>JAJHJA010000127.1:0-428039 GCA_021202915.1 Heliconius himera | reverse complement strand
TAAGTTTCTAATTACAACATAACTAAAACAATTATTGATAAAATAACTTCTTATCATCATCAAAAATATCAAATTACTTGATTATTTTTATTATCAATGTAAAAAACACATTCGTTTCAAAATTAAGATTAATTTAGCAACTATAGCTCGAACATTTAAATAAAGACGACAATTAAGTATTTAAAAACGTTTTAGATATTTAGATATACTGTTTTGAGACATAGCGTGGTATTGAGTTCCGCCACCGAATTCGCAATGCCTCCAGAATTCGGCGGAAAGCGGGGCACGGAAGTGTCTTAAATGTCGAAATGTCTTGCCGCTAGGTTCCCTCTGTCTACCCTGCTATGTATATGTATATAGTGTGAAGCAAAAAAATAAATTTTATCTTTTTCCATTTCCTGCGTTATCTGGGCTAAGCAATTAGTATACTAATTTATTCTTCACTTTTCGCTTTAAAATTTTCTGCTCATATGGCGTAACTCAATTACGCAATTTGCCTAAAGGTATATTTTTTACACTAAAATGACTCTTCTTATAATTACAATAGATATGAAAAATATATCTACCTATTATAGGTAGAAGAATAAAAAAGAAATAACACGAATATTTTTTCTTTTTGTTAAAAAAAATACCACAAGTAGTAAGATGATCATGAAGACGCATTTTAATATATTTTTGTAGAGAGTATATCATTACATTAGACATTCCGTTTTCTTCTTTTCTCTTCCAAATTGAAGGCGACGTAATAGTTGGAATCTTACGCCACGCTTTATATTTTTGTATGAAAAATTATAGTCTAGTTTTTATAATCGACCTTAATAAAACAAAAAATATAACTTTTTTTTAATTGTTTACAGTATTTTTCGGCTACAAACTATACAAATCGATAAAGGAGAAAGAGAAGAAACGAGAAGAGAAAAAGAAGTTAAAGCAAATGAAGAAGAAGAAGTAAATGTCTATACGAAATCTACGGTGTATCTGAGAAGTTATTCTATGACGGGAATTACCTATATATTTATATATTTACCCAGATACCAAAAAATGTTGACTATTTTTGACTGTATTTTTTAATATGTTTAATTCAGAAATATATTTTAAAAAGGTTTTTTTATTTAAGGAATTTAACTGTTTTTATAAATATTTTTTTAACAATAATAATTGTTTTTTTAAATATTCTGTATAAATATTATGAATTAGAATAATTTTTCAGATATTATCAAAATATGACTGAAAATCTAAACTAAGTAAAACCTATTTATTGTGTAGTTACTTGACGTTTGTTTTTTTATTATCATGTTAGCTCTTATTTCAGATATTTTTTTATCTGTCAAAGATACATTCCAAATATATTTTTAAATATTAAAGTTTTTTTGTTTGTTATTTATATTCGATTTAAGACGAGACCTTTTTGTATTTTAGAAGAATATATTTTAATAATCAATTTTGCGTCTTTAAAAAGTTATTATATAATTATACTTATTCAACTTGCATTTACAATTTTACTCAACATTTAAATATTTCTATAGACTATTAATATCGATTTCCTAGATTATTAAGTATCATAATTAATGTGTCATTTTAAAAGAAATATTTAATCTGTATTTAATTTTTTGTTTAAAAATTACCTAAAACTTAATATTTTTAATTAAAAAATAGCCTGAAATGACTAGAGCTTTATAAAATCATATCAGATGAATTATCTATTATGAAAATATAAGCTTTAAAGTTTAATGTTTTAACGATTTTGTTTTATATAAATAACATTAAGTTCTTATAACATAATATAGACTTAAAACAGTGCCAAACTGAAGTCTCATGTATATTCTCAAATTAATATAGACATAAGATTTATTATATGAAATTCCATTATATAATAATCTCCAGAAATATTAACATTTATTTAAATACTAATTATATTTCAAATATCTTTTTTTTATTTTTAACAGTTTTAAAGTGTTATTCCATACTTAGGAAAGGAATACCTATTTAGAAAACGTATAAAAATTTGGACGTAGCAGGGAACCGACCAGGAGGCGCGGGTTCGAGTCCCGCTACGTTCAAATTTTTGTACGTTTTCTAAATAAGTATATTTCAAATATCTTGTCTTCAAAGTCAATTTAATTTTAAAACTATATAAGTTCTAGTCATTTTAGTATAAATAATGTTTTCTAAGACAAGATGAAGTTGTATATTAAAATCTAAATTAACTATATTTTGCGCAGTGGGTGTTCTGTCTAACTGATATAATAATAAATTATTTCCTTTTGCACACTCCAGTAAAAAACGCAACGGTTGTATTTCTGTAATTTATTATTTAACCAACTTTCAAGACTATTGAATCAGCATTTGAACCCCTACTTCTTATTATCCTGTAATTTTTAAGTTAATGTTGACTATTAACAAATGAGAATTTTAAATTAAGGTACATTTAATAATTTCGTATGTGAAAATCACTATTCTTATGATAGAATATTCCTACCTGTGTCAGTTTCGTCTTTACGATACTAACATCCCCCTTAAGAGGCTCTGAATGATTTGTGAACTGAGAGAATCGCTTCACTAATTGTGCCCAATAGAGACATCGGGGCCATGGTCTGTGCCCATTCCAGAATTAATAAAATTAAACTGAAAAATAAAAATCTTACATAACATAAAAAGATAAGTTCAAAGCTTCAGTCAAGAAACTTTGCCTTTTTTTTACTAAATTCTTACGATCGATGAGTCGTCGTTGCCCTGAAGTTAGCTGTAGATGGCTGCGCAATTTGATTTTTAAGGTTTTTTTTTAGTTGATTCTCTTTCCGGCTAGTGAACAATGTGGAAAAACTCAGAAATCTTAACCTTATAGCAGACAAGACACGTCGACCGTACTGTACATATTTTTTTTTTAATTTCATGTCTTTCATAAGACTAAGAAAAATATAGAGAAGATCTCTAAATACGCCCATGGCCCTGACATGACCAAAGACAGTACTACACTTCATTCTATATTTTCCTATTTTGAATATTCTGTTATCAGTACGGTCTGACCGTTATCGAATATTGATAATAAATATATGCCAAATGTAAATTATTTTTTCTCAATTATTATATTAATAGCTGTATGTATATCGTAAATACCTACATTCCGTGTGGTTGTTGTTTAAATATATGTTTATTTACTATGTTGCATTTCTTTTATTTGTGAAAAAATTGTTATGGTGCTTTCATAAAACCTTTTAATAAATTAATTAAATTATAGATAAATTTACTTAATAATCACAAAATGTTAGTATGGTCTCAAATAAAGGTGAAAGAAGGAAAACTCAGTACTTCGACACTAGTACTTGATAAAATCTTTAAATATAAATACTCAATTGAAAAATAATATTTTCCGATATATTAAAATCTCCATAATGGAAAAATAAATTTATAGAAGATAAGTTGGACGTTTAAAATGTACGTCGCAAAGACGCAGTTAGCCTAATATTATCTTCTTTGCTACTTCAACATGAAGGACCTGAGTATTAAGTAATGAAATAATAAAATTAATAATAATATATATATATATATATATATATATATATATATATATATATATATATATATATATATATATATTAGCCCTTTCGTATAACTCTCCTGTATCTCGAGCTCGATCGATAAAACATCCAAACACAGACTTTCATACAAATAAAACAACCATTTTTTATAAGTAGACATGTATTATCTTACATCAAAATTCGAAACATTTAAGGCGGTTAGGTCTTAAAAGTTTAAATCAACATACAAAAATAAGGAAAATTCTAAAAACAATTAACAACCTCATTTTACACTTTTAGTGCTTAAAAAGGACCTTAAATCTATTTGACAATAATTGAATTTTTATATATTTATACAATCATCATTATTTTGGGGCACTTCAAGGGCCTTTGTTGAGGGCCCCCGACGTCACGGGGCATCTACAACCCGGCACCGTGTGTATGGGCCTTGATATATTCCAAGACGGCACTGATTTTTTTTTAACTAAATAATACTAAAATTTTAAATATTTTTCTTGATATTTTAAATATTTTATTTGATTTCTATTGATCTATCTTTAATGTGGTTTTCAGTCAACTCAATAGATTTTGCATTTTCACCACAAATATTGAGACAATTAATATCCCAAACTATAGCGAATTAATATATATTTTTAATGTAACTGTTAAACCACATCAATTGCGTATATAATTTAATATTATACATTTTTAGAAACCCGAAGTATCAAACACTTTGCAGTAGTTTATGGTAGCGGGTACATTCACGACTCACGTCGACATAAATGTATGCGATCAATCCAGTTAAAAAATTACATTTGAAATGCATAAATATACTTAGCTAAAATTAAAAATCTTGATATTTAACATATGTTTATAATAACAAAACTTCAATATAATAAACATTTTAACCTGCCATTCGACATAAAACAATCTTATTAACTAAGACAAAAATATATTTTCAAACTTTGATTTTCGACAAAATTTTGTCATATTTTGTCGAAAATCAAAATTCTCATGTAACGCGTAATATCCACTTGTTCCAAAATAATTGAGTGGCTTTATTTAAAAAAAAAACGAAATCTAAATAAAAAAACATTATGTATACCAGGAAAAAAAAATACTCTACGAGGGACAGTGTATCCTATAGGATACACTATAAAACATTATATAGCCTTCCATTTTCATTATTCGAAAAGTTTTAATTTCAAAATTTTAAAATTAATCTAATCTAATAAAAAATTTAGGCTTCAATGTATATATTGAACCTCTTTTTTCTTATTAATTACTTAAAATTGTATGTTGTGTATACAGGGTGGAAGTGTAAGCACCACTTTAAATGAAACCACAGTTTTAACTACTCTATAAAAGCCTAATATAAATCAGAAAAAAATAATTTTCCAAAAATGAAAAAGTTATTTTTTCAAACAAAATAAATAATAAAAATGTCATTTTAAAATAAAACGCCATTTGTAAGGACGACGCACGCACGTAAACCAAAGGAACACCGCCGCATACGCCTCATTCCGAAATCGAGTCGTAGGTATTGGCGATAAAGTTCAAAGTTGTTTAACATTTAGTAGTATTTTTGTAGTAGTAAGTGTTTATGTTATTGGGATCTATACGTAATCGCGTCACACAAAATACAGGTATGGATAAAAATCGTGAAATGAAAAAAAGATACTACGTCCAAACTGTTGAGGCATCTTGATTAATTTCTTTAGGTATAGGTTTGAAATATTTTACCCTATATGCTGTTTCCGTAAATGGAGCGCTGCCTCTTCCACCCTGTATAATATATATTTTTCATCAAATATCTTAACCATATATACTTTTAAAGTCTTTTTTTTTCAAATATCTATAATAAAATCATTTTTCAATACAATCACAATAATTAAGAATACTTTTTCAGATCGAGGCCGAGGCCTGTATTTAGACAAAATCGCATATCTCTTATCAATAATATTTATACGAAACTAAATTTCGTACTTAAGTTAAGAACAATAGAATAATGTTTTAAATGAAACACCTTAATCGAATTAATAGCGTATAAAGAGCATTTAGGGTATTTTTATTTTATATTATTTTTGGAAACTCGACGTTTTAAACACTTTGCAGTAGACACATTTTACCTGTGACCAAAAATGTATATAATTCTTTAGAATTTATAGACGCGACTAATTCGGTTAAATAATTCAATTTAATAGTCAAAGTACTTGGGAAAACGCTTCAAAATTTCACACATAGACAAGTTTTATAAATCTCGAAATATTTCTTTAACATATAAAAACCAAAGCATTTTATTCTCAAACTTCAAAAACGTATACTAACAAATTATATAGTATAATTTTTATTATAAATTTGAATAAAATTATAACTGTTTACCTAATTGATAATTACAAATATAGACATAGTTTATTTAAATTCATAACTATATATATATATATATATATATATATAAAACATTATATAGCCTATATATATATATATATATATATATATATATATATATATATATATATATATATATATAAAACATTATATAGCCTATATATATATATATATATATATATATATATATATATATATATATATATATATATATATATATATATATATATATATATAATCAATCATGATTACAAAGAAAAGGTAAGAAACATAACCGAAGAATATTACGGATCGATACTAAACAAATTAAAGAAAAACGTAGAGGAAAGTTGGCTAAGGGTGTGTTGCTCTTGCAACACAACGCACTAGTTCACAAGAGCAGAGTTGCAATGGCTGCTCTGCACACGCACGGCTTCGAATTACTAGTCCACTCACCTTACAGACCTGGCCCCCAGTGCGTTTGTTACCCAATTTAAAAAAAAGACTTAAGGGGAAGGAAATTTTCCGACGACAATGAGGTGAAGGAGGCAATTTTGGCCCATTTTGAAAGGCGAAAGGAAAAAATATTGTTTCGACGGTTTAGAAAAATTAATTCATAGTTCCAATAAATGTATTCAGCTTAAGGGTGATTATATTGAAAAGGAAAAATAGATTTATTGTTTCATTTAATTTAGAACCTTTTCATTCCACGAACTTTTGGACCTCCCCTCGTATAATCTTCATTTATTTACAAAGACATTCAGACATTATTATTATAATTATTATTGAAAAATTATATCCTTCAGATCAACGATTTAGGTCATCCTGAAACTCATCGTCTTCAGAATCTGAATTTTCATCACGAGTTTTTTTAATATAATTCTCCAAGTCTTTGGTATTAACTTCATCTTCTTCCTCAGATGAAATATCATCAGCGCTTACATCGTAAGTTATCCAATTTTTGATATGATCCCTAGTGAGTTCCAGCCATTTTCTTTTATTAATCTTCACCAATTTTACAGAAATAATTAAGCCTTTGTTATCATGAGATGACTTCTCTTTGTAAATGACGCCATATAGTTCAATATCAAATTCATATCTCGAATTATTTAACTCGGCACTAAATTTAAGACCTTTGTCTTTAATTTGCAAGTCGTAATTTTCAACGTCTATCAATATACTGACAAAAACTGTAGTTAAATTTTGCCGCCATATTAGTTTTGGTCGCTTTGTTATCTTATTTTGATCTTTTGTTTCTGTTACATTTTGTTTCTCACCTTCTATTATTGGTCTGAAAACCTCTTTCACATTTGACCTTTCTCCTATTTCTATGTTTTTTAAGGTCAGTGGCAGCTGCTGTATGTTTTTCGCCATAGGGGCAAAACTTTGAACTGTATCTGAGTCCATTACTACGTCCCATTTATCATCATCAGAATCATCCGAATCAACTAATGGCATTGTTCTTATGGGTTTTTGTAATAATAACGTAGAAGTAGGAGGCATATCAATCGTGGTATCGTTGTTTACAGTCTTAATATCTGAAATTTCCATTTCTTTTATTTTATCATTAAATGTTTCAAAATATTGCGTTTCTTCTGTGTTTTTTAGAGCTAGATCGATATCTATTAACAATTGATTAATTAACACTTCTTCCCCACTATCTGTATTTTTATCATATAAAAGGACGCCATATTTAAAATCTCCAGTATATTCAGAGGGCGTTTTTGTAAAATATTTTGTACATAAAATTTTCATCTCACTATTTTTACCCTCAAAACAGTAATCAAAAAACCATTTATTAGTAGATTCGGTCCATCCACCATCCGGTGGTCGAACTCCTAATAATCTACACTCGATTGCTTGAAAAGGTAATTTAGAAATAATTTCTTCTGTTATCGGTAGTAAATCGGAAATGGGTATCTCCATCCAGTCACCTTGGTCTAAAAAGAAACATTCTACGCTTTCCTTCTTGATTTCATCGATTCTAGCTCTCTCATATGTAGCATCATCAGGATATTTAGCTAAAACTATTTCACCTTCTCGTAAATTAACGTGAGTATTATCAATATTCTCAACATATGCACTTATTTTGTCTAATAAAACCGCCATAGAAGATTCAAAATCGGCAAGTCTCGTAAAAAAATTGTCTGGATTTTTTGAGGCAGCAATATATACTCTGATAAAGTCATCACCATCCAAATTAGACCATTTACCCTGAGTATATTTTTCAACTACCGTTTGAGTTGGTAATTTTTCTATTATGTGTTTAATTTCGTCATTATCACTTAACTTTTCAATATTTTTATCTTCATTACAAGTTTTAAAAAGATCTTCATTATTACAACTCTCCATTTCTTCAGACACTGACAAATTCTTTGATAAGTCGTTGGATTCTATGTTTCCTTCTGTTTTTATATTTTCTTCAGTATCTTTACAGTTTCGTTTAAGCGGTACAGTAGTTAATACATTTGGGGCCAACCCACTTTTAATACACAATCGTTTTAATTGCGGTAAAAGATTTTCATTTGGTATTGCATGATTTTTCAGTAATTCATGTTTAATATCATGCTTGACTACAACTTCATTTAAAGATGTTAAATCCTGACAAACTTCTAAAGTATCAACAAAGATACAATTCCCGATCGTTAAAGCTATGTGCGCTCTCAGGTACAGTTCATCTTCGCTATCAATAATTTTCTTAATATGATCCTTAGCAAGGTCAGAAAACGTAATGTCATTATCTTTTGGTGTTATATTAACAAGTCTTATTTGGGCAACGCGCGTCTCTATCGATTTCAGCTCATCAGGCAAATAGTAAAGATGAATATCCCTTGTAACTTCATACCATTCTTCGTCGATTAATTTAATAAGCACATTGTTTGGATTTCCTCTCTCATATGTGCTTAGAATTTTGACAACTTGGCACCTCACGTAAAGACTAGCATTGATTGCAACAGCGCATATATCACCCACATTAGGAAATCCGTGAAGCTGTCTGTTAATTTCTTTGGAATAATGCATACCCATTTTCAAAGAAAGCATGTTATAACTTTGTGGGTATTTTGTCGAGTTTTCGTCAGTAATATTAGATAAAATCCTTCCCGAGTATGATATTGCTGAATGATAATGCAAAAGTTTAAAAGTTACAAATCCCTTTTCAGGCAACCATTCTAAAGGTAAATCATATTCCTTCAGAATTTTATGTCGTTCATGGCAATGGAAAAGATCTGGACAATATCCTAGCATAAGTAAACTATCGCAAATCGGTACAAAATTATTAGCTTTAAACTGATCTTTCTCCTTTAAAATGTTTTCACAAACATCCTCCAGGACGTCGGGGACGTCAGTACAACGTTTTATAAAACTAATAAGTTTAGGTAAATGTTCACAATTACTTTCCTCCACAAAGATTTTAATTTTAACATTGCTACTGTCATTTTTAAAAATCGAAGGATAATTATTGTTTAAAACCGAGAACCGTTTGCTAAACATCGAGAAGAGTCGAGGTAATGAGAAATGAACTAAATTATGAGCGTCTGTAACATTCATGTGCGTCAAGTTGCCGTCGCAACAGATTAAAATAGGACCCACCAAAGGAACCTCACACTCGGACCATGAAACACTTAAATTATATAAATCATGCACTGTCATTTTATTATTTGTAGCATATATTATCTGCGATGGACTTTTTAAACTCGTTTCTAGCCATTCCACTTCATAATCTGTAGCACATACTATTACAGTCTTTTTAGATTGATTAATACTTTGCAAAAAATCTTGTAGATAAGTCAATTTCAGTGATGGATCCTTTTTGATGAAACTAACTGAGACATCAGTCTTGGAATACATAACGCATTCTTGGAAGGCGCCGATACAAATCACCGTATCAGGAGCTTTAAAAGCCAAAGACTCCATAGAATCACACCAAACGCGTGATGCGAGAATGTATTGGACTTTTAACTCCTTCTGCACCCGCCTTTTAAGCATTTCCTTAATTTTAAATTGAAAATATTTCACTTCATTCGCGTAAATTTTGAACAATCTCTCACAATCATCCAAAACGAAAGTCGATAATCGTCTCAAATCTACACCAAAATCGGTTTTTTGGAGTAAATTGTATAAGAATACAGGTGTGGATATCAATAAATCACAGCCATTTAACAAAGTAGTGGTCACATGGAGTTCATCTACACCTGCATAGCAAGCAAGCACGCGATCTACTAGCCCTAAGAATTGCTTCGCTATCTTTTCTACATGAGCTACTAATTTCGCCGTTGCGCAAACTATTATTGAAATTGGTCCAGCACTATCAATAATAGGTGACGAATCACTAACTAAACGACAAACTGCCGGTAAATACCCAATTGTCTTTCCACTATTTAGAGGACTTATCATAAAGAGGCTGTAACCTCTTAAAATGATCGGCCATGACACCGTCTGTAACATCATCGGATTATGAATCTCCATACGCTTTAAAACTTCATGTATATGTTTATTGAAGCAAACTTCTTGTAAATTTTGAATTGTTTGAATCCGACGATTTATTTTAGTATGTACCATTAACACTGGCGACACTAATTTATCTACAAACACCGATATACTGGAATCGATATTTTTAAATGGATTCACATCATAATGTAGCATCACTGTTTCACTTTCAAAACTTTCACTTATATTGTCATGTTTCTTCTCATCTAACTGTTCTGTTTTGTATTTAGCATTAATAGTTTGAATAATTTCATCAATATCGTCATCAGAATCGTTGCTAATCGACTTTTTAATTGATATATTAGAATTAGACAATGCGGTTTTGGAATAATTTTCTAAGTTCTTCATTTTCATTTGTAGAACTGAATTTATCTTTTTAGTAGTTTCTATTGAGTCTGATTTATGTTGAACATCTCTGGAAGTATCATTAATCACTTTTTCTTTCATTAAATTGACTTTTGCCAAAGATTTATTCTGAATATTTTTTTCTATTTTAGCATTTTCAATGCTTTGTTCATTATTTATTACTGTGTTTTCATTAACTTCCAAATTTTTATAACCTGTTATACTATTGTTCTCAGGTACAAGCAAATCTGTTGATTTCAATTCAATTTTAAATTTTTTACGATCAAGTTCAGGAGGTCCATATGCTATTTGTTTTAAATTTACATATTTTTTTGGTTTCTTTGTAATTACATTTATAGATGGGTTTGGAGATTTTGATAGTAAGTCAACTGCAAAAAAAAGTGAATATAAAGAAAAACTAATATTCATCAAAATAAAAATTATGTTCTGTATTTTGCTTCATTTTAAATACAATTAAATTTTTCATTAAACGCAAAAATGTAATGTTAAAATTAGGAACTTGACATTTGCTACATGCCATTTAAAACTTAAGGTGATCTATTTTTGAACAACAAACAGCTAAATAACTATTTTTTTATATCAAATATGTGAATTATTTGTATGTTTTTTTTTAGGTTCACATTGTATCCTGCATATAGCAGGGCAGAACTTACTGTTTAAACTTGGAGTTAAGTTGAAATTTGTGTTGAGTGGTGGGTATTAACACTGCGTTTTATTTTGTTACCAGAGCCAAGGATTATTATTATCAAGGAAATAAAAATAAACCATTCTCAGCATTTATACTAAAACCCTATAACATCGGGTTTACAATCAGACATTGTGCTGCTACACGACAGCAGCCTTGTATTAAAAAATAACAATAGATGTTTACTGTGACTTACCATCTTCAAACGAATCACTGCTGCTTGTATATATCTGTTTATGGTCCCCCTTTATTAGGTTTTTATCTTCAATTGATTTTCTGTAGGTTTCCCTAGATGATGCTACACCAAAATGAATAAAACATCTTAGTTACAATTTTACAAGTACTTAGATATACACAAATTAGTGAAAGTGACCAGGACTTGTGCATGGCACAATCTATATATGCTGTAGTAGTTTCTAAGCTTAGTGGGCTTAACTAAACCAACTCTTCAGCTTTATATAATTAATATAGATATACATTATAATAGAAGATACCTTGTGGGGAACAGAGTACCTTAATTTAATCTTCACATATAGGTTGCCCATCCTACTATATTCAGAATATAATGTAAAGCTTGCGGCCAGTCGTGGTGCAGTGGCACTAAGTGTGAATGTAAAACTGACTGGTTGTGGGTTCAATCCCCACTCGAGGAGATGAAATTACTTAAATTTATATTTCCATTTCTTTGCTCTGGTGTTGAGGCTAAACACGGCGTTGAATTCTGCCACTCAACAGAATTTAGCAGAAAGTGAAGAACGGAGTGTCTTAACACTAGGTTCCATCTGCCTACCCTGCTGTGTGCGGGATACAGCGTGAAGCTTTTATAAAGTAAAGCTTTTACTTACATACAGAAAATGTTTCATCAGAATCATATTGTTGTAAACTTTTTACTGTTTCTTTTTCTAATTGATTTTGTTTTGCTTGTTGCAACAACTTATAAAGGTGCCTCCTTTTATTTAACATAGTATCATATGAAGACATACTTTCTCGTTCAGAAACTTCACTTCTATCATCTTCTTTCCTTTTACTATTAGCATCTAAATATTTTCTGATGTTATTCAAATCATCAGCCATTCTATATCTTATAGCACATGCATTATCTGATCTAGATCTTTGTTTTATACCACAACCGACAGAGTCTTCATCAATTTCTTTACACAATTCAAAGTCTCTGGATTTATTTTCAAGTATTTTTTTTAACATTTGGTTGTTATGTTTCTCTACATTGGACACTGTTAGTAAGGAATCTAATTTTTGTGACAATTGAAACACTGAAGTTTGATCTTCAACTGCCTTAGCCCAGTTTTTATTTGAATTTTGCTTTTTTAAATAATAATTTTCAATTTCTTTGATAATTTCTTGAGTTTTTATATTTGTTAGTTTAGTGCTTAGGTTTCCACTGCTTAGTTTTTGATGAAATTCACTTATATCTAAATAAGCTAAATTTCTTTTAATGAGCAGTTTAGATAATGCCCTTAGCTTGCCATTTTTACTTTTAATCATCACTTCTCCATATTTATGAATGTTGTCATTGAATACTGTTGATCTAAAACAATTAATTGGTATTATTGTTTTCATTTCTTAACAAGTTATAAATATTCTTACTTACTAAATTAAGAAGTTAGAATTATAATTAATTATAATATATTTCTTGTTTATTCAATAACAAGCATCTTGTCCTAAACTGTAAAAAAAAAAAAAAAAATTAGCTTCACGCTGTATCCCGCACACAGCAGGGTAGGCAGAGGGAACCTAGTGTAAAGACACTCCGTTCCCCAACTTCGTCCTAAACTGTGATTACTTAAAATGATTGCTAAAATAATTAAATATACATAATTGGCTATAATTCTGAAAAACCTTTCCATAAAGTTTCTCTAAAAACTTTTAGTAGATTTTGCATAATATAATAGGAACAAATATCCATCTATTAAAAATTTTCACATATATAAATACTTTGGTCTGTATTTAAGATATACTCTCAAGTCATCAATATTGAGTTCTTGTTTTGATTCATAAATCATAAATACTAGAGATTAGATAGAAATTGATCTCAGACTTGAGGGTGATTTATAAATATGGGTCTTAGTAACATTTTAATTTATATATAATATACTCACCTACGATCTATATAAGTTGGAGAAAACGACAATTCTGAATTTTCCTCACATATATCCCTCAATATCTTAGTTGATGCTGGGACCCAAGTATCAGATTTTTTGATCATCAAATCATCATATTCCACATCGAGAGTATTTTCCAAAGGTAATATACCATATAGCCCAATTTGTTCATAAGTCAATTGATCACTAGGATTTGATACTTCGACGTATATTAGATGAGGGTTGGTTATATGTATCACGTTTACAGGATATACGTCAAGCGACATGATGCTAATTTAATAGAAAATAAGCTTGTAAATATTCCAAACATTTATTAATATAATAAAAGAGTAGTTGTAAGGCGCTAAGTTTAAGAAATAGGCAAAGGTATTCGATATGTTATTATTGCTATACAAAAGATGAAATTTAAATAAATTTTATGACATTCTTTATCTTTGAGAAATTGTGTGTAAAGCAGAAATACTTACAAAATTAAATTAACACTATAAATTTCATGAATTTCAAATTTTTTATTGAAAATAGTACCTACATGTAAGCATTAAATTTTAAATTGTCAATGTTTACAAACCATAGACAAACATTTCAATTTCAAATATGTTTTAATACCTATGATATTAGGTACTGTGCGTATTATGGATGCCATATAAAAAAAATTGCTGATAATATTTAATAAATAAAATCTCTCGTAACTAGCTGTGTAAAACCTCCTAATTTATATGAGTTGCTAAAAATACATAATAAGACTGTACTAACTTTACCTCCAATAGTTAGCCGAATGGATACGCCAAGGTATAAACTGACTCAACATGTCAAGGATTCTTACCATTTTAGCTTAAGTTCTTAAGCTAGCTAATAAAGAAACCATGGTCAGTTTTACGTCCAGTCCCTGTTAACCAGTATACTCATTAAGGACTGCATCAGCATTGTCAAGCGGAAGCTAAAGGATAAGAATAGGTCTATAGAATATCTTGAACTACTAGGATCCGCCACATGCGCACGCGGACGTGCCTTGAGATAGGACTGATAATACTCGAGCGTTCAATGACATTATTTTTATAAACATTTTCGCGACTGATGTTTGTACAGCTACACCTTAATTATAAGCACTTTTTATTATTATATTTATGAACAGAAATTACCTAAGAATACACGTAGATGGCACGTAGAATATTACATTTTTTGAAGGTTGTTTCTTAAAATATATTTTTGTAAACAATCAATAAACTTGTTTAGATAACCTGTTTGTTATTTTTTTATCAGTTTCACGTTGTATCCCGCATTCAGCAGGGTACGCAGAGGAAAACTAGTGTTAAGACACTCTGTTCTCCACTTTCTGCCGAATTCTCGAGGCAATGCGTGTTGAGTGACATAACTCAACGCTGCGCTTTGCCTCTACACCAGAGCGAAGAAATGGATATATAAATTTAAGTATCTCCTCGAGTGGGGATTGAACCCACAACCAGTCGGTTTTACAGACACACCTCGTACCGCTGCGCCACGACTGGCCTGTTTTTAGTTAAGTATTAAATATAATTTGTAATTTATTTAAGTATTAAATATAATGTTCATCTTTTTAAAATAATTTACTATTAATTAATAAACATAAGGAACTTGAAATTTATGTGTTTCGGAGAACTGTCTCGAAATATAAATGGTCATAGACACAAAGAGAGGTATGTTATTAAAAAAATACTAGTCTAGAACGTCAATTTTCTATCAACAAATGACATATGCCAATTGACATTTTGCAATGATTTCGTGGCGCAGAATAACAATTACAATAAAACTATAATAAAACTGTGATATATACTATTTATTTTCAATATAATAATAATTCAAGGTAATTTATATATAGATTAGTAAGAAATAGTTACAAAACTTTATGTATTATATATTTTTGAAGCTATAACAAGTGTATCTAATTGTTATAATCAATTTACCGGCCAAGGAGTTCTAATCGCATTATGTTCTACTGTATTTATTTTAATATAATATATTTATATCAATTATAAGTATATTAGCTGGTAGTTTTACTGTTTACTTGTTTTTATTTATTAATAAGGATCTTGTTGTTTAGTAAGCACTTTACCATTTTTAACTAGAAGAGTAATTTCTTTTAAAATATATTTTTATGAGTCATGTTACAAATATACTATTAAATACACTAAATACACTGCATGCTGGATACTTGATAAAGATGAAAATCTTTATCAAGTATCCAGCATATAGCAAGATAGGCAAACAAAACTTAACTTAAAAAGACTCCTTTCTCTAGTTTTTACTTGCATTTGAATCATTTCATGTTGCACTTTATCTTACCAGGGAAGTATAGTAGTACGTAACTCATACTCACAACTGGAGAATGAACCCACCACCATCATAAAATATTGTTGAATTGCGTTACAGTTGCATTAAAGTTCTATAATTTTGTTACATTTCTTACAGTTACAACAATAAGTTATAAAAATGGGTATAACAGTAAGCAAGTATTCTGATATATCAACAAATGATCTGGTGGCTAGATTTTGTTCAAATGAAATAATTTGTCCCAATGATCCATTTTGGAATCAGTTTTTGGCATTTAATATACAGATACCAACAAATCCGTAAGTAATATTTATATATATATTTCTTCACACTGTTGAGATAAGTCTAAATTTTCTTACTTTGTAAATTTTTGTTTTTTAGTTTATTTTATTTCAAGTAGTCAGAAGCACCCAAAGTACTATGTTTCCCATACACTGCCCAATGTATGAACTTGTTGAGTGGACTCTTCACTTACTCTCTTTTCTTACTGGAATATGAATATACAAATATTTGATTCCTCTGAGTGGAAATTGAATTGACAACCTCCACATTTATAGTCAAATGCTATGCCATGTCATTCTGCTTACTGTTTTTTGTTTCACACTAACCAAGTAATAGTAGGGTAGGCAGAGATTACTTGGTAACCTAGTGCTAAGACACTCTGATAAGAATATTTCTGTTCCTTATAATTTCCATTTTATTGGAGGTACTGTGTGTGAAGTGGTGGAACTGAATGTCCTGATTTACCTCATTACCAGAGCAACATAATGAAAATATTATGTATTTTATTGCCTCAAGTGGAAATGGAACCCACTACCTGTTGAGTTTAGTTTAGACTGGCCTATAACATAACTACTACTACTACTTATTCTACTTATTTATTATTCATGTATTATTAATGTTTTATCTAAACAATCTAATCACCAAGATTGTTTTTATGGTAGAAAATAATCATAGTTTAAACTAAAAATAATATTGTATGTAATGTAAATATGTATTATTGAGACAGTCATGACAGCACAGCATCAATGTGAACATTAAGGTGCCCTCCTATTTAGGAGAAAGATTTTTATTTCATAATTGTGTTAAGCTGTGTGTCTAAAAATTCAAGGTATTGAAAATTTCAGTGTGTGGAGAACAGAGTGTCTTAATGATAACCAAAAAATATGAAACTTGTTTAAGCTTTGTTTATTTAAGTTAAATAAATTTGAGGTTGTCCTGGCACATCAGCACAAGTGTGTAACTGTAAACATAAATTGTTATGGGTTAAATTCTAACTTGGGTGAATTAGTTATTAAGTGTTTTCATTTCCTTGCTTTGGTAACAATGTAAAGCATGGCATTGAGTTTTGCAACTCAACTGGCAATGCTCCAAAAAATCTGTGGATAGTTGGGAAAGGAGTATCTTAACACTACATGCCTCCTTTCTACCTTGTTATATGCCAGATACAGTAGGAAGTTGAAAAAAGACGTCAGTGAAATAAATTTAATTTTCTTACATTTAATCTCATCTAGCTTCACGCTGTATCCTTAGCGGGGTTAGAGAGAACTGAGCGGCAATCGCTACGATTACGGTTGAGGGTCCACGATGGAAGGCTTGCCTGCAGCGACCCCTGCCAGCCCTTACGAGGGCTGCAGCGTTGCATATGCCACATGCAACTCGCGAATGCGAACAAATTCTTTTACATGTTTGCCAATTTTACTTTCAGGGATGAACAATTAATGCTAGATTCGAGCTCAGAAGCGTTATTGCAAGAATTTCTACAAAACAACCCTCAAACTGGCAACCTTGGATCATTAGTGCAAGTATTTATTACAAGAGCTACAGAATTATTGGCTGCACCTAATAGTGATAAGTAAGTTTTTTTTTAGCTTCACTCTTTATTTTACTAATATAAAAATATGATAATAAAATAAAATGTTTACTTTTATGCAAAAATTAATAAACGAACTTAGATCAAACTCTACAGTAATTTAGCTTCTACAACATAAAAACAATTTATGTTCATTTTGTTATTGTATAATTTGGTTATAATAAACCATTATAATAAATACAAATTAAATACTTAATTAGACTTTAATAAATTAATAAGTAGGTATAAAGTATTTATATTTTATATATATTTTATTGCTTTATTTTTGCTTATGTTAATATAATAATACTTATTTGATGAGTATTTTCATGTTTATCTAAAGGGGCAAAAATGCTGGTAGCTGTAACATAGTTTACACTATGCTAACTGCTGGCTGCCAACACTCACCTCTACTAAATTGTTGTTTTGTTTTCCATATTTCGACTAAGTTAGAGTATATATGTAACATTTAATTAGTGAATAAAAGAATTTATTTATTTATTTATTATTATTATTATTTATGTATAATTAGAAATGAAAATATATTTTTTTATTTCAGCATTATGCTAGCATGGCAATGCTATAATGCATTGTTTTTAATAAGAGCAGTAGCTAAATATTTAGTGGAGCTGGTGCCGGAGTACGAAGTGTGTAAACATTTGGATGTACAGGCGAGAGTTAATGTGAGTTTGATCTGTTTATTTTCTTTTTTGATAGGCTTTACATAATAATAATGATTGAGAAGTGGTATCATTATTTTGAATAACTTGGCTTTTTTTGTAAAGTAATTCTTATTAAGTAAATGCTTACATTTGTATTTTTTTTTTTTAATTTTTAATTACATACTCTGTTCTCTTGAAGAGTGGATACTAAATGATAAGATATGTGAAAATGAAAAAAGATAAACAAAATATGTCAAATTTATTTATAGTGAATCATAGAAAATAGATATCAATCTATTATTAGTGGTTAATCATTAGATCTTCCAAATTAGAAATAGCACTTAAAATTAAACTTTCAGTTTTATACTTTTAATTTATTTCAAATAACATTTGCATGAGTATAAATTTTTTTTCACCAGTCACCAATCCCTCAAGACCAATCACCCCCATCGTCCCCCCAAGAGAGTGAAGCACCCAAACAAAATGGGGAGAGTCGGGTCGAAATCCTAATGGACGCTTTGATTGGACTTATTATAGATGTACCTATTACGTATGTATATGTTTCCTATTTTTAGCTGTACGCTGTATCTCGCACAGTAGAGGCACATTTAACCTGGGAACTTTATGCTGCTATTAGGACACTTTAATTCCCCATCGTCTGTCATATTCTGGAGGCATTATGTACGAAGTGGCGGATCTCTACGCCGCACTTTGCCTCGTTACCAGAGCGAGCAGCTGAAAATATATATTTCATACCCCTGTGTTGGAATCGAATTCACAACCGTCGTGTTTCTAGTCGCACGTTTGTGCCCCTGCGCCACAAAGGTTCATTTTTTCTTTTTTTTGTTTAACTTCACTTTAGTTTTTCTTTTTAAATATCCTTTAAAACTTTCTATTTCCCAGTGACAACACATACTATCTACATTTAGAGTGTTTGAACACTCTTCTCGTGCTGATGTCAGTGTATCTATTCGCCGGTGTCCACGGACAGACGAGATTAGTCGAAACATGTTTGATATATAGGTACATTTAAATTACTATAGAATCTTACGTTTTTACTTATTATTTTCTACATTTTCTTCTTTTCTGCATGGATAAGTAATCTGCGTTCCCATTAAAACATTTTTTCCACTGAATTCTGAAGACATTGAGTGCGTGGAGGACCTCAACGCCCAGCTTTAGAACAAGTAGTTATTTAAATTTAACAATGCGGGCGAAGCCATGATAGGTATAATTATATATTATTTTTTAATTTCCAGAACCCTCTTCCAAGGCAGATACAGTATGCATTCTCCGTTATTAATAAAAACTTTATTAAACAACATCTCCTCAATGGCCGCAGCTCCCCCACAATTTGGGGGTCAAGGAGCTGGGAGTTTTCTAATTAATATTGCTTGTAAGTATCTGGTTCATTTCCTTAAAAAGATTACTTGGTTTCACGCTGTATCCCGCATACAACGGGTGGACAGAGCGAATTTAGTGTTATAACACTCCATTCCCCACATTTCACCAAATTCTCATATTCAATTGTTTTGGTACAATTATTTTTGTTTAAAGAAATTCTTTACTGCCAGTATGGTAACAAGGTTTGAGGTAACAAGGTAGAAAAAATTATAGTAATTATTATTATTATTATTATAAAAGCCCGGATTGGCTCAAAAAATGAAAAATATTATCATTTAAATTTTATTTAAAAGTAGCTCCATTAAAAACTATTACATGATAATTTTAAATTTTACTTACTATTTACTTACTTACTATTTTTCAGCAAGCCTCTGGAACATTCTAACGTTAGCGCCAACAGCAAGACAAACTATATACAGCAATCCACCCACAACAAAACAAGAATTAATAGAGAGATTGAAAACTGAACATCCTGTAGCTAACCAATCCTGCCTCCTGTTACTGGCTTTAGCCAATCATTGTATACATGAGGATAATTTGTTTAGGATTTCTTTATTGCATTGTGAGGATAGCGCTGGTAAGATTTTGTAGGATTTTTTTTATTTTTTGGTACATCCTGTAGGTGAAAGAATGCTGTTTCATTATATGGATGTTGGTAGATTTCTTCTTATTATTTTCTTAATTTTTAATTTATACATAAATAAGTATCTAAAGCGAGTAATCTTACCAACTAAATAAATTAATAGACAAATTGAAAACTGAACATCTCATAGCTAACAAAATCCTGCGTCCAGTTGCTTGGCTTTAGCCAGTCATTGTATAATAATTATTATTTGAAAATAACTGACTGTGAGGATAGTAATACTGGTGGTTTTTCTTTTTTCCCGTTGATTTGTGTACTTTTTTTTAGCATTTTGGAATATTCTCTAGCCATATATGCTTAATAGTTAAGGCATATTAAAAGAGGAAGAGGGAGAAAGATATATAGGTGTTGACTAGCCTACATAAAAGAAGAGTTTTTTAGGGTTCAATACCTAAAAAAACAGAACCTTAAAATGACCTTTTTCCTTTTCAGACACGTCAGGAACAACTCCCCATAAAGACACAAATGGTAGTGTCACACAAATAACACCACCCAGAATAGACATGGCGGCGGTAAGTCATTTTAATTAGTTTTTTTTTGTTTTAGGAGTGTCCTAACACTAGGTTCTACCTACTTTGCTGTGCGGAAAAGAGGGTGGAACTGTGTTTCTATAAATTACAAAAATGGCTAAGGAAGTGTCTTAATGGGAATGGATTGTTATAACAGCATGGGAAAGCAGATGGAACTAGGGACCTTATCCCTAATCCGTGAAGCAAAAAAACTTCACTTTTATTCTCATTCTATACATAAGTATATAATTATTATTGATTTAACATACATTGTTGGTCCTTTTGCTAATGTTTTTATTATTATATTTTTTTAGCTACACAAAGCACTTTGTGCGACAGCGGGCTGTGAACATTCAACACTGTTATTATATTTAATGCTACATTCCTGTAAGGCGTATAAACGATTTGTCAGTAATAGTCCAAATATTGAACATTTAGTAAGTTTGATAATTATCTTTTCGTATTTTTTTAAGCTTCAAATAAGTATAACAAAATATATACCTTATTTCTTTACGCAGAATAGAAACAAATTTTCTTTTGTTTGTTAATAATCTTGAATCAGAGTACCTATCAAATTTTGGGTAAACTATTTTAGTTTTAAAATTTAAAATCAAAATAGCACTTTGTTTTACTAATTTAACCCAACGATCGATTATAAATATCGAATTTCCCTTAATATAATTTAAATCTATGCTAATACTTTTTGTATTATTATTATTTCGCTTTTATATTAAAATTAACTAGTTTGAACCCATACTAGTATAACTATACTAGTGTCAAAGTGTCTCTTTTTAGAGTAAATGTTTTATTGATCTTATATAATTTATTCCAGATGGTTCCAATACTACAAGTTTTATACAACGCTCCAGAAAACACATCCCACCATATTTATATGTCTCTTATAGTACTATTAATATTGACCGAAGATGATGCCTTGATAAAAAACGTACATTTAATTGTAAGTATAGATTTTTTTTTTTTGGGTATTGACAACAGAATGATTATAATCAAACAGTAATAAGATTTTGAGTTTAAATAAAAGTTGTTGACAGAAAATGTTGAAACAGAATGATTAAATCGGATTGATGAAATTAAATAAATTATTATTAAGATTAAGATAAACAAAAAATTAAAAAAGAAAGTAGTCAAAAAGATCTGTCTACTCTAATACACAATGCCTCCAGAATTCGGCAGAAAGTGGGGAACGGAGTATCTTACACTAGGTTCCCTCTGCCTACCCTGCTATGTGCGGGATACAGCGTGAAGCTGATTTATTTGATTTATGAATGAACATTATTAAAACTTTTTTCTTTATTATACCTACTATATCTTTTATACCTGAACACTAATCATAGTATAAAAACATGCATACAAGAGTACCTTTAAAAGCTTCTCAAGATGAACATTATTAAAATCTAATTATGTCTAATTATTTTTATTCCTAACAAAAAAAAATCTTTCTTTTTTCATACAATTTTTAAACTTTTTTGTTATAAAGGAAACTGTTTTGTTTTATTAATTACAGATGCTAAAAAACCTAACATGGTACACAGAGAGATCAATATCGGAGATATCGTTGGGTGGTCTCACTGTTCTTGTAGTAGTTCGCGCGTTGCAATACAACATGGCGCGAGTCAGAGACAAATATTTACATACTAATTGTTTGGCCGCCATTGCTAATATGAGCTGTGAGTTATTTATTTATTTTATTTTATTTTATTTTATTTTATTTTATTTTATTTTATTTTATTTTATTTTATTTTATTTTATTTTATTTTATTTTATTTTGTGTGGCTTTATATTATGTGTTAATAGATTTTTCGTAACCACATGCCTAAAGAATTAGTGGAAAGTGGCGAACGTTAATGGGAACAGACTGACATAACACTATATTTCCAGGTTCCTTCTGCTATGTGCGGGATACAGCGTGAAGCTAGAAAAAACGTACATAAATACTTATTTAAAAGTTCCTAAGTATGGAATAACACTTTGAAGATTTCAAAAATATATAAATGTTACACTTAAATGATTGTATAAGGCCGTTGTGGATCAGTGGCACAAGGCTGTAACTGTAACGCCACAGCTATGAGTTCGATATCCACTCGTTGGGAATGAATTATTATCTATTAATATTTTAATATCTTGTCTCTGGCACGAAGACAAAAGCCTAATTGAGTCCCGCCACTCAACACGCACTGTGTCGAAAAATTCTGTAGAAAATGGGGAATGGAGTGTGTTGACGCTAGGTTCCCTTTATCTACCCTGCTATATGCTTATACAGCTTGAAACTGATTTATATATTTAATTTGATGTTTATAGGCGAATTCAGAAATCTTCACCCGTATGTGGCGCAGAGATTAGTGTCACTATTTGAAACATTAACCAAGAGAAGAGCAAGGCTGTGTAGTGAAATAGAAGGTAGTATATAAAGAAAAAAAATTAAAAATTAATATTTTATCTGAATGATTATCTCAAGCTATAATTATTACAAATATTGATTTTTCAGGGGATGATATAAGTAGTATAGAGTTGCCGCATCATGCTGAAGAGAAAACAGAAGAGATTGTAAGTTAAATATTTATATTTTATTTAAATGATATTTGATTCAAAAATATTCATCTAACAAGTATTTATTTAATCATGCCCACATTAAATGAAATATTCTTCTAATCTAAGGATTCCACTGTGCCGCTATGGCCTTTCTTTCATCCTACTATTTGTACTTCTCTTTTCCACTTACAGCATTAACATATATCTTTCTCTTTCTTCCGCAGATGGAACATATAGCGGTGTTAGACGAAGTTCTAAGGATGCTTCTAGAAATAATAAATTCATGTCTGACACACCAACTGTCGAACAATTTGAACTTAATATACGCATTGTTATACAAAAAACAACTGTTCCAACAGCACGCCCACCATCATATAGCTCAGAACATAGAAATGGTGAGATATGGAAGGTTTAATTTTTTTTATATTTAGGTCTAGTTGTTTATAAAAAATATATATATTTTTTATTTTTTTAATAATCGCGGCGTTAAGTTCTGCCACTCAACATGCATGATCTTAAATATTTAGCAGAAATTTGGAAACGAATTGACTTAAAATATAGTTTTCCTTTGCCTACCCTGCTAAATGTGGGATACAGCGTGAAGAAAAATGAATTATAATATGGTAATTGTCGCCATTGACTGATACTAAATATTCATTGTGTTTATTTTTTAGTGAATATGTGTGGAGATTACAATATTTCCTATATTGTAATCTATATCGAGAGAATAAATCTATATTGTTTTAGTTTTCTCGTTCTTGTAAAACCAAGCTGGCGGAAAGTGGAGAACACAGCGTCTTGACACTAGAATTTTTCTGTCTATTCAGTTTAAAAATACTTTATAGAAATAAAACAAAATTTATGTATACTAATGATGTACCAGAAACAAATTTATGTATACTAATGAGGCCAGTCGTGGCGCAGCGGCACGAAGAGTGACTGTAAAACCGACTGGTTGTGGGTTCTATCCACACTCGAGGAAATGAAATATTTACTTAAATTTATATTTCCATTTCTTCGCTCTGGTGTCGAGGCTAAGCGCGGCGTTGAGTTCTGCCACTCAACACGCAATGCCTCCAGAATTCGGCAGAAAGTGGGGAACGGGAGTGTCTTAACACTAGGTTCCCTCTGCCTACCCTGCCGTGTGCGGGATACAGCGTGAAGCTGATTTTTTAATTTAATGATGTGTACTAAAAATGGACTGAGTGCATTACAAGTGATTGAGCACTGAGACTGTACTCATATTAGACTAAGTAGACTGATCATATTCTAATAGTGGACTGAGTGTCCTGAGAATGCACTTATAATGGACTGAGTGCATTGGGAATGTACTTATAGTGGACTGAGTGCACTAAGAGTACACTTATAGTGGACTGAGTGCATTAAAATCGTACTTATAAAATAGTGGGCGACGTAAGGGTGTACTGGCAGTGGGTTGAATGTATTAAAAGTACATTCATAGTATGAGTGCTCTGAGAATGTACTCATAGTGAACTGAGTGCGTTAAAAGTATTTTCTTAGTGGACTGATTATAACATTGAGAATATATTAATAGTGGATTTAGTAAAATAAAAATACAATAAAAATAAACCGAATTATTTCTTTCTTCTGATAAATGAAAATAAAAAAAATACGCAAATAAAAATACTTTTTTACTACTTTCTAGGTAATAGGATATTTTTCGACGCGACTCAAAAGAGTACAAGAGGGTGTTGGTGGTGATTTAGGCGTAACAGAAGTGTTGGCGTGTATAAAGAAGGGAGCGGAGCAGTGGTCTAGTGATAGGCTTAAGGTAAGATTGCGGGTTCGTTTTTGAGCGGTTTTTGTAATAGATTTTTTATGACATTAGTAAATATTCTATTATTTGAATGTTGTATAATTACTTGTGTTCTGTACGAAAAGTGTTAAAGATGTCTAAAGTTATATTTATGCTTAGGTATAGTACTTTTTTATTGTGAAAAATATTGAATTTGTTTATGTTTATACTGCGTCCAATAAATAATATTTTTTATTATTAACTTGAGTTTTACATCAGTTAGTAATGTCATATGATTTTCAATTTAAATACAGTAATATAAAAAGTATGAAATCTTACTGATTGAAAAGAAATCGATACATTGTATTTCGTGGCGTGAAAAGTTATGGAAATTAAAGAGTGAAAGTCTCAGATTGTAAATAAGCGAGAAATTAAAAATTTGTGTACATATTATATTTTTTTCTTTTTTTTACGCAGAAATTCCCCGATCTAAAGTTCCGCTACGTAGAGGAGGACAAGCCGGAGGAGTTCTTCACTCCGTACGTGTGGGCGCTCGTGCACGCCTGCGGGAACATATACTGGGCCAGCGAGTGCGGGGCGCGCGCGGGAGGGGAGCTGCTCGCGTGAGGGGGGACTGGTCGCAGGAATATAAGTATTGAAACATAGAGTTGTTTTTGTTTTTTATTGTGAAGGTGAAGGAGGAGTGTAAGGGGAGTTCGATTGTGTTAGTTTTTTTTACTTTAGTTTTGAATATAAAGTGGTGGTGAGTGGGTGGAGAGAGAAGAGGAGAATAGGCAAAAAATTTATTGTCTTCGAATAGCGTTGAATTATAGAGGAGGCAGCTACGTCTAATATGCGCCCGAACGTGAAATTAAGCGCGGCGTTAAGTTTCGACACGCAAAATTCAGTTGTAAATTGGTAATGTCAGTCTTAACACTAGGTTCTCTCTGCCTAAAGAAAAGAAGCTAAAGAAAAAAATATTACAAAAAGACGCTATTCTAAACCCAAAAAGTGCAAGTTCAAATCCAACAAATTCAATGCATTCAATATCACACATTAAAATATAATTCTTTTAATCATTTATTAGTGTAAAATAACGAATTTAGTTTATATATTCTCTATTTACGTCAGTCATGTTTAAAACTTATTTAATCAGGGTTCACTATTATTATACTAAGATATTTAGGTGAATTTTAACCACAGAATTATAACCACACTCAGAAATACTTGTTATCATTTAAGTGACATTAAGTTAAAACAATTAAAGGCTAACTGATATTTTTGAGTATGACAATAACTCTGTTTCTATGCTATGTAAATCTTAATTTTATATGTCTTATTAGTGTAATAGTGTTTCTATATAGACTTATATAGTTATGTTGAATTGTATTTACTTACATATATTGTATAAAAAGAATATCCAAAAAGGGATAAACTTTTTTTTTACTTACTAAGATTATGTTAAATATTGCAAAGTCAAATAAAAATTTATACCATACTAAAAACCTAATAAAAATCAAGTTTAAGTTGTTGAACTAATTTGCAATAAGTGTAATAATATTAACTAAAAAAAAATTGACAATAGAAAAAAATATTATTTCTTATTGGATATTTTTATATAATATATTATCTATATAGTAATAAACTATGGTACCAATTTAGCTCTGTAGTATTTTTGTATTTTATTAATAATAAAATAAAATATTCCATCATACATACATCATTATGTACATATATTATGACTTTTTAATTTGACAATTTTCTTCATTATAATAAAAAAATTACCTATCTCTAATATAATAGTCGTAATATTGTATGTTTAATAATAAAAAGAAATTAGCACCTATGTATCACAGAAGTACACTGCAATTGCAATCGCAATGGTTGTAGGTTCTATACGAGGCAATGATTATATCTACTTTAACTCAATTTTTTTTTAATTTTAATGATTGAAAATGATAAAACGCGGCGTTGAGTCCCGCCATCAAGACATGTTTTTTTTAGAAGTTGAGAACGAAGTGTTTTACACTAGGTTTTCTCTGGCTATCCTGCTCTACGGGAAAAACCGGTGAAACTGCAAAAAACTTTAAAAATAGTTTAATTTACTGTCAAGCTGATGATCTCACCAACCTTTATTCATGCGATAATTAAATATTTGCTGGTTTCACATTTTATTTATTTATTTATTAGATCCACTAGTGATGATAACATTACACAGTGACAAAGAAAAGAAAAACAAAATAAAACTTAAGGATTAAATGCACCATCTTTTAAAGTGGATACAGCATGCAATATTATACAAATATAATAAATTTTATCCCTGCATACGAGACATTGCGTACTTATAATATTTCATTTAATGTATTTTTTTTTTATTATTAAATATCCTGTAGATATGTTTTAAATATTAATATTTATAATAATTAACATAAGTTATTTGTAAAAGTTAAGTAGTGTACCAAATCGCAATATAGATTAATAAATAATTATTTAATTATATTTATTTTTTTAAATATAAATTGACCCCATCATTACCTTTTCTAAATATTATTTTAAAGATATCGGTATACAAAAAATACGGTATAAAGGGCAATATAAAGTATACCCTCTGTCGTAAAAATTGGAACACCTAAAGCGTCACACCAACACACCAAAATTTTACTATAACAGTTACTGCATTTAATGCGCATACTCGCGCAAATAATAGTAGTTTTTGTTTCATTAAATTTGGATCAGGATTTCCAAAAGTTCCGGCGTTGTAAAGTTTCACCGCTTTTTTAAATTTGCGCTCCTTCAGTCGCTGCGTGACGCGGCCTCTGTTATGTCCGATTTCGTGTGATACGGGGTGTTTTTTTAACCATTTTATTTATTTATTATAAAAACAATTGAATTTAAAGCAAAAAAACCCGCGAGCAGAATGAGCCGAAGTATGAAGGTAGACATAACGTCACTCGCTACGCCAGATTTTGCTATGAAGGCCATATTTTAATATATAATATCTCAGTAATTTTTGAAGATTGGAAAAAAATAAAAATATTTAAACTTTAATTTATGTCATACGTAACAATTAGATTAAATTTTATGAATTATTATTATATTATATTGAATGAAATTCGACATCTAATCAAAGCCAAAGATATATGTAGATAGATAGATAAGATACTTCTCGTTGTTAAATTTTGTATGAACTCTAAATGTGGATATTTCATATTAATTTCAATTAGTTACATTTATGGGCGAAGGAAGCCGAATAGGCCGTGCCTACTCCAGAAGTTTTACTTGCAACAAAATTTGCCCTGAAAATAAAAAGAAACACATACCACAAACAACAATGAAATTGATTATTGAACATGGCTATTTATAAGCTTATTATTATTATTATTTTCTGATTTTTTAGAATATTATAAATAGTAAAAAAAAAAATAAGTTTATTTTTGAGAGCGCTTTTATTTTTAAAATTTTATTAAATTCAGAATATTTTCTCAGACAAAATTATTAGTTATTCTTGAGACTATACTGTATAGTTATTTATATTTTAATTGCATTATAAAATCGAAATAATTTTTCATAACTTTTTTCTGCGTGATTGTTAATTAATAATTCTGAGCGATTTCTGACTACATACAAATTTTAAATCTTCAAATACTAAGACTAAATTTCAAGTTTATTTGTTTCTAAGATTGCATTACATTTTTCTTAATATATTTAAGTCATAAAGTTCGTAATATAAAAATCATGCACTACTTTCGCGTTATACAAGAGGTACAAAAGTTATGTAGGTAATGTAATAATTGTATGTAAATAAAACATACACAAATATCTATATTTAAACATATGTATAACATTTATGTTTAAATATTTATAATTACATGGAATGATTTTTCTATTTTTCTCCTCTAGTATTATTATTCGATCATAGCTAATACTGGCAACCCCACACAGATCAATCAATCGAAACTAGCGAAGATGTTTTGTGCGCATATAATTGTTTGTTTTTATTAATATTTTTACATTAAATAAATAGTGAATTTTAGTTTTAATAAAGTTATAGTTAAAAATATACAGTGTTTATGAAAAAAAATATTTAAGCATTCAATTTGGCAGAATGCGAGAGGTACGTGCGTTGTTTTTATATTTTGTTCGATATTTAAAAAACGTTAATAGCTAGTTGAATTTAAAAATTCTTTGTCTTTTAAAAGGAAACAAAGAAATATATTTAATTGTGTTAATTTAATGTAAAATTTATAATTTTTTTAGGATTTGCTTTAAATTTATTGTTACAAAGAGCTTTTACGGCCTAACTTTTAAATTTTGAATATGAATTGGTGAAAAAAAAAATGTTATGTTTTTTATTCTAATTTATAAATTGCTATTATTTATCCAAATACCCTCATCAATTAATAATCAACTTAATATTTATAACTAATTAATGACATTCTTTTTAATTGTGAATATTTCTATTATTTTTAACAATTAAAAGTAATATTTTGCATGTAGTTTTGCAATTTTCAAATTGTTTTGTCATGCTGCTAATTTACCAAAGAAATTCTTAAATAGTTTTAATACAAAGCATATTTTTTTAAAAATTATAAAAGACATTAGACTTAATCTAACCAGAGCAAGAAAAAATATTTTTACCTAAGTGAGTATGAATCCCGCATCTCACAGCTCCACAATAGTCTTAGATGGACAAAATTAAAAAAATGTTTGTCCATTTAATACATATAATATTTTAATTGAATATATTATAAGAGTTTACATTTAAAATCATAATTATATAATTATATGGAAAAAACAAAAGTTTATAAAACATTATGGTCTAAAACACTAATACAAGTAATGCATCATTGCTCTGTTAATTTATGCATAACATTTTTTTATGCCGTCCAGTTAGTTTAACAGAGTGAATCGGATGTAAGATAAGTATTATTTAGTGGTACTTGGCCATTATAAATAAAATTAATCAATTGTTTTGTTGTAATATATTTCTCCATATCATGCAAAATGCTTATTTTGAATAGTTTTAATAGGGGAAAATGTGGTGAATGTTTTCTGTTTCCTCCATTTTATGTTCATAACATTCATAGAAAAAATTCTGACTGATATAAATTTCTTTCACTCACTTTCAGAAGTTGGAATTTCTTTGTTTATTAACCACTAAAATTTACTTAAAATACAAGTGTAATATATAAAATAGTCTTCCACTAGCCACATTAAAAATAAAAAATTGTACTGTGTCCTCATATTAGTAGATAATAAGGCCCACCACCCATGTAATGTGTCGAAAATTGGACATAATGTGGGAATACAGATTGTCTTTTCTCTGTCTGGCCAATAAAAAATGGAAAATAAAAATGTTTAGGGCTGTCGTGATGTAGGGTCAAAAGCGTGTGACTGTAAATATAACAGGTTGTGGGTTCGATTCACACAATATATAGATAGAAATATTTAAGATTTTCATTTCTTTACTCTAGTAAGAATGGACAGCGCGGCATTCACAAGTATTGCGGCAGTGTGAGACACTACTTTTCTAGTTTCTCTCTACTCACACAATCGAAAAGAATATCAAAACACTAAAAATATATTCCCTTTTCCACTAAAAGCAATAAACCTTTTTTAAATAAGATAAACAGTTAACATTTATCTCTTACATAATAGCCATTCCTACATTATCTGTGGGATGCATCGGAATGCATTTATGGTTGTCATATGACATTAAAATTCCTTTACATAGTGATTTTGCATCACCGGTTTGTCATGCTGGTAATATATATGGCTGGTATGTTAGAAATTTAGTTACTTGGTATTTTATATTTGATTCTTAGCATTTAAATGTAATTCATATATTAATAAAAAATATGCATTGTTGTTGTTTTTAATGATTATGCAAAGGAAAGTGAATGTTAAGTCATTCTGATTTTAACTTTCTGCCAGCATACAGTGCATCGATTTCCATTGCGTGTTAAAAAAGAGCAGGGAAACATTAATAAAAAAATAATTTGTATGGCTGTTATCATATACCTTATTAATACCGCTTGCCATGCCAATTATACAAGTGTTTTTTTGGCATTTTGCAATATTAACAGAGACTTACACTTTATTACATCCTAATTGAGATCGCATAATGTATTGTAAACTTTGATTTAACATTTTCCCATAAATAATAAAAAATGGTATAGTTTTTTAATATAAAAAAAGACGTTTCTTTTTTTATCTTCATACAACTCCTTCATTAAAAGAAACAAAAACCTTAACTTACTTTTCTTAGCCACTACACAAAATCCTATATGGATGACGGCTTCTATACAAGGTTAGTTTACTTATATTTAATAAGTTAACCATCATTCTACAGAGGCCGTCGTGGCGCAGTGGCACAAGAGTGTGACTGTAAACGCGACGGTTGTGAGTTCGATTTGCACTCAGGGAAATTATTTATTACTATATGCTTTTCTTCGCTCTAGAAAAGAGGCTAAAGTGGTGTTGCGTTGGGCCGCTCAAAGCGCAATGCTCTGAAAATGCAAAGAAAAGTGTCGGAAAACGAGGAGGTTCAACTAGGTTCCCAGGATCCCTCTGGTTACTCTACTATATGTGGGATATAGTGAAGCTGAAAATGTTTGTAAACCTACTATTAAGACAGTTCAATGGCTTATTTTCATTAAAATACACATATAAAGGTGTTTTTTCATATACTTTATCCCCATAGTAAGCAAATATCGCATGGTACCTGACTGTTAACATTGTTTCCCGACGGTTTTAAACAGGTTTTATCGCATAAAGGCTGTACACGCTATGTCTTAGTCAATATTCTTGTTGTAGTTGTTCAGAAATACGTGACAAGTGCAAATGCTGTGGGTTCAATCTCCAATGAGAGAAATTATTTTTTTCGTTGCTCGTCTTACTTTGTGTAAGAAGGCAAAGTGCAGCGTTAAGTTCTACAAATCAACATAAGATGTGATGAATTAAAAAAAAATTGGTTAACAGAGTCAAAACGGCATTTATTTAATTCTGTTTTTAGTATTTCTGTTGCCGCTATGCAACAGAAATACATTATAGTATGTGAAAATTTCAATTGTCTAACTATCACGGTTCACGATTCGGCTCATTCATTAGACAGTCTTAGTAATAGGGTCCCATTTTACCCTCTGGGTATGGAGCCCAAAAAATTGGATTTAAATCGAACTCACAACAATTTTTGCATATGTCTGCTATGCCATATGACTAGTACTTTTGGTATTATTGTAAAAAGATACTATTGCATTTAAGAAAGTTGTAAATATTAGAAATAAATAACATTATCTCGGAAATTTCTCGTTTTTCGAATATGGGTGGAATGAGAAGAACGGAGTGACCTAACATTAGATTCCCTTTGCTTACACTGATATATGCAGGACACAGCGTAAAGCTAAAAAAAATACTTTACCTGAATATTACATTTCGGTCAAAGAGTCGTGGCCGACCTAAAGTTAGCAATAAACAGCTGCGCAGATTTAATTCTAAGGCTTTTCTTACTTTTTTTTTTATTTTCTTCGTAAAATTTTAAATCCGTAAACGTTCAAAAAACCTAACTTTAAGGCGTCACGACTCGTCGACCGTACTGTACGCGAAACCGGAGGTAAGAGTCAGTGTCGTAAGTGTAAACTATTATTTATCCGGCGTACGTTTGAACGCCATATTTAACTGAAAATTATTAGTTACACCGAATCGGTAATGAGCACGAGGTGAATCTCAATGTGCTAGTGCCACTAGCTTTTTAGTTCGGCTTTGTACGAGCTGTTTAAACTTTTTATTTCGTAATTGATGTATTAATAAAAAAATTGGCTAATTAAAAGATACTGCGGCTCTCTATAGTCTTCCTCGATGAATGATATTTCCATTACAAGAACAATTTACGAATTGAATCAGTAGTTCCTGAGTTTTAGCGCATCGCTCAACCAAATAAACGCTTCAACTTAGCTTAACATAAGTATAGGTGAGCTTAAATAAACGAGATACTTACAGAGTTTTAACTTACAGCGGTACTGTGAAAGGTCGATTAACGTAAATTTTAACGTAAGTAAGATTGGATAAATGTACCTAACTAGGAATATTTTATAATGTATTAATATTAAATACTCTTTAATTTAACCATTAAATAACAACATCCAATTTGTGTAATGTATAAAGAGAGCCTATAGGATTCAATTTTCTGTTTTAAGCCCTTTTTCATTAACGCGTAACTCGTATGGAATTGTAGAAATTATTGTAGAACATCGTGAAGCTGATTATTGTAGAAATCGCAAAAATATCATAATTATTAGAGAAATAAGTACAAGCTATATTACGTATGTGTATCTACTATATGTGTATAAACAAACAGATATTAATATAATATAGATACGTTAATTAAATAAATATATACATACCTTTCCTTTTCCGTCCACCTGTCATCGTTTCCCGCCACTTTTGACAGTGCATGGCGCGAATTGCAAAGCGCGTGTCGCATTGAGTTCTAATTTTGAAATATTATTGTTTTTAATCCGCTTTGATATAGACTCTATGGTGTTGTGCCCAGTTTGATAAATGATTCATTTAAGTGTTTAATGTTATTCGTTATGTTTTATTATTTTATGAAAACGTAAAATTATCTTATTAGTTTTGAATATTACAGGATATTAACTTTATTGTGATGATGTTAAGAAATTTGACTAAATGAGCTTTGTTGTAAGTAAGGTACTACCTATATTTTAAAGCTTCACGCTGTAGTCCGCACACAGCAGGGCAGGCAGAGGGAACCTAGTGTTAAGACACTCCGTCCAACTGTAAAAATATGAAATGTTTTGTCATTTATTTCGAAACTGTATGTTATTATGTTAAATTATTGTGTGGAACGGTAATTGTAGTCTGAGTATCTCTACATGTTATTCGTATAATGTTTCTGATTAAATATTATTACAGATACAGCGTTCGATTCCATTCGATAGAATGAATTACTTTATTTCTCCACTGTAGTAAACAAAGCGTGAAATTGCGTCCCACCACTTAACAAGAAATATCTCGAAAATAAGACGGAATGTGGAAAAGGAGTGTTTTAAGAATACTTTCTCTCTATCTACCTTACTCTATGCTGGAAATAGCGTGAAGCTAAAAAAACACATTTAACTGCTCACATAATACCATATGACAACGTAAGCATGTAATTTAGTATTTGTCTAAACATGTACATGAAATAGGTCCTATTTTACTTATTATCAAAGAAAAAAAATACAAAACACTAAGTCTAGATGTCTTCTGTCCTAGACTGCATTTCTTGGATATACGCCAGATTCAAGTTCAATGACCGATCTCGTATTTTTTTTCTTATACATTATATGTATATGCATTGCGGATTTGAGATTTCATGCAATTGAAACAACAAAAGGCGTGTCTATTTTCTGTCTTCGTGTAGATATCTTTAAAACGGTAAAATTGATTGCAGCTTCACGCTGGTTCCCGCATATCCCGGATATGCAGAGAGTACATAGTGTCAATTTGGAGACATTGCGTGTTGAGTAACAGAACTCAACGCGTTTTGTCTTGTTGCCAGAGGCATGGAAATGAAAATAATTTCTTCATCGATCGAAAATAGAACGCGGGACCGTCGCGTTTAAGTAAAAAATATACATTTTTAGATATAAAACTAATAAATTATTTGTTTCGCAACATAACAAATAAAAAAAAACATTTGGCACACAACAAGATTTAGAGATGCATTTGCAAAATACTATTGTTTTCGAATTCGGATAATTACCGTAACAACCTTGACAATAATGCTGAATTGTTTTCTATTGTAAATATGTCAAGGACTCGAATTATTCGCTTTTGGTTACATAATTAATTGGCATATAATTAAAAGCAAAGGTTATGCCATCGCTTATGACGTCGTTCGGATGTATGTACCCATTTTTTTACATTTATAATGTGTTATTCCACACTTAGAAAAGTAAAATACTTATTTAGAAAAAGTTTAAAAGACTCGAACCCGCGCCTCCTGGAAACAGACCACGCGCTTTGACCTCTAAGCCATACGTTCTCAGATCTTTGAGAAGCGCGCGAAGAACCCGGTTTCCTAAATAAATATTTTTTGTATGTACGTACTTATAACGCAGGATAGATATTAGATCGCTGTTTTGTTATGTAGTAGGTATATTCAAATCCCATTTGAGTTATTTATACTTTCTGTATATTATGAAGTTGAAAGGTTTGGTACAAGACACATTATTTTTCACGCCAATTTTCGAGACATTCCATGTTGAGTGGCGGAACTCAACGCTTCGTTTTGTCTTCTTGACAGACGCTGTTCTGCTCCCATGTTACGACGACTCTTACAACTTGCAAAAATGCTTTAAAAAAACTACTTGTTAAGTAAAACTCGGTAATCAAAACTACTATTAGGTACTGCACGTGGACCTATAGTTATAAAAGAATAAAACATTACAAACTTATATTTGTAGTTAATTTCATACATTAATTTCATAATTTCTTCAAGTCTCGGTCGAAAAGTCCGACCCTCTCTTAACCCTTTTTTTTAAATCCAACCAAAAAGTAAGTGTTGTCACTAAAGTCTGGAATTACAGCTGTATAAATTCAAAATGATGATTCACCACCACCTGCTGGCCCTAACTTATCAATGCTAAAGGAATCATTTTGTTTCACAGCGAAATGTGTTTTGAGTGAGACTCGAATGCAAGCGCAAGTGGCGTCTAATAATAACCGGCAAGAAGACGTGTTAATTTTATTATAGTATAAATTGTGAGGGAAATCTCTTCATCCGTTAAACTGGTTTGAAATATAGAAAATATCTACTTTAAAATATATGTAATATGTATGTAAGTTGTTGGGTTCGTTTGTTTAGTTTGATTTTCCTTTATGTTACTGTAATTATTTATTTTATCTACCTTCATATATATTTTTTTACTTTAATGGGATTCTATTTGCCCACACAGTTCTTTACGTACCTATTGAAAATTCTCATAGAGTTTACATCACTGCAGAGAAGGGATTTTTTTTTGTGAATATGATCGCATTTATCTGTCTTGACTTCAAACAAGTTCTGTGAGTTACATAGAAACGATTAATGTGATGTAATATAGCTTAAAACGTTACTTGTTGAATGCAGGATACAGCGTGGACCTTAAAGAATAAAAAACTTTTTAATAAATACGAAATAGATAACAAATATATTTTTTTATTTAATCCATTAATTCCTGGAATTAGCGCGCTCGGCTTAAAAATATATATTCGATTAAAAAATATATTTAATTAGTTATATTATTAAATAAGACTGTAAAACATATTCTGCTAGCCTGGAACAAACGTGATTTTAGATTTTTAAAAATAACTATACTAATACTAAATAACATTTTTTTATAACTGTTGACATTGTGTGTTGAGTATCAGAACTCAATGCCTTTTACCCCTTTTGTGGCAACCTTCGGCCATCGCGCTCATAGTCAGTTGCTGTCGACTACGCCACAGCCACAATAACTAAACATTTTATTCGTAAACACCCTCTTTCTTTATTTTCTTTACACTTCAATATATTTCATGTTGTGAGTTATATTTAGCACTATACAGAAAGCTTCAGTTTTTGTAGACTGCCAGTAGCGAAATACGCTCGTTACGGGACTCGTGATATGTGCTTTTTGTATACATGGTATTTGTTTTTTTTTTTATGTTAATTAATTTAAAAACAAAAGGGATGGATATAATCTGTGTTAAATGTGTAATGTGCGTTTTATAATCTGTGCAGTGTAGATATCGTCGTGGCTAATGCGTGTGTTTAATATATTGAAATTAAAAAAGATTATAATATCATTTAATGTGCTTAGAAATATTTTTTATATTAAAATAATAGATAAATATATACAAATGATTTTTTTAATGTGAGTTAAACATTTTTTTATTAATTTCCAGCTTGTAAATATTTAAATTCTTATACCATTCTTATACGATATTTATATTCTTTTACCATTTTATATGCAATTTTTTCAAAGTCCAAAACAAAATACTTTTTTATATTATTCTTTTATGTTTTTCTTGACAGACGAGTTTCTGTATATAAAACGTGCATTGTCTATGTATAGAAGTTTTTTTTAAAATAAAACAAAACCTCACAGTATCAACAACGGTCAGTTTTAAAGAGCGTTCGATGAAACGGAACGCGATGTTTTGTTCTACCATTTCAAATACGCAAAGATCAAAGGATATACGGCCAGTATTGTTTTTATTTTCACTTACATCTTAGTTGCTTGTCTGTTAGTAATGTATACATATACAAATAAAGGGGAATGTATGTCAATCATCAAGAATCAAAATGAAATGTAAAATGTTTATAAATTTTATCTTTTTTTAGTAATACAGGGAAGAGGTAAATAAATAATAACAATGTGCTTTTAATCCTTTCGTATATATAGAAAAAAGTAATTTAAATGATTTCCTATGTTCAATAATGATTTGTTTAGCATCACAGTTATTTGAAGTGATAAGCCTCTTACCCTCAGTGGCATTGTAAAGTACATGAAAAATAATAAAAAATAGGACTAGATAAGTAAAACATTAATATTAAATTTGTTTTCCTAATTTGTTTAAGTACTTATAAGATAAAATTGAAAATATGTATAATACAAAGCCGTTACAAGCAAGTGTGGGACATACATTTTTTTTATTTTTATAGCGGCGCAGGAGTACAAGCCTGTGACTATAAACGCTACAGTGGGTTCGATTTCAACTCAGGGGAATGAAATATTCAATATTTTCATTTTTCTTGCCTCGGTAACAAAGCAAAGTGCGCCGTTGAGTGGAAAAATTGGGAATGATGTCTTAATGAGAATGGAGTGTCTTATAGTTTTAAATTATAGTAAATAAAAAATGGATATTAATATGGATAAAATTAAATACAGCCGGCATTTTGCGACTAAGTTTCGACAAAATGGCGTCTATTCATCACTTAGATGTGTCAGAGGATTAATTTAGGCCAATTATGAAGTATTCCTGTATTTCCTCATTCCCATTAAATGTCGTATCGCTGGAGTCGCGCCAAGTGATTTTGGTTGTTACGTCATAAATCTTGTGTGTATATGTTTAATATATGTTTCGCGGAAGATGTGCTCTTTTTTATGTTTGTTTTAAACAAATTTTATTTGAACGGTGTTGCAATATAATTAATTGTTTTATTAACCTGACAAATTCTTTTGACTTTAAAATATAATATAAAGTAATTACCTAAGTATGTAGTCTAAATTTTAATGCTATAATTTCGCCTTTATGTATTTTTTTAATTTGTTTGTTCTTAAGGAACTAATATTATGCCACGCGACGCGTAAAATTTGTTGTTTATTTCTTTATTTATATAACAATAGTAGTGTAAAAGTAATACTTATTTTGTCTATTTCTTATATGAAATGCATTATTATAATTTTCTATATGATTTTATGTCAAATTTATTAATCCTTTGTCTTCTTGTTTTAAGGAAAATTGTGCTTTATACTAAAAAAAACAAATGTACATTATTTATATACAACAATAATTTATAAGTCAAGAGGCCGGTCGTGGCGCAGCGGCACGAGGTGTGACTGCAAAATCGACTGGTTGTGGGTTCGATCCCCACTCGAGGAGATGAAATATTTACTTAAATTTATATTTCCATTTCTTCGCTCTGGTGTCGAGGTTAAGCGCGGCGTTGAGTTCTGCCACTCAACACGCAATGCCTCCAGAATTCGGCAGAAAGTGGGGAACGGAGTGTCTTAACACTAGGTTCCCTCTGCCTACCCTGCTGTGTGCGGGATACAGCGTGAAGCTAATTAATTAATTTTTTTTTAATAATTTATAAAGTGTTACTTATGTAATTTTTATTACTATTTTTTATAAAAAAAATAGGTTATACCATTTTGGCACTGGCCTTGTGTACGGTATAAAATATAAATCAGTACTGGTAACTTGCCAAAGTCTCCGTTGCATCCAGTTTTATGACGTTATATTGTTTATTTTCGTTTTAGAGACTCTATGGCGACGTTATCACCAAGAGTTTATCGAGTATTGGTCCGTATTTATATACCGATCGCAACTCTGAGATCGGTCTTAAGAGCGATCTTGAGATACCTTTTTTATTGATAGATTATAATTTAAGAATGAAAATGGCATCTCAAGATCGATCCCAGAGTAGAGAGCGGTTTATAAATACTGGAATTAGACTTTATGTAGTTTGGTTATTGTAACCTACTTTGTTTCGTACCGAAAACAATTTTTTTTTTTCATTTCAAAAGTATCTTTTAACATGTGTTTATTTTTGTCAGACAAGTGTCTGTCTGTCTCATACAAAAAGAACCAACACTTATTTATCTTCCTTTTATTCATCGTTTATTTATTAAAATTACATTAATCAAGTTTAAATCAATACTATTGTTAGATTTTTTTATCAGCTTCACGCTGTATCCCGCACACAGCAGGGCAGGCAGAGGGAACCTAAACACTCCGTTTCCCACTTTCTGCCGAATTTTGGAGCCATTGCGTGTTGAGTGGCAGAACTCAACGCCGCGCTTTACCTCGACACCAGAGCGAAGAATTGGAAATATAAATTAAAATAAATATTTCATCTCCTCGAGTGCGAATCGAACCCACAACCAGTCGATTTTGCAGTCACAATTTGTGCCGCTGCGCCACGACCGGCCTCATGATGATGATACATTTTATTTTACAGAATTGAAAAACATATTTAAATTTTTAAAAACACAACGTGACTAAGGCATAATTAAAATTTCTTGAAACGTCATTCGATATAAAATACTACCTATATAAATATAAATAAATAAGCTAGGCTATACCTATATTTACGTATAAATTTCACATTGTTTTCATCGAACGTTTCGTCTGAGCAGATATAGAAGACAGTGAGTCACGCGCGTAATCTTAGGTTTATTTATTTTTGTCTACGATCCCTTTGCTTTCCACAAAATAATAGTTTGTATTATATTTTTTGAACAAGTATTTAAAAAAACATTATATGTAGTTCAATATCATTATTATAGTACTACAGCCTATTTTGAAAGAATAATAAAAGGGCGGCATATTAGCTTATGTCTGCTTTGAGCCTATTTCCCGTATATTTTTTCGTTTCTAAGACTTATAATATAAATTCTTTTTTTTTTCTTTTTGCTGAGAAATTTCTGACTGGTTAGTAAAAATTGTTTACGTTAGTATAATATTGTGTTAAAATAACAATATTATTTTGACGCATTATTATACGGATATTATATGGATTTCTTTTAATTTAAATAAAAATATATAAATATAAAATATTATAACAGAAATGTTGCTTATTGTATGATATTAAAAAAAATATTGCTTATTGTATTGCACTACAATGTGAAGAGCGCGATTTCCATGATCTATCATTGTTTGTTACAGCCATGCGTTATACTAAAATAAATATATACATTTTTTCGTCTCTCTTATCTTTTGGTTTATATAAACATCTCTCCGTTCTAAATTTGTCACAGATTTAAAAGATAGAGCGGGAACACATATTATATATATTTTGCACTATTGATCGATGAATTTGACAACTATTGCGTGTAAAAGCAGACATGTCCCAAGCTCGTCGCGATAGCGTGACTTCCCTATTTAAATATAAATTATAATATAATATAAGATAAAACAAAAAAAAACCTAAATGTCACATGAATAATCATTCACAGACGTAAAACCAAAATAAAATGAACACCCGCTGCATTCCCGTTGCAAGTGTTTTTTTTAAATTCTAATTTCGTCCGTGGCCACGCGCCAGTATCGGCGCGCGCGTCCAACACGCGTTACTGTTTGAACGCCTTTTTTGTTTATTTACCGTTGTATTGAGTATTTTATGAATAATTTAAATAATTTTTAGCTATTTTTAAATAACAAACCGTTTACTGATAATACAAGATACCCTTAAGAAAATCTATAATAATCTGTATTTTTTATCTGTCAACCTATACAAAAATATCGGTATTTTGACATAAATTAAGTTAGTTTTACATGTGATAATAATTGTGTTAAATTAAATAAAAATATTTTATAGAGCCAAACCATAGAGTCCTGTATCGAAGTGTTTCTATATTTGTAACAGAACTATTCCATATATAAACTAAGTGGTGTGCTGAGAACATAGACAATGATATATTTTTTTTAAGTGTCAAAAGTATTAAGTGTCAAAATGGGGAAGAAGAAGAAGCCGAATGGTCGGAAAGGCGCGAATCGATTTTTTCGCTGGATAAGAAGGTAATATTGAAAGGTTTTAAATTTAACCATTAAATAAAATATTAATAAATTAGTATTGCATGATTTTTAGTGAGTGTGGTGATTTAATCATTAATTTGTGTGTAACTAAAATTTATTATTGTATTACATATTATATTAATATTAAACTAATAAAATATAACTAGAAGTTTTTAAAGGTATTTTTTTTTATTTTTAATAAAACTGCCATGTTTTTGTGTGTTTTTATTAATATAACAGGTAGAGAGAACTGAATCACTACATTACTCCGGTCTTCTTTTTCCTTTACAATCAAAGCTTGTGTCTTAGTGTATTACATTGGCGTAATCAAACATCACATGGTCGCACACATTTGTCACGAATCTAAAAAGTTAGTATAATAAATATAATAAACTTACAATAATAAAATCAGCTTTACGCTGTATCCTGCACACTCCTGGGTATATATCCACAATTATTAACACTTTAAAAAACATTTATAAAATAATTACCGTTCAAACCGTTTATTTAATATTTTTAGAAGTTCGTAAAGCTTAGTACCGTGGTACAAGTTTAAGACGCTACTTTACCTATGGTAAAAATAATGCGCATATATCATAAATAGTAATAAGTAAGTAGGAAAAATATGAATTTATCTTAATAAAAAATAAATGAAAAAAATAATTACTTTATAAATAACAAGTATAAAATGTATCAATCAATAAGCGCTAAACTGTGCATATCATTTGCTTTTTTTTACTTACGACTAGGAAGAAGCAATCGTTGTGGGTCATTGCTAATTTACTTTTGCATCGCAAGTGAACGAGATGCCAAATCGGCGCGAGCAACAAAACCAACAAATGACAGATACAAGAAGATAAATAAATAAATCAGCTTCACGCTGTATCCCGCACACAGCAGGGTAGGCAGAGGGAACCTAGTGTTAACTCCGTTCCCCACTTTCTGCCTGCTGAATTCTGGAGGCATTGCGTGTTTAGTGGCAGAACTCAACGCTGCGCTTAACCTCGACACCAAAGCGAAGAAATGGAAATATAAAAAGTAAACATTTAATCTCCTCGAGTGGGGATCGAACCCACAACCAGTCGGTTTTACAGTCACGCCTCGTGCCGCTGCGCCACGACCGGCGCATCATCGTAAGAACATCGTAAGAATTCCTTGCTGCTCCGCGACCACACTGTGTGAGTTGGGCTATACTTTTTCTAAAATGTTAATTTTCAGTATTAGATTTCTGGTGTTATCGATAAACATCAATATAGATATCGTCTGTAATAGTATGAGTTATTGTTGCTAGGTAGCTAGGTTTTAATTTTATAGTTTATTTTTCTTTGTATCGCTAAACATCGATAGGTCTCGTTTTAAATTTTATAGTTGATTTTTATTTGAATCTTTAAACGTCGTATTAGCTTTTTATCAATCACTCCATAACTCCGCATTAGAAGTAAATTTTTCACGACCATAAACTTCAAATGCGATTTTCCCAACTGGTACTTTTCGACAGATTTCTATTAAAAAAAAACTAATAAAAAATTTTTGTACTTATAGATATGCTTTCTTTAGATAGGTAATTTTATCTTGTTTCAGAAACTATCCAAATCTCTAAAGTTGTACCTTTTCAGTTTTTTAGGCACATATTTGCTTGCTTCCAGCTTATATTGGACTTACATACTCGTATATTTGGTTACTAAGTGGATAGTAGTTATATTGAAAAAATCCTGGTGTAAGTGTAATTTTTGACTACATTAAGGCCTGTATTTATAAATCGCTCTCAACTCTAAGACCCTCCTTGAGAGCGATCTTGAGATGCCGTTTTCATTCAGGTAATAATCTAGATCTCCTACCTGCCGTGCCGGCCACACCTCATCTGCCGTACTGTACTTATACGCAGTGGGCATCTTCCTTTAAATGTAATAGTAATGTCTTCAGTTATTGTTTTTATGTAGGTGTTGTAGATTAAATGCCGCGTTGAGTCCCACCACTTGAGTGGAAGTGGAAGTGGGAACTTGGTGTTTTAACACTGGCTGACCGCCCCCCCCCCCCCTTGCCTACCCCACTATACTGTAGGAAACGTGAAACGTTAATATAATAATTAACAAAAATGTAACAGCTCACTTTTCAAAGACGAAATTATCCAAATGCCCTAATTCTCTAATAGGTTTAACTGCTCAGCTCATTACGTTTTCTACGCCTAATGTTAAGTCACTTAAACGAAATATTTCAAGTAGGTACCTACGTTTGGTGTTTTTTAAATGAGTAATGCTATACCATAAACTATGATTGTCGTTGCCGTTGTGCCCGACTGACTGTTGTTATGTTTTAGCGCGTATGTGTCTATGGATGTATGTATGTCCGTTCCTTTGTTACCTTGTAACTCTTAAACCAGTAAACCTAAGTTGAATTCGACTTGATGGTGCAAGTGCTGCTGGATAGTAATATTTTTTATTGTTTATAATTCATATTTTGTTTCTTCTTATTGTGATTCTTTATTGATTTTATGAAATGGTCAATGTATTTTGATTCTTTTTTGAGATTCTATATTATGCGGATATATGCGGGGGCGCATGAGGGATAGATTATCTCTAGGTTTGTACGGTACGGTTCGTTCTGGATCAAATCTTATGTTCTTGTATTAAAAAATATTCTTACATGCGTAATTAAACCGGAAACTGACCGGAAAGATAGGCTGTGAAAATAATTCATATCTATTAAAACTTATCTGACTTGTTGGAACAATGTCTAAATTATAAAATATTAATGCAATTCTAATTGTAGAATATTTTATACATATACTCGTTTCTTCCACAATAATTTCTTTTGTTTTTACAGTTTTACAGCTTAGCTTAGTTTAGTTAGTAGAGAACCCAGTGCGAAATCACTTAATATTCCGCTTTCCACCGCCGCGAAGTAATGCAAATATAAAATTAAGTAAATATTTCATCTTCTCGAGTGAGGTTTACCAGTCGCATTTACAGTCACACTTCTTCTATTTCGTTTTTAGTATCTTTTTTATTCTGACATTTTGCTATATAACGTATAATTTCTTAGTGCACTCACTGTATGTATATGTTACAGTTAAAATAATTCTTCAAATGTAATAATAACTGAACATAATTGACAGGTATGCGGTGACAAAGGCATGTATGGAATTTGCTATTCCACGGTCAAAACTATCGTGTTTAAGTCTATACGACAATATTTTGTTTGTTATGTGTAAATCGCGAAACTATAAGAAAAAGTGTGATATTATAGCTTTTATATTAAGCATTCAATATATGAAAATATTTTATTTTTCTTCCTCTGGTAGTGAGAAAACTCTAGCAAAAGTGATGTGACACTTCCGTTTCCAACTTTCCGCCGTTCCTATTAAGGAACGGAGTGTCTTAAAACGCCTCGATGGGCGAGTCCGACTCGCACTTAATCTTAAGGTTTTTTTTTAACAATTTTTTTAATTTTGAAGTTCTTACAATGTTCCTTGAAAGATTTTTAATTATAAGAAGATTTTATGATCTATTTAAACATCAGATAAAATATTCATTACTATTTTTTCTAATATATTAAAGCTGTAGTAGTTTTTGCGGGATAATTTCGTTATTTTTTTTTTATATTTTGGCATCCCATTTCATCCCTATTCGGGTAGTAATGAATAACAGAACGCCAAACGCTACGGTCTGAATAGCCCTTTCGCCTCGTCCGCTGTCATCTGGGAAGTCCTCATGCCTTCACCAGTATCGTATATACTTTGTTCTTGGAAAGTGAGTAGTAAGAGAGACAGCTCTTACCACTCACTCTTGTAAAATATGGTAATAATTATAAATCCCATACACTTTATTAATAAAGTCGGTTAAAAAACAGCCGGTACGAGCAAAATATAGACGACACGCTCTCTTATTTCCCGCATTCGGAAGTATATATTAGATTGAAACAATGACTATGACATAAGCGAATAATTGACTGTTGTAACGTCCGGCCATTCACGACGCAATTATTGCGGCTTTGGAAACGGGTCGGTCGAAATATAGATAAACAATATATTTGAAATTAATCAAAATCAGCTTCACGCTGTATCCCGCACACAGGATAGGCAGAGGGAACCTAGTGTTAAGACACTTCGTTCCCCACTTTCCGTCGAGTTCTGGAGGCATTGCTTGTTGAGTGGTGGAAATCAACGCCGTGCTTTGCCTCGATACCAGAGCAAAGAAATGAAAATATAAATAAATATGTGACTTATTCGAGTGGGGATCGAACCCACAAGCAGTCGATTTTACAGTCACACTTTGTGCCTCTGCGCCACGAATGGCCTCTTATTTGAAAAATATAATAAAAATATTACTATTTTAAAAAAATAGAGACCATCCATTCTTTCGTAAGTGTGGAATATTATCTAATAATTAATTACGTAATGCTTTTTTTTTATTTTCCTTAATCGATCTGCTTAAGACGTATTATGTGTTTAATACGGACACTAGATCAAAAAAAATATTGTATCGTAAAAATATTACAGATTATTTTGTAATTTTTTTAAACGTAGTTCTATTTTTATGAACTACTAGAGGGCGCGCGCGGCTTCGCCCGCTTATTATGAGTGAATTCTAAAAAAACCACGAAACACGTGTTCAATAAAATATTTTTAACAGTCTGAATTTAAAATTTTATAAAAATCGGTGGCGATTTAAAGATTTTTCCATATGAACTTTCAACCCCTTATTTGAACCCTCAGGGGGTGAATTCTTAAAAACCATGAAACATGTATTCAATGAAATATTTTTAAGAGGCGGGATTTAAAATTTTATAAGAATCGGTGCCAATTTAAACAAAAATCCATACAAACTTTCAACCCTTATTTCATCCCTTTAGGGTTAAAATTTTTCAAAATCCCTTCTTAGTGGATGTCCAGAATATGAAAATAAACATCTGCCCAAATTTCACGTTTCTACGCACAGCGGTTACGGCTCTGCGTGCGTCTTACCTCAGTCAGTCAGCACAAGTCCTTTTATATATATAGATTACGCCATAGTACAATATAAATTAAGAATTTGTTATCTTTTGATAAAAAATGTATATCTTGCTACTGACATTGAACTGAATACTTAATTCAAGTACATTTTTTTTTTGTAAAAAAACATTGGATCATTGTATGGAATGTCTATTTGTTTATCTAGAATAGGAATTTATAAATAAATTAGTTTTTATGATATAAACTATAAAAACTTATAAAGCAAAGAAGACTATTATTATATCCATTTTAATGAAACTTGGACTGTTTTCTAAGTTTTAATATACCATAAAAAATTTAGTGTCCGAGATATTTGTCGACACACGTACAAACATAACATATAATATACGAAATTTAATACACGTGCTTGGAAGCCTTTAAATCATAATAGTTAAATATTTCAAATTCCAACAACATCAAACAACATCACGTACATACAAACAAACCGATAACCTCCTTATTTTGAAGTCGATTAGAAACGGAAAACAAATTAGGCTAAAGAAGGCTGAGGAAGGTATCTCTAAACGTTACGATGTTAATTAATTGATATATAAAATTTAGAAATAGTTCACATTTTATTATCCATTTTGAAGTTCAGAAGTAAGTCTTAAATAAAGACATAAATCTAAAAATATACTTACTAGCTGTTAACTGTATAGGTACAGTAATTTAACGCATCTGTTTTACATCGTTTCTTCCGTCTTTTTACACCTCTTTTTTTACGCTTCACGTTGTATTCCTCATATAGCAGGGTGAGCAGAGGAATCGGGGAACCTCCTGTTAAGTCACTTCGTCTCAAAATATGTAATTCCTCTGAATGGGTATCAAATCCACAACAGTTGCGCTAAGAGTCGCACGCTGCCACGACGGCTATTATTAAAAAAAACCATCATTAATAGTAGTGACTGCCTCTCCTTTTTTTCTTCTTGTCCTTTTTAATGTCTTATAAAATAATTACTATGGATAGTAATAATACAAAACAAATGTTGTATATTTGCTTACATTTAAATTAATAAAAATTTGTTCGTTTTTACTTTTACTCTATGATTAAATTCAAAAAGAAAGCATTGAAACAATTTAATCAGTGTTCAATCAATTTCTCATTAAAAATATTTCTTTCCAGGTACTTTTAATTTTTTTATGTTACTTAAGTTAATAAAATCGTTTTAAAACTTTTCTAATATCATCATATAAATAGAAAATAAACGATGATAATGAATTCAATCCCCATTTGGCAAAACGAATCGCTTTCATTTCTCCGTTCTAGAAAGGCGCGGCGTTGGGTTCCAAAAACTCGAAGCTAGAAAATTAAATTAAATAAACAAAGATAATACAAACTAATTATTAAACGCAACTTTGTATACGTGGATTTTAAAACATAGAATAGAAAATCTCACCACTTCCCGTTTCCGCAGGAATATCGAGTATTTCCCTCATTCTGCTCCCCAATACTCCTCAATGAAATTACAGGCCAAAAGTCAGTTGTCTATCGGTCACTAAAGAACCTAAGAATTTTATATATGTATAATGCATATATATGCACTTATGAAATAAAGGTGTTATGATATCTATATAGATATCATAACACCTTTATTTCATAAGTCGGTTGAAGTTAATGGAATAATCACTGTCTGTATGGCCCCTATTCTTTCACATTCATCACTTGCAAACTTTTTCCTTCTATCATACATTCACATCAATAAAATACATATACATCGCTGGTTTAGAACCGTTTAAAGACAAAATTCTTTTAAGGAATTCTTCAATGGATGTTATGAAAGTTTTTTATTTCGATAGTTTGGTGTATTTGGATATTTAGTAGTCGATTCCAAGGGACCACGTCATATAGTCGCAACGCCCACAGTGCACAGACGTGTGTCAATTCAAATCCTGTAATTTAAACGTTTTGTCCTACAAAATAAGGTTTTAAAAATTAAATTTGAATAGAAAAATATAATTTTTAGTTATTTTTAACTTTAAGTGCTCGTGACTGAAATTGAAGTTTTTGTGTTTTGTTTTAGTTAATTGAAGATGATTTAAATGTGTTGTAGTTCAAAATGAATGATATGTGTAAGTATTTTCTTTTTTTTCGTTTTGTTTTGATGACTTAGGTTCTATTGTTTTCAGTTTGATTTTTCTTGTTTAATCTATAGATTTGTTTTAGTATTTTCTTTATTGTTATTATCGACATATTATAATTATATATTTTTCGTGTGTTTGTTTAGTTTTATTTAAATAATATAGATATTAAATAATATGTACAATTATATATTAAGTTTCTTTTTTTACTTTTGAAGTTATAATCTGGGTTCATTTTAACTCCATATATATAAATGCGGAATACATTAAGAAATATAATTATTTCTTAATTTAAATGTATACATATTTTTACATTGATTTCGAGGTAATGATAATATAGTAGTAGACCACTTGTGGTTCGGGGCACAAGCGTGTGACTGTAAACGCGACGGGTTGTGGGTTCGATTCCCACCATTTAACATTTTAATTTCTACACTCTGGTGTCGAGGTGAAGCACGGCGTTGAGTTCCACCACACAACACGCAATGCCTCCAGTTTTGGAATATCGGAGTGTCTGAAGACTAAGCTAAAAATAGGAAGCGTGAAACTGAAAAAAAAAAAATTTAGTACAAAAAACCTTTCCTCAAGACTTTGATTACGGTAATAGACAGTGTAATTGTAAAAGTCATTGACTCTTCATCTGTTTTGACGTAACAATGATTTTTAGAACGGTGAACTTACTTAATTATATTGTAAGCAGTATAGATTGTACTAATATTGTAAAACTGAAAAGTTTGTTTGCTTCATCGCGCTTATCTCAGGAACTACTCGAATCGTTTATTAAATACAAAAGTATTAAAAGAAAAGTATTCTTTTAATACTTTTATGTTGAATAGTCGTTCTGTGATCGGAAAATACTATACCTAATACATAATGTTAAAAATCCTGCGTTCATATTTAACTCTGGCATTTAGAATGGGTCATGTGTCATGTCATACATTCTTAGCTATTTTTATATTAAAGAGGAGATAAAGTTTAATCATAATTAATGAATAACTCCATTCTCTGTTTTTTACTATTATAAAAAAAACTTATTTCGTGGCGGATCAGGCAGGATATTCCTTTTTTGTTAGCTTCACGCTGTATCCCGCATACAGCAAAGTTGGAAAAGCCTGACCCATCTATTCTCCATGTACGTCGTTATTCTCTTGTTTCCAGAAAAAGGAAATGGAAATAACTCATTCCTTAGAATGGGAATCGATCCCACAACTGTTGCGTTTACAGTCAGATCTTGTAAACATTTATCTTTGTTATTTATAAAAAATATAACACTATTTTGCCCATCCAGCCAAAAACACGAAAGAAAAAGATAAAATGTTTTTTTTTAAATTATTTTTATAGTTCTTGGTGTCGTGTATTTTTTTAATTTCTGCTTCCATACAGGTATTAATAAACGTTTTAATTAAGCCATTGATGATATCTTTTATATCGCTTTTATGATAATACATAATATGTAATGTTGATAAAAATCATCCATCTATTTTTATCTGTTTTCATATTAAATAATATGTACTAATAATAATGAGGCCAGTCGTCTGTCGAAAGGGGCAAAAAGTGTTACTGTAAACGCGATAGACTGGGTTCGATTCCCACTCGAAGAAATTAAATAGGTATATAATATTTCCATTTTCTTCCCTCCGGAGTCGCGCGGCATAGATTTCCGCCATTCAACACGCAATGCATCCAGAATTCGGCGGGAAATGGAAACGGAGTGTCTTAACACTAGGTTCTCCCTCTTCTCTTTTCACAGCGTGATGAAAAAAAAAATTGGTGATGACAGCTGAATGGCTGAGTAACGTATTTTAATGAAATCATGCTGTATCCCGCATATAGCAAGTAGAGAAAACCTAGAGCTTAAATCTCGAAACTCTACTTTTGCGGAAATTTTCGGGAGATTGCGGGAGAGGCAGAATTAAACGCTACGCTTTGCCTTGTTACAAGCTTCGTATTTGCAGTCAGATATCAAAATCGTATTGAAATCCAAAAAGTTTATTAAAGTAAGATATTTAGAAAAAAAATCGATTACTTACAAAGTAACGGATTTCGGACGGAATAAAAGAAATGCGGATTCGAGTCCCGCTGCGTGGAATATATCTAACCGGCCACCTCTCACCGACCAATTTCAAGATATTCCATGTTGAGTTCCGGAAACTAACGTCACACTTTATATTAACAGACCAGAAAATGTTAAACTATGTTGAATATTTTGTGAAAAAAGTTTGAAAAAGTGCACCCAACACGCAATATAAGAAACTAGCGGGTAATTCACATAGTAAATAGGAGACGTTTAACTGAATACGGCTTCATATAAAAATTACATGGAAGCTTCCTCAATTTCCTTAATTCCTTTAGATTGTTAACAGTAGTTAAATAATCATTTCTTCTGTCGGTATCTTGCTTCATTTAGAGTTGACTTGGCCATCTTCAGTTAATGGAATCGTTTTCTTTTTTTTCATTTATATATATTTTTTTCATAAATCCTTTTGCGTGTTGAGTGGCGAAGCTTAACTCTACGCATTGCCTCGTTAGCAGAGCGAGGAAATTAAAATATTAGATATCATCATTTCCTTGAGTGGGAATCAAACCCACAACTTGTCCCGCTTACAGTCGCACGTCGTCCGTGCCCACCCCATAATAGTCTAGTGCCCACCCCAGAAGAATACGCCAATGTTCGCACGTTTGTGGAATTATATTTTATTGTTACAAGGAAAAAGTTCACGAGGCATTCCCACAATGGGTTTACACGACACTGGTACTAAGAAACGAAAAGAATCGTCACATTTTGAAATTTAAATAATTAAGACTAATATTTGAACAGGAATCATCGAGTTTTCGGAATAATTATGATTAAACAGGATAGTTTAGGATCGTTGAGGCTGTATTGTGATGGCCGTGGCACATCATCACAGCTGTCTGTATACTGTACGGGGAAATGAGTTATTTTCATTTTTACGTTCAGATATAAAAGCAAAAGTACGGCGTTCAGTTCCGCCACTCAACACGCTATAGTGCGAAAATTTAACGATACATAGAGTTTCCTTCTGCTTTCCCTACCATAAGCGAGATTCAGCGTGAATTAATACATGTAGCATGAATCTAATCTATCTATAATATTATGTACATTATTGCATTATGAAAAAGCATTACTGCAGCGTTGAGTGCCGCCATAAACACACACAAAATAAATCGTAAGTCAAAAACATAAGACATGTCCATATATTTCCTTTGGCTTAAAAATACAGAAAAATAACTTTTGATGTCCATCCATAACCGTCTACAACAGTTCGTTATTCCGTTACTCGTTGCGCATAATACTGTGGACAATTTTAACGGGAGATTAGAATTGAGTGAACGGTTAAAATATTACGTTTCACTAGCTCTCCGCCCTGACTTTATGAGGTAGAAAACATGTTTTGGCTTATTTTCAAGGTTTGAAAGCAGAAAAGCTCTATTAAGAGAAAGAGTGCGAAAGAGATATGAGGGAGTAATGCTTAGGCGGAACGGACTCCTTTTAAATGATATAGATTTACATTTCCACCAACAAAGAGTTTTGTACTTTAAAATTAGTTCGCTCCGCTCCCTAGAACTGCTCGTTCGGTCCTTTCCGTCCGACTATTAGATGGTAGAAATAGAAGTAGGTACGTATGCAATTTACTCTTGCGAGTTCAACGGAGTCCGTAATGAGCCCACTCCGCTCTTGGCAGCAACGCTAATAGTGGCTGATGAATTTAAATTTAAAATTTTCTTACTCTATGGAATCTTTATTGGTAAATAATAGTATTATTTAATTTTGATAAATCATTTAATAATATTCATATGCTTAGAAAAGTAGTTTTAACATTGGGTTCCTCCTTTCCACTTTGTCTTCCCTGCTGTATGCGGAATGGGAAGTTAAAAAAATATATATGTATATCGCTCATTTTGTGAAAAAATCACGTAATTCCACTTTTTTTTAATATATCAATGCATGTGGAAAGTTCATTTACACACTTTGCGTCTGCTGCAATATTTCAAAAGGGCAAATATGTCATTGTTGCACCAAATTAGTGATATGGGAAGTGTTAGTTATAAAGTCAGTTCACACGATCTGAAAGTTATCTTTTGTCTTTGAACAACTTTCCTCGTTTAATTGTTGGGTAAAGTTTTGTTAAGATATCACTTTCAAGTTTCCTGAGAATTTGTGTTTACAATATACAAGCGACTCAAACGCGGCTTCGCCCGCTTAAACTTATTGTTATATTATGACCCAACATACAAATATTTACGTAAATTGTAGCCTATGTGTTATTCTCACGTAATATCGATTACAAGCTGTATTACTGAAAAGTTTTATCTAAATCCGTTCAGTGGTTATTCCCTGAAAATAAAACAAACATCCATCCTCATAAACTTTAATATTTATAATATTAATAATATGAAGGAAAGGTGGTCCTTTCCTACTAGCTTCTTCCGCGGCTTCGCTCGTCCTTAAAAAACCGATAATAAAGCCCTCATATTTTCATATAGCTTGATCAGACGCTACGCCACAACGGTCTATTAGAGAAATAGAAGTTACAATGCCGAAAATATATTTCCCCTCTCCCACCATAGATGCTCGAACCCACAACCATCGCGTGTACAGCCCTCCACTTCGATTATAACGCTACTAATTATAATAGCATCGCACAGTGAAACTAAATAAAACTAAATGAACGCGAACAAAATGTATAGAAACGCATACTTTCTATTCAATATCGAAAGTAACTCGGTAATGGTACACTCAGTTGATTGTACTGAAAGAAACACTTTCTAACATATTCGTATTATGTTACGTTTATTGACGTTTTGTGTTTTCTCACGATACTTTTTTTTCAACATTTTACACCGATTTTGAAGGTAGTGGTTGTGTGTTTCTGTAAATATTGTATTCAACCTCAGGGGAGGTCATCGTGGCACAGAAGCACAAGCGTGCGACTGTAAACGTTGTGAGTTTGATTTCCATTTGAGGAAATTAAATATTTCATATTTTCTTCTTCTTCTTCTATTTCTTCGCTCTGCTAACCAGGCAGGGGCCTACAGAATTCGGCGGAAATTGGGCAATGGAAGTTTCTTAATGGGTACGGAGTGTCTTAACCTATCCTCCTATGTGCCGGATATACAGTGTGAAGTGCTTTGTTAGTGTTAACAAACTTTTACCTCTGGCATCGGCCGTGGTCAAATGGAATCGAACCCACAACCGTCGCGTTACAGTTACACTCTTGTGCCCCTGGGCCAGGACGGCCTCTGTGTTAACACAAGATTTTATATTTTAAGTAGATGAGGCAACACTAACCGCAAATACACTGGACTTGTACATTTAAATAATAACATGATTTAATTTATAACAACATTCAATAGACTATTTAACACAAAAAGATTCACCCAGCTACTACCAGTTATTCCGGAGATTAACGCGTTCAAACAAACACATCAAATCGATTTTTAATGATGCTATTAAAAAACGTTAGATCAAAATCGAAATGATATAATCGCTGCACATAATCCTACTACATTTTTTATTTAAACTTTGTACTACCCCTTGTGTTAACTGCCACTGTGCCACAATAGTCAAATCATATTACGACCAAATCGTCAAATGATTTACTATACCCTTGACTGTCAAGATGTAATTCAATTTTAAGTACAATAACAGCAATTTGCTCAATTGATCACAATAAGATTGAGTTTGTGACTCAATAGACCACTATTGGATTTTGTCTTTTTATTTTCTTCTATATATAACTTTATACTTTTTGAGGCCGGTCGTGGCGCAGCGGCACGAAGTGTGACTGTAAAACCGACTGGTTGTGGGTTCGATCCCCACTCGAGGAGATGAAATATTTACTTAAATTTATATTTTCGTTTCTTCGCTCTGGTGTCGAGGTTAAGCGCGGCGTTGAGTTCTGCCACTCAACACGCAATGCCTCCAGAATTCGGCAGAAAGTGGGGAACGGAGTTCTTAACACTAGGTTCCCTCTGTCTACCCTGCTGTGTGCGGGATACAGCGTGAAGCTGATTTATTTATTTTATTTATATATAAGTTTAGAGGGCTTTTGTAAACTCCATATATATGAATCAAAACGATATCTCAAGATCGATCTAAGACTTGAGAGCGGTTTGTAAATACAGACAACTCTAAATCTTTTAAAGTGGTCCGATATTTGATATTGTGAGATAAAAAAATATTATATTAAAAACTTGTTGATGGATTATTGATTATTATGATTATACTTACGAAGCCGTTGTGGCGCGGAAGCACTACGTGTGACTGTAAACGCGACGGCTGTGGGTTCGATTCTTCGCGGCTTTGAGCTCCTCCACTCAACACGCAATATCGCGAAAATTAGACGGACGCTTAGGATTATTAATGGAAGATGGAAGCTTATGATATTTAGAATATTATATTTTATTATTATTATTATAAAATAAGGTATACACGATAGTTACAAATCCCAGTACCAAAACAAGTCTGCGAGTTGGGCTCGTCCATGGTGGGTTCCGTACCGATTACCTATACGTAATCAAAATACAACTATAATTTAAAAAAATGTTATAATTATATGTATAAAAATAATTAATTCCCCTTTGTAAAAAAAAAATACAATTTTTTGTAATAGCCGACTATATTAACTCGTTCGAAACAGTTTCCGTTAAAAGTTTTCAAGTAAGTATAAAATATATTTTTTCACAAAACAGAAAAAAGATATAAAAAACAGAAAACGGCCAAGTGGGAGTCAGACTCACGCACGAACCATTCCGTAACATAATCTATAAAAACGGCAAAAACATCATGTCTGTTGTATAGAACTCTAAAAATGGATGTTTTAGTTTATTTTTAATTAGACATCTATACATTACTTAAAAATAATTTCCCCGAACCGGCATTGAACCTAGGATCATTGATCTAAACGATCATTCCTATTACACAAAAGAAGTTATCGCACTCTTAATTGATTCGTGACTTGCAAGTGTTTAGCTTTTTATAGCTATACTGGGCAATAACTTTGATTTAGTTTTACTGTTGCTAAACTGTTGCACTTTAGGTAATGTTTCTTTTGTTATTAAAAATGGTATTTTTTTTATCGAGGCCAGTCGTGGTGCAGGAGCACAAAGTGTGACTGTAAAACCGACTGGTTGTGGGTTCGATCCCCACTCGAGGAGATAAAATATTGACTTAAATTTATATTTCCATTTCTTCGCTCTGGTGTCGAGGACTTACTTAGCGCTAAATACATCAAAAGAAGAGAACAAAGAACGGAGTATTTTTTTCTTTACTAAATTTTATCCGCGACATCGATTCCATTGCCATTTTTAGGGTTCCGTGTTTTTTAAGGCAAAAGGTCAGAATAAAATGATTTTATAAGGATTCCCTTATAAAATCACTATATACCCTAACTGTCGGTCTGTCAAGGGCCCCTATCTCAGGAACGCTTGGAGATATCGAATTAAAATTTAAACCATATTACTCAGATCTACGGTCCCTTGATTTCCTAAAAAAAATGTATTTTTACATTTATTTAAAAAAAGATATGGCCGTTTACTTTAGAAAAAACGCGTATTTCGACACTATAAAGGGAATCAATATTCATAGAGTACTTTCGGTTAACCTAGAATTTTGAAATTATGTTTAAATTCTAAAACACTTTTACACTTAAAATGGGGCAAAATTTTGTTTTAAAGCCGTTAGTTCAAGTGAGGTGAGGTGAGTGATCTGATAAGATGAAATTATTTATATATTGGCTTTGGCTATAAATTAAGCTTGAATTTCAGAAAAAGCTCGATACCTCCAATTTATGTAAGGAACCCTCGGTGAGCGAGCCCGAATCGCGATTGTTCGGTTTTTTTATAGTAGTTCTATTGTCCCACATAATAGGCAAATTGAACCTAGGAACCTAGTGTTAAGAAACTGTTGCTATAAATAAAAAAAAACACGAAATATTTCATTTCCTCGAATAAGTATCGAAGCCACAACCTGTCGCGTTTACAGTCGCACATGCGCCACAAACGACTGACCTCAATTATCAAATGTATTTAAAATTATTTAATAAAAAATTGTTTATTCATAACAACTCAAAGGCCCCTTTTTTCGAAATTTCTACTTTGAAGAAGATTTGTTCAAAGAAAACGAAGCCACAGAAGAAACATGTATAACTATAGGTAAATTTCACGTAACATCATATCTAATCCAATTGCTACGGTTAAGAAAGGTTTTATGCAATAAGCTGTCGATCGTTCTAGAGATTAATAAAGATTTTTTACGCCTCATGTAATTTATTGTTAACATGATATAGCTATATTTAAAGTTTCGTAATCTTTTCCCTTAATCTTTAAGGCCAGTCATGGCGCAGGGGCACAAATCGTCACCGTTAAAGATTAATTTTGTTTAAAAAGATTACCAGCTTCCCACTGCCGTTTCCCGCACGCCGCAGGGTAGGCAGAGGGAATCTATGGTGTAAAACATTTCGTTCCCCATTTTCCAGCGAATTCTGAAGGCATTGCGCGTTGAGTGGTGGAACTCACCGCCGAGCTTTTGCGTCGACACTAGAGAGAAGAAGTGGAAATATAAATTTAAATACATATTTAATTTTCTCCACTGGGAAACCAACCCACAACCTGTGGTATTTACTATTTACAGTCTTACACGCTTGTGCCATTGCCCCACGATTGGCGTCGATCGATTTCTATACAAGAATATATTCCTTCCTTATCTATATTGATATTATAGGTCTGATGGGTTAAGATCAAAGCGCGGTGTTAATTTCCGCTGTTTGACCCACGTCGTCTGTAAAATGGACAAGTGTCTTAAAACTGGTTCTTTTCTACGTATCATGCTTTATGCTAAATTGCGGCATTCACTTGAAGAATATTATATTTTAAATACTTGTTTTTGGCTTCACGCTGTATCCCCCGTAGGTGGAGTAGGCAATGTGGACATTCTCCATTGTTCACGCACCCAATTTTGTATACATTGGGTGTTAAGCGGCGGAACTCAACGCAGTGCTTTAAATGCTTGATAAAAAAATCGTTCCCCAGGGTGGGAATCGAACCAAAAATAGCATAGTCTTTGCCACTTTGCCGGTGCGCCACGATAGCCTCAAGAAATTTCATCATTTACATTGTAAATAAAACACATTTAAATGCCAGTTTTGATTTTAAACGACAATTCATAAGAAGATTTTAATTATAGCTATTTTAAATACAACCTGAATGCATCCAAGCATTTCCGCTTTACAAATATGTATAAACCGGAAGACGTTCGTGTATTGATTATTCAAAGTGACGTATGCCATATAAAGAATATTGCAATTATGAAATGAAGCTTTTATTTATTTTTCTATACTCAAGTATATTTATTTTATAGTAGTTATGATAGACAGAGAGATTCTTTTTTGTCCTTTTTTCTGTAGTTTTTGCTTATAACAAACATTGAGTATTTTTAATATTTTTATAGTGTTATATTGTATAGCTTATCGGGCAGAGCGCTTTGACGGTTTCCAAGAGGCCTGGATTTAAATCCGTTTAAATTTAAACTAAAAGGTTAAAACGTTTAAATTTAATTAAAATAAAAAATAAACCTTTTCTAAATAAGTATTGATTTTACACATTGAGTGACGAGGGCGGTCCTATTTCTAAATCGGGTGGGTATGGAATTATTTACTTACATAATATGTATATCTCTTTTTCTCAAAAGGATTGAAAAATCAATTCTTTACGGAAATTATATAAATAAAATATTAATTGGATCCGGTAATGTGTCGATAACAAGATTAGAATCATTCAACAGAATTTTTGAAAAAGCTGAAACTATGTTGAACAGAAAGACGAAATTTGGGATCTAGTCGCTTAAAAAAATCGTAGTTAGGTACTTCCATTTGACCGGTTAGTAGAAAATGTAAAATTAGAACTCTAAGCAAAAAACGATTACCTAGTGCAGGTTGACACGCCCTGTAGAAACTGTTTTTTATTTATTGATGGAGGCACGCGACTGTGTTTTCTTTTTAAATAACACATCGGTTCATACAAAACTAAATTGCTTCTAAATACTTGATGTATGTAAATCTATTCAAATTTTATTTACGCTTTATATATAGATATTATATAAAGAGTAAATAAAATTTGTTCGCTATATTCTATACTAGAGGGCGCGCGCGGCTTCGCCCGCTTATTAGGAGTGAATTCTAAAAAAACCACGAAACACGTGTTCAATGAAATATTTTTAACAGTCTGAATTTATTTTTTTATAAAAATCGGTGACAATGCAAACATTTTTCCATATAAACTGTCAACCCCTTATTTGAACCCTTAGGGGGTGAATTCTTAAAAACCATGAAACACGTGTTCAATGAAATATTTTTAAAAGTCTGAATTTCAAATTTTATAAAAATCGGTACAGATTAAAAATTTTTTCCATACAAACTTTTAACCCCAATTTTATACCTTTAGGGTTAAAATTTTTCAAATTCCCTTCTTAGTGGATGTCCAGAATATGAAAATAAACATCTGCCCAAATTTCACGTTTCTACCATCAGCGGTTACGGCTCTGCGTGCGTCTTACCTCAGTCAGTCAGCACAAGTCCTTTTATATATATAGATTTTGTGAATATTATAGAGCTAAGTTGGTTTGGTTGAACGCACTTATCTCAGAAACTACTGTATCGGAAACTGATTTAAATTTTTTTTTTGTGTTTGATATTCCATTTATCGAGGATGGTTACAGAATATATTAAGTCATATTACTAATTTTAGTGTAGCGAACTGTTTTATTGGATAGATAAATAAATAATAATCTATATAAATACTTTGCCGTGTGATCCCGGCTTAGAATAGGATCACCCTGGTACTGGTGGTGTCGTAAGAGGCGACTAAAGTACGTGTGGTAGAGTCACGTCGCCAGCAATGGCAACACGCATGGGCAGACTCGACCGGATCAATACCACCCCCGGCATTTAAAACCGGCGTTAAGTAGTGGCTTTATGCCACTGCGTTTCGCATTAGGTAATGCCGGGCTCCGGAGCCCAACCCCCACCCCTCCCTGGAATATGATAGCGGCACATAAAGACAAACTACCCCAGGAGGGTACCAGCTCCTACGGTGCTGGAGAATCCCTCCCTGAGTCTCAAAACTCAGGCCGCCCTTCGAATTCTGGGGAGGGCACTGTACCGCGCAATAGACAGGGCAAACGAGACGTACGCTCCACGGCAACCCCTTCCACGCTTAACGTGGACTTTTCCAATATCAGGGGTCTACATTCCAACCTGAATGCCGTCCACCACCATCTCGAGACGGCACGGCCGGCCTTGTTATTCCTGACGGAGACTCAAATTGCCCGACCGAGCGACACAGACTATCTCCAATACCCCGGCTACAAAATAGAACATAATTTTATGCCTCATGCCGGGGTCGCTGTGTACGTAAGGGAGGACCTAAGTTTCCGTCGTCTTGCCCATTTTGAAGGTCGGGACCTGTCTACCATCTGGCTCCGTGTTGACACGGACGATCGTGTCAGAGTCTACGCATGCCTTTACAGGTCCCACAGTGGTAATGCAGAAACGGATCGGCTCATGGAGCACATTCAATCGGCTATCGACGATATGCTCTCACAGATCCCCTCCGCTGAGGTCGTGATACTTGGCGATTTTAATGCGCACAATGCCAGTTGGCTTGGATCACGCACCACCGACCACGCGGGGAGGGCTGCATTTGATCTTGCTATGGCGAACGGATTGTCCCAATTGGTTGAGTCGCCTACGCGACTCCCGGACGTGGACAACCACAATGCCTCTTTATTGGACCTTCTGCTGACTTCACATCCGGAACAGTACCAGGTTGTCGTCGATGCCCCTTTGGGGTCTTCTGACCACTGCCTGGTACGGAGTGTCGTGCCCATTAAGCGCGGCAGCTGCAGATCACCCGCAACTCGTCGCGTCTGGCACTACAAGTCAGCAGATTGGGATGGGATGCGTACATTTTACTCATCTTATCCCTGGGGGCCGGTTTGCTTCTCTTCTGATGATCCTAGTACCTGTGCCGCTGCTGTTGCCGACGTGGTTCTACAGGGCATGGAACTTTATATTCCTAGCACTGTAGTGCCAATCGGTGGCAAGTCACAGCCTTGGTTTGATACGTCTTGCAAGCTTGCTGCATCTAGCAAACGCGAGGCATATCAAATCTGGGCTGAGGCACTGGTTACTAAGGATCCGGAGGTGAAAACCTCAAAAAGGAAGTATAACCGAGCCTCTAGGTTCTTTAAACGGCAAATTGCCAGAGCAAGGTCCGAGCATATCGCCAAAATTGGCGAGAAGCTTGAGAGCTACCCGTCCGGAACTCATCAGTTCTGGGCGCTCTCAAAGGCGGCACTTGGCAACTTCAGCCAGCCTTCGCTTCCGCCATTACGCACGGGAAATGACATCTTGGTCCACACGGCAAAAGAGAAAGCCGATCTCCTGGGCGCTCTCTTTGCCTCAAACTCGACTTTGGATGACCAAGGAACAACGCCGCCGACCATCCCGCGGTGCCAGAGCTCAATGCCTGAGGTTAAGTTTAACCAAACTGCTGTTAGGCGAGCTCTGTCCTCTTTGGACATCCACAAGTCGAGCGGGCCAGATGGCATCTCTCCCTTAGTGCTCCGTTCCTGTGCTCCTGAGCTGACACCGGTGCTAACGCGTTTGTTTCGGCACTCTTACTCAGTCGGCGTTGTCCCAGACTCATGGAAGAGCGCTCTTATCCACCCGATCCCAAAGAAAGGCGATGGTTCCGATCCATCTAACTACAGGCCTATTGCTATCACCTCCCTGCTCTCAAAAGTCATGGAGAGCATTATCAATAGCCAGCTCTTGGTTTATCTAGAGGATCACCGATTGATTAATGACCGACAATATGGCTTCCGCCATGGTCGCTCAACCGGTGATCTTCTGGTTTACCTTACCCATCGCTGGGCTGCGGCTATTGAAAGCAAGGGAGAGGGCCTGGCAGTTAGTTTGGACATGGCGAAGGCCTTTGATCGAGTGTGGCATGAGGCGCTCCTGGCTAAACTTCCATCCTATGGGCTTCCCGAGAATTTATGCAAGTGGATCGCCAGTTTTCTCACTGGGCGCAGCATCAGGGTCGCTGTCGACGGTTTTTGCTCTAAACATATGCCCGTGAATGCTGGCGTTCCCCAAGGCTGCGTGCTGTCCCCTACGCTGTTTCTTCTGCATATCAATGACATGTTAGAGGATTCTAGCATTCATTGCTATGCAGATGATAGCACGGTGGACGCTGTTTACTCCGGCCGAGCAAGTCTTTCTCGGGAAAACGCCGAACAGTGCCGAAATAAACTTGTGTCTTCCGTTGAGGCATCCCTCAACAATGTCTCCTCATGGGGTGAAAGGAACCTAGTTCAGTTTAACCCCCTGAAGACACAAGTTTGCGCGTTAACCACAAAAAAAATCCCATTTATCGTATCACCAGTCTTTCAGAACATTCCCCTTACAGCCGCGCCCAGTATCAGTATATTGGGCCTCAATGTTTCGAGTGACTGCCAGTATCGCGATCATTTGGAAAGCAAGGCAAAGTTGGCCTCGAAGAAACTGGGGGTCATCAACAGAGCGAGACGGTACTTCACGCCAAAACACCGTTTGGCCCTATATAGGGCCCAGGTTCGGCCTCATATGGAGTACTGTTCTCATCTCTGGGCTGGTGCACCCCAGTATCAGCTTGAACCATTTGATCGCATACAACGTAGAGCCATTCGAGTCATTGGGGACCCAATAATCTGTGAAAGGCTTGATACTTTGGCTTTGCGTAGAGACGTTTCCTCGCTGTGCGTTCTCTATCGCATTTATCATGGGGAGTGTTCTGAAGAACTGTTTGACCTGTTACCTGCCGCCGAATTTTCTAACCGCACAGTACGCCATAAGTTGAAATATCATCCACACCACCTGGATACATGGCAATCCACTACTGTGCGGTTTCGTAGGAACTTCCTTCCACGCACCACGGAACTGTGGAATGGCCTACCCGCGGCAGTGTTTCCAGGTCGATATGACATGGGTACCTTCAAAAAGCGCGTCTATCTCCACCTTAAAGGCCGGCAACGCACCTGTAGCTCCTCTGGTGTTGCACGGGGCCGTGGGCGGCGGTAATCACTTACCATCAGGTGACCCGAACGCTCGTTTGCCTTGTCCTTTTCCATAAAAAAAAAAAAAAAAAAAAAAAAAAAAAAAAATATAAATACTTATATAGATTAGTATTTATACAAAATTCTACCATTACCGAGTGACTCTCCGACAACGCACAGCCGAAACGTAAGCGGCGTAGAACGCTGAAACTTGGTATATGGATTCCTTGGGTTGTGTAAGAGACTAAACTAAAAGAGGATTTCCCGAAATTCCTATGGCAACGACATAAAAACCGGTAAAAATTGCGGGCTGCAACTAGTATTTTAAATATATTAGGGATTGAACCCATACCCATAGCGTATCAAATGAAATACTGTCCTACTAATGGATTCAGAAGTCACATCTATACTCTTAGTCGCAATATTTAGTGCACATAAAATGTAACGACACTCGTGTTCCATAAAGATGACTAGATAGCTTTGTAATGGCTACTATATATGAAATTTACTCACGGTACGAATTAGCTCATTTTGGTTTTTATAAATATATGTGTATATATAAATTTGAAAAAAAAAACATCTTCGTCTTTAAGCTCCGCCACTCTACACATAATTAATCGAAAATTGGACGGCGCTTGGGGAACAGAACGTTTTAACACTAGGATCCCTCCGCCTGGGTAGGCTCTATCCCGTATATTGCAGGGTTGCAATATACGGGATAGAGCTTGAAGCTAAAATATATAATATTTATATCTTTTAAAGATATTTGATGAATATTTTCTATAAAAATCTAATAATTAAAGACCGCCAGTTTGGTATTAAAAAAGATAATGAACGAATGGCTATATCTTTTTTTTAATATGCTATATTTTTATAGAGATTGTTTCTTGTAACTTAATACCGTTTTGATATTTAAAACCAAAATAAAACTTTGCAATGCTTAAACAAAATTTGAGTATGTGAATAACACTTTTTAATCTGTATAAATAATGGCTAGGACCGTGAAACAGACCCCTTCCTTTTATGTTTTGTGTAAGTATGATTTTTTTATTGATTTTGTTTTTTTTTGTTTTCGTTTTATTTAACACGTTGTTGGGCTAACAATGTTTAACACTAACTACTACTACTAGTAAATTTCAAAATGCCTTTACAATTAGTCAGAAATTAATTTTATAAAATTCTTTTTTTTTTATTACAGCGATTTGCCAGATGAAGAGGATACAAAGTCACCTGTACTCCTTCTGGGAGTGAACAAAATCTCCGATTCTCCATTCTTTGCTAGACGACGAATCACAGATCCACATTCGTCGGGATCAATTAGATTTTTCCGCCCCCCAAAATCAAAGTACACTCGAGGCTTAAGTGGAGATGAGAGGCTCGAGAAAATCAGACAAGACTTACTCGTTCACAAACATAAACCCGACACGTACATTCCAAAGACCAGCCATGAGGTATCCCTAGAACCAGATAACCAACCTTGTATAAAACTAGGCTGCGTAGGCAGTTGCATATGCGATAGAAAGAAATCGTCGTCTAACAGAGGGTCGTTTTCTTTTCATCGGCCAGAAAATCGACAATCTTCATTATGCCCATCAGAACCTTATGGGTCTAACAAAAAAGAAGAAAATGATATAGAGTTCAAATATACAGAACACATTCCAGACGTCCAACCTTCGAGCAGCAAGCAATATTCTTACAACGTTACCCCAAAATCAACTGAACGGAGACATTTTTTACTTGATCTCAATGAGAGATTTCGAAAAACACTTAGTTTGGACTCACGGAAAATAGAAACAAATCGCGTGTTGAGCATCCCAAAAGAAACCAGACCGAAATCTCTAGTGAATACAAGTAATATTTGCGTACAATATAAATCGGGAGACCCTTTCCTGCCGTCAAATTTTGATAAAGCGAGCCAACCGAAGAAAAAACGAAAATCATTCTTCTCATTAGACACGTTTTTCGATTCGAAAAAATCGGATACATCATCAGTAGATGATTACGTATCATCAAAATACAAACGGTTCGAGTTGGAGAGCGATGACTCACCGCTGTTCAGGCGATCGAACGGCGAAAAAACGCCAGATCTGCTGAACCTGCCCGTCATCATAGACTCCGTGCGGAAAAAACAATCCGACACGAAGAGGCAGTTGGAGAAGTTGGAGAATCATTTTTATAAAAGTCTGAATAAGCGAACGGTTGTTGACGCTGTACCAGCGGACGCGACGGACGCACAAGGCACGAGCGGGCATTCCAATCAGCTGTTCGTTTATGACGACGACGTTGAATACATAGAACCGATACGAAGTAACTTTACCAGTCAGAGCACGTTGATTTTGGATAAACCTGATGATGGGACTTTAAAACCTGATTCGATACTAACAATAAATACCGAAGAAACGGACATAAAGCTACCTAGTTCCTTAAATAACGTGTCAAATGACTTGGATAGTATAGGAGCATACGAAATTGAAGTTAAAGAATCAGATCTTAAGAATTCTTCGAAGAAATTAGTGGTAAAAGTGATGGATAAGTCTGTAGACTCAATCGGCAGTTGTTCCCTGGACGTGGACGCCAGTACAGATTTCTCAGGTAATTTTGTGTGTGTTGTGTGAGCATGACTTAGACTTTGTGTATTGCAGATTGAAAAGATAAAGTCTTTTATTTTTCAATAATAGTATTCATTTATTATTATGATTTAACAATAAAATTGTGTACGCTATCAAATTTTATACATAAAATATAATTTTTTCATGGTTTTGCAGTAACCTCAAAATAAAAATAAAGTTTATATCAATACTTGAAAGTGTATAAAATCTGCAATAAACAATTAACTGTCTAGTGGTGTATAATGTCTTGCAACGCATTGTAATGAAATTTAATTTTTCACATTATTTTCATAATAAAACATATTATGTCTCTTAATTTTTATTTTATTTTACTTTCACCTTTCATTTTTTAATGCTTCTTGGTTGTTCAATGTCAGCTATTTTCTTTTATTATTATTATTATAATATTATTACAGCTTGAATATACAGTGTTACTTTCTAATAATACAGATTAAAACTTTCTTAGTAGATGTTATATTAATAACTTATCATTACTTTAGTTTCACTCTTTATCCCGTATAGCAGGATAAGTAGAAGAAACCTAGTGTTACGACATTTTGTTCCACATGCACTGCCCAATTTTCTAGATGTGATTGATGATATATATACTATCCTCGTACCAAAATAATAAAATGAAGGAATCGAATTCAGAATCGTCTCGTTTATAGTAATACTCTGTGCCGCTGCGCCACCACCTTGCTTAGATTAAATAATCAAATCAAAAAATCAGCTTTGTATCCCGCACACAGCAGGGTAGGCAGAGAGAACCTAGTGTCAAGACACTCCGTTCCCCACTTTCTGCCGAATTCTGGAGGCATTGCGTGTTGAGTGGCGGAATTCAACGCCGCGCTTAACCTTGACACCAAAGCGAAGAAATGGAAATATAAATTTAAGTAAATATTTCACCTCCTCGAGTGGGGATCGAACCCACAACCAGTCGGTTTTACAGTCACACCTCGTGCCGCTGCGCCACGACTGGCCTCAAAAATATATCTCACTTCGATTTATCTTATTTAGGTATATCTTACTTAGATTACATTAATTTATATAGTTTTATAGTGTTTTCCTTCAGACATAGATATTTAGTTTTTTTTTAATAATAGTTTTAAATAATGCCTAGAATGTCGACCCTATATCTAAGGAATTTAGACAGATAAATTTTAATTATTTCGTATATTAGATTTTCTCTACGCCCGTGACACACACTTCCAAGTAACTATGACCGCAGGTACAGTGGGTTACATCGTAACTATTAACTTAATTAAAAATGTGTAAAACAAAGATTGACTTCAACTACATTTTTAGTTCATCAAAAACTGTTGAAACCTTTTCTAATTAAAAAATTTACTGATTTTTTTATTAATAAAAGCACAAGTTTATTTTTATAATACATATTATCAGGATATAGATTACTATTAATTATTTAATATATGAGTTAATAAGGCACTCTACTATTTGTATATTGTTCAGTGACCTAAAAGACATATTGCATTTATATATAGATAATAATATGAAAAAAACAAATTTGCCCTATATACGTTTTTTATAAAGTACCTTAGGAAGTATAGGGCCAGCGGCACAGCGTCTGACTGTAAGTCGACGATTGTGGGTTCGATTCCTACTCAGGGAATGAAAAAATATTTTCACTACCTCGTTCTGGTAACAAAACGAACGTCAACGTCAACATCTGTTATACTTAGAGAACGGAGTATGTTAAAACTAGGTTCCCTCTGCTCTAAGGTTACAGTGAAAAAGTAAAAAAATAACGTACCTTTTATCTTCCCTTGAAAAAATTGTTATTAAAATGATTTTAGTGCAATATCGAAATACTTATATAATAATTAAATAATCATAACCATCAGACGCATATAGTAATATTCTTTTTACCATTAAATGACTTTTACGTGGAGGGCATCATATCGCAGTGGACCATCATACCTGGCTGCAAACTTGATGTTTGAGGGTTCGATTCTCACTAAGGGGAATAAATTATAGTCATTTCTATACCTTGGTTGACACTGGATTCTCTCTCTCTCTCTGCTATATGCGAGAGATGCGTCAAACAAACGAAAATGATAAAACAACAAAAAAAAAAATTTGTGTCAGTCACACGGGGGTATTCACCCCTTGCATGACTTTTAAAGGAAATTCTGCACGAATACCGCATTTTCTGTCTGTGCCTTCCCTAATTTGAATAATATAGACATGAAAGTCTGTATAATCCGTTAATCAATCACGCAAAAATTGCTGAATCAATTAGAATGAATTTTGATACTTATTTAGATAAGATTTTTTTCCTAAGTGTGGAATAACACTTAAAAAATGCTTAAAAAATGAAATTTGATGTTATATGTATATCACGCTGTATCCCGCACACAGCAGGGTAGGCAGAGGGAACCTAGTGTTAAGACACTCCGTTTCCCACTTTCCGCCGAATTCTGGAGGCATTGCATATTGAGCGGTGGAACTAAACGCCGAGCTTTGCCTCGACACCAGAGCAAAGAAATGGAAATATAAATTTAAGTAAATATTTCATCTCCTCGAGTGGGGATCGAACCCACAACCAATCGCGTTATTGCACTAATAAAACTATCACATCATAAATACGAACGATATTTATATACAGCACACTGATATGAATAAGACTCAAGACGTCGTAGTATAAATGTTTATTTAAAAGTTACGGTAAAATTGTATGGTCTACTAAGTAGCGGTAATAACATTGTAATTTATGCAATTTCAATACAATTGTAGAGGAACATATTGTTTCATAAAATTGAAAACGAATAATTAAGATATTTTTTGCCATTTGAAAAAGATTCCATGCATAAATAAAACGAAAAGAGATCATACTGCGTTCTTATTAATTAAGAGACAAAAAACGCGAAGAAAGGGAGAATTTTTTCATAATTAAGTAAGGTACTAGACTATTTTCTTTAATTTTATTTGAACTCAATATTATTATATTTGAACTCAATGCAAAAATCTTAGAATGAATTATTTAATTTTTTCTGCTCTAGTTGCAAGACAATACGCGGTGTTGAGTTCCGCCACTGAACACTATGTCTCAAAAACTGGGCGGTGTGTGGGTAACGGATTATCGTGTCTTATCATCAGGTTCCTTCCTATCCTGCTATACGCGGGATACAGCGTGAAGCTAAAACGAAAACTATCACCATAAATCGTACAAGTCTCTGAAACAGATGGTTTTTACTAATAATATATGCAAAATATATAAACTCCATCGGTTATATAGTTGCTTTTTTGCATAACGTACTGACGTTTATGTATTTACTAATTGTTACTTTTTTATTTGATACTTAATACGTATATTTTAAGTTTAAAAATCCGTTATTTTAAGTTTTAAATTTGAAGACTATTTTTTTCATATATAAACGCATCGTGTGGCTATCTGACTGTAAATGTAGGTTGTGGATTCGATTCCAACTCGAAGAAATTGTTTTTTTTTTATTTTCGCTCTCGTAAGAAGACGAAGCCATGAAACGGCGTTGAATTGCGCCACTCAATGTATCGATAATTAGGCAGTGCGTGGGATAACGGATTGGGTTAACACTTTGTTATCTTCGTCTTCCTTCATATATATAATAGACTTCCCTCAAAGAGTATATAGAATTGATTCCTTAATTGCGCATAAAAATATTCTTAATTAATATATGTGGTTTATAATTTTAAATGTAATTCCTATTAGTAAAAAAAGTATATAAATAAAAACTACTTATTAAATTTAAAAAAATGTACGAGTTACTTAGCGTATTAAACAATTTAACTCTAGGGTATCATTATAGCGTTTTAACTGCACACGATAATAACATAGGTTATACAATACGTATAAACATTTCGATCATATAAATGAACCTGTATAAATAATTTACAATACTCATTTATTTATTAACATATTTTATTTTTATATTTACATGTCTCCTATATTTATTGTGTAAGCCGAGAGATCCTATTCGAGTCAAAAGATTCAAATACGAGACAATTTCGTACCGTTTATTGGAGCTCAACGCCGTTCCCAGTAAAACTTCTGTCAGGAATCAAAAGACGATGAATTAACTATGCTACCATTAGCGTATCTTGAGATATTTTCTGGGCGTGTAAAATTTCTGGTGTTATTCATATAGTAGGGTTAACTAGTGTTGACTTTTGAGGCACTCCGTTCTACAATTTCGCCCCCTTTTCTAGACATTGCATCTTGAGGGGCGGAACTCAACGGCCCGCTTTGTCTTAGGTATTGCTCTGGCAAGGAAATGAAAATAATTAATTTCTAGGAATAACAATAGAACCTACAACGTTGTGCCTCGACGGCCGTTTTTTTAATATACCTAAGTATTTTTATAAAAACAACATTATTTTGTCAAATTATCTTTTTATTACTCTTTAAAATGAATAGAAAGCTATGTTATGACAATGGCATTAAATTTTTATTCCCAAATGCAATACATACATATTAAACTTTTTATTAATTTAATTTGATGAGTGCAATTTCTGCAATTAATTTTAATATAAATGTACTTTATAATTATCATAAATTGTGAATGATACTAAACACTCCCACGCGTAAAATTTAATTAATGTGCTTCTTTACACGCTATCTGTTTTACATCGTTTTGCTAATTCTACTTTTATAGTTGTTGTGCAAAATTAAAATATTGACGGGATTTTTATTTATACTAATATGTATTAAGTATTTTTTTAAAGATTTTCTTAAATTTTTAACTTGTGATATTTTATAAATTAATTATTATTACATTATAATATGATAAGTAGTTTTTTTTTTAATTGTTAAGCAACAGAAGTCAAAGACTTCTTATTAATTATAAACTAATATATTTTTAAACCTAAACGGACGCCAACAGTATATGTCACACTGAACAGGCGCAGAATGACGCAAGTGGTATCTAGAACACGATCGCCTAAATTATTCTGTGAAACAAACGTGTTTCAACATTCGTAGGCAGGTTGTTTGTCTTAATATCAAAAATTTTATATTATTTAAAACTGTCTAAAACTGATATAGATATAGTATCAGTTTTAGACGGTTTTAGGGATAAACATTTAATTTAAACGCTATGGAGATAGAAAATACCTGACAGTTACCCCGGTAAGTGAGCTCAATCTTTATTCGAAGGATTGGGTTTTTTTGCTTTACGCTGTATCCTAGGGTAGGCAGAGAAAACCTAGTGTTAAGATACACCGTTCCCATGAAGACACTTCCGTTCCCCACTTTCAAGCCCATACCCTTGGCGATTACAGTAGCACATTTATGCGCCGGCGCCACGACGGAAACCGACTCACCGTCAGGAGACTGTTCACAAATAAACATATTTTAATTTTCCCTTTCTTTAAAAACAAAGGCTTCCAGTCTCTAAAATGATCTATAAGTAGAGAAAAGAAAATAACACTAGGTCATTTCTACTTATTTCGTAACAAAGCAGGAGATGCAAAATTTTACCGTGATGTAAAATTTAAAACGGTCAAGCCCACATTTTTTACTGAATTTACCTATTATGTCATACAATATTGCAAATGTTTACTTGAAAAAAGGCAAACATGTTGCAAAGCCTTCACCGATTTAGGATTTTGAAGGTCCTTTGCATAATATCTAAAAATATATTTTCCAATTATTTTTTTAAATAACTGTCACGCGAACAGGTAATATAAATCAATGTATCAAACTCATATATGATTTAAATATTTGGGTCGTTTATAGAAATAGCATACAATGCAAATTGAAAATTGCATACTGCAAACAAAAGATCACACACACGCTGTCGCATTAACACATCGGCCTCGATTCCTCCTACGCACTTCTCACTCGTTCGGTCATTGGCGTCTAAACACTTTGCAGATACGCCCGTATATATTGGCATACTTGTTTTTAATATATTATATTATAATTTAACATACATTTAAATATAATAAAATCTACGTAATATATTATTTGAATGCTTTACTAAACAAGATTCACGCTCGCCGACCGTGAAACGGAACGGAACCGGCCGTAACTTGTCCTGCCTGAGGGTGACGTCTCGAGAAAAAAAATAAAAAGTGACATTAGTGACGAACTTTGTTGAAATATCGTTCCTTAAAATTTATGAAGTGTTTTTTTTGTTATGAAATATTGTGATTTTATTTAAATTAATTGTTTTTAACTGTTGTGTAATTTGTTTCTGTAGTTCTTATAATACCGGTAAGTAAGTTTAACTTTTATTTGGTATGTTCATTTTGTATTTAAATAAATATCTACCTACGTTTTCCTTTTCAAAAAATCTAAACAGTTGTAGCATATTCGTCATCAAAGTATATTTATTGTTTCGATTAAGATGAATAACGCGATTACTCTTGAAAACGTGCACGTAGTATGTCATTGTTCGCCGTGTGGAACGCTACTCGATATTTTATATTGTATTTATATAAGTTATTCGCGACATTAAAAGTAAAAAAGTTGTTTTATGTACATAAAAGTGAGCTTGGGAAATTTGCGTGATGTAATATAAAATCTTGTTAAATCAATACAGTTTAAAGAACAATATAATATATAGAAATCATATTAATATTGCCATATATAGCTGAAATCTGCATGTGCCATTTAAGGTAAGCTATATTGAATGATGTAGCTTTGATTTTGATTGGTTTTAATGTATATGAGTAATGAAGTAAGATGTTAATTAGTAGAAAATGTTCTAGTAACTTTGTTACTAGAACATTTCAAACTTCAAACTTCTTATATGTAAGAGTATTCTGTTATTTTTATAGCACATAGTAATTTTAATTTATATGTAATTTATACTTTACATTATAAAGCTAAAGAATTTGCTTGGTTGAATGAGCTAAACTCAAAAACAACATACACAACTTTTAGTTATTACCATTTGATCACATGGGCAAAGTTGTATGTACAAATTTGTATTTTATATTATTATGGTTTTTTTTATTTTACACTGTATCCCGCACATAACAGGGTAGGCATAGGGAACGTAGTATTAAGACATTCCATTCCCATTAAGACACTTCTGTTCACCATTTATATTATAGTTTCTCTGTACAACTTATTAATGCACTGCATTGCATATGATACATTTTAACGTTGGCAATGCACCAACAAGGTCAAGGGGAGATTGCTAATATCCTTACTATATGAGTCAAGACAAGTTTTACATGGTCAGTTAAAATAATTTGTTATATGACTGTTTATCATTAAAATATAAATATCCTAATGTCATTTCTAATTACTTTGTTTTATGTAGTTATTGAAGTAAACGTAAATGGTCATTGTGCCACTGTAGATGTCACACATTGTTAAACAATTGAACTGAATGTAAATGAAATGGTTGTGGGTTTGATTCATGCTTAGTATAAAGTTTTATTCTCTTATTTTTTTAAATTTGGTAAATTTCAGTATTGTATTTCTGTCTATACAATACATGAATAAAATAATATAGGAAATAAGAATTAAAGTTAATTGATATTGATAATGATACTTATTGTAAAAATAAATAAATTAAATCCTTTTTTCAGTCGTACAAATGTTTTATAACATAAACATATAAAAGATAGTTTATGTTCAAACATAAAAGTTTAATATTTAATATGTCTATGTAAAAACAAAAATAAATCAAAATGATAAAATAACAAAGTGAATTATAAGACTGAGTCACTTATATACATACAATAGTATTTATATTTATCTATTACATACATGACTGAAAGATATTAAAAATAAAACATTATCTTCTAAATGTTAGCTTGAATTTAAACTAAAATAATATGATTTTAGTTTCTTTTGTTACCTAACATTTGTATATGGTTCAAATGTCCTTCAAGATCTAGAAATATACTGATATGAAAATGCTTGTTACTTTTAAAAGTTAAATACATTAAGATAATTGAAACTGTTAAAAAACTTTAACTTAAATTTAACTTAAACAAGAAGCAAATATATTGTAATTATTATAAGAAGTCATACAAAATATATTGGCAGATTTCTATTTAAAATTTGAAAACTTTTCAGAATCCCTTGATTTGCCAAGAATTGGGTATTAAATCTCGACTTGGTGGCAATGAGACCACCTGGGAAGTGTACCTTTTCAAATAATAAAATAAATTTTAACTTGATGTACAAATGATTGAAAAATCAATTGGCATAAAATATACATAGGTGCCAAAGCAAATGCAGGACCTCATTTTATAAAGTAGGTTAATGAAATCTACAAAATAGATAGGTACATAGGTTGAGCCTAGTTGTGGGGCAGGGGCACAAAGTGTAAACACAACAGGTTCTGGATTCATTTCCCATTTAAGGAAATAAAATATGTAATATTTTAATTTCTTTGCCCTGGTGTTGGAGCAAAAGGCGGGGTTGAGTTTCGCCACTCAACAAACAATTTTCCAAAATTTGTTGGAAAATGTAGTGTCTTAACACTAGGTTTCCTCTGCCTACCCTGAAAAGAAAATGATAGATGTCCCCAAGTGTGTATTAACTGATTCTATATGTTGTTTTCTTCCCAAATTTGTGTAATTTGCCATATTTTTAATTAAAAGTATGAACTATATTTATTTTAATGATAATAATCTGTTTCGTCTTTCAACGTGACTGTATTCAAAAGATTTTAATTGCACAGATGTAATTGAGAAACCTTAAAATTAACATTAATTTAACTTTAATATAATATTATCACCAATTTAATATATATATATATATATATATATATATATATATATATATATATATATATTATTTTGTACTGATTTAATGACTGGCTTTGTGATGAAGTTCGTGGAGAGGCACAAGTGTATGACTGTAAACGTGATTAGTTGTCGGTTCGATCCCCAGTCGAGGAAATGAAATATCATCCCTTCGCTCTGGTATCGAGGCAAACCGCGGCGTATGTTCCGTCACTCAATAAACAATTGCCTTGAGAATTCGTCGGAACATGGAGAACAGAGTGCCTTAACACTGCTGTGTGCAGAATACGAATGCAGAATAAGCTAATTTTGTTTAATGATAGTAGAGGTTACCATGGCGCAATGAGCTGTGTGGTCGTAAACGGAGTGCTTTTAGGTTCGCTTTTCCCGACTCGGGGAAATATATAATTTACATTTTCTTTCTCTGGCAAGACAAAGAAAGTGCGGCGTTGAGTTTCCCCAATCACTACGGCGTCTCTGACTACGACGGCGGTTAACGGAATGTTTTGACATTACTATCCTAACTTGTCCTGTGTAAACCTGAAACATAAAGTAATAAAAATTTAAGCATTCACCTATTAACTACCATTACAAAAAAAAATCGACCTCGTGATAATATCTAATCTATCAATAATTGACATTTTTTATTATTTTTAAATGTCATCTAACTTTCAGTATTTTCTGTATTGTGTAACATGTGCGACTATTTTTTGGCTTTTTTATGTAAGACGCTAATAATTTTTTTTTATTAATGAATACTCAGAGAAATTTTATTGACATTAAGTTGTTACGTATAGTGTTCATTTTTTTGTTTATAATTTTTGCATGCGGACGTGAAATGTATTATTGAAATAAATAAGGAAGTCAACCATTTGTGGCTTGTTTAGATATATGTTTTCAGAACGAAAGTATTTTTATCGTTGAGTAACGATTTCTGTTTATTGTTACAGATACTACGTCCGGAAGCTTGAATCTCCTCACGCCTTCGTCCACAACCAGTCGAATACGAGATTTCACGTCTCGAATACAGGAGCGGGCGGCTTCAAACCTACAGCCCAATAATTTGACACCTCAAGCGCCTATATCACCAGCGAGGACACCTGATGATGCAACTCCAACTCCTCGGAAGTCTGATAATCTTCTAAGACCACCACCAAAGATCCACATCGACACTTCCAGTCATAGATCCAGAAGTCATCACAAGAAACGTGACGAAGTACCCCAAAAGAAACCCAGCTACTTAAATTTAGCTTGTTCAGTCAACGGCTACTCAAATCTAACAACATACGACTCAAAATTACGCCAAGATATCAACAAAAGTCGGGAAGCGTCGCCTATCAGACCTATCACTCATACATATCAATATCGGAGCGAAAATAACTCCCTTCTTGTTCCTATTCCGGTCAGCGCTAACAAACTGTTGGTACCGACCTTCGGACCTCATGATACTCGCAATAATTTGACAGCAAAAGCGCCTTCCAAGGCGCACACAGATCCTCAGATAGCTTCCCCGATACATGCCTATATGGCTGCTGAAAATAAGCAGTTGAAAAACGATTTTTTAGGCCCCAGCATGACGACTACCAGTCGTCCTTACATATCTAACGAGAGCAAGAACTTCGCTGCGTCAATGCTCCATCAGAAAGATGAATTGGATAACGCGAAGGAATTGACATTTAAGTCAAGTTATTCGGAAACAAATTTTCGACAATCAGTTACGACGAATGGCAAGGAAACAAGATTTTCCTCGGAATCCTATACGATATCTTCAAATGGCGTATCAAAACGGGTAGAAATTACAAAGGAAAATGGTGAAAAGCTGACCAGTCCTATGAAGAGTTTCATACAACAGCGCGTCGAGCGTCTATACGGGCCCGGCGCGCTCGCGCAAGGATTCTTCAACCAGAAGCGTCATAAAACGAAGAGTGCCAGCGAGGATGACGACCTTAAAGTGCTGACAGAGAAATCTCTCAATTGTCCCACAGAGAGAATTCTTTCTCCGCGGAAATCTAACGAGAGTTTCGATAGTGAAAACATTTATGACGCCACCAGCCCCGAGGATCCAACAGTTTTACCCGTTTTGAGGCATTTGAGACCCGAATTTCGTGCACAATTACCCGTACTCTCTCCAAGAAAAAGTATGAAACCCGACTTTTCCCCACAAAAAAGTGATGACATTCCCGAACTCAAAAAGACTGAAGAGGACACTACTAGTGATGTAACAAATGGTGTTTCTGTGATAGATTTAGATGACTCAGTGAATGAATTGAATGGTGTGAACGGTGTCGCAAAAGTGAATGGTGAAGTGCTTAAAGATGGACATTATTTCTTGAAGCTGGAAAAGATAGAGACTGAACGCTTGATCGCGCTCGCTGTTGGGGCGGAGAAGGAATTGGAGAATTTACAGGTAAGTGGAGAATATACTGTTTAATTGGTTATAGCCATAGCATATTACCTTAATTTAAGGTAATATGCTATATATATGGTAATAACCAATGGTGTTTTTTACGGGATTCACAATTTTTATATTTTCGCTTAGCAAATAGTAGACCTTGAATCTGAGGCCATTGTAGCGTAGCGGCACAGCGTCTGACGTCTCAACGCAACGATTGTGGGTTCGGTTCCCTCTCAGGGAATGACTTCTTTCCATTCCCTCGTTCTGGTGATAGAGGGGAAAACTTCATGACTAAATTGATTATTAAGATACACAATCAGAATCACAGTTGCTTTTAGGGTTTTTCAAACATCAAAATTATTATATTCTTTTATTTATTTTAAGCTTTATTATTTTAAATATTGTGCCACCTACCAACTGGTTACCCGATTTTGGAGTAGCAAAGGCCTCGATGTGTCGGAAGACAACTTCACTTATATATACTATAATATTTATGTTATGACTGAAACATTCCAGAACGAAGAGAATATAAGCGAGGAAGTGCTTGGACTATTACGCGCTGCGACGGGTAAAGCGCGACTGTTGGCTACGCAGAAGATGCAGCAATTTCAAGGTATTTGTTTGGAGGATTCGTTTTATAGTGTTTTATCTTCATAGAGGCCGAAGGCTACGCTATCCTCCTCTACGATGTAGAGGAGAGTAGCCAAACGTTGTATGTGGATTCGATTCTCACTTGGGGGAATTCCCGAATATTTAAATGATTTCAATTGACCCGCTCTCATATCTCACTCTACACGTAATGTCTTGAATGCGTTCGTGCGCTGCTGTGCCGGATAACATTAGAATTTTTTATATTTCAATTTTAATAAAATTCCCATTAACATAAAAAAAGCTTCCAGAGTTAGGAAAGCAAAATACTTTTTTGGACAACCATTATGAAGCCATTGTGGTTAAATGTAAGAAACATCTGACTGTAAACGCTATAATTGTGAGTTCGATTCCCATTCGGGGGAATGGTTATATTTATATTGTTTTCCTATAAATGAAAATAATAATAAAATAAGTAAATATTATGTATAAATTACAGCGTTGAGTTCCACCATTTATCTAATATACTTTGTCTCGATTTCCGATGGAGAAACGGAAAATGAAAAACGATGTGTCTTAACACTAGGCTCCCTCTTTTGTTTACCCTGTTGTGACGGGGATACGGCGTGAAACTTAAAAATATATGTTTAGCTATTTTTTTTTAGTTTGTGCCTGTGTTCCGCATATACCAAAGTAGTCAGCGGGAACTTAGTGCTAAGACACTAATAAATGGCGGAACTCAGTGCCGTTACTCAACTTGTTACCAGTGAGGAAATGAAAATATAAAATTATGTGTGTGTGTCGTGGGAATCGAACCCACAACCTATGCGTTTACAGGCACACGCTTGTGCCCTGCGCCAATACGGAATCTCTGTTTATCTAATCATTGCATATAAAGTCTATTTTCTCCGTTTTTTCCAGGCCTCTGCTACAACAATATAAACGAGCGTGGCGATGAGCCCTTCCCCACCACATTAGAAGATCTACAAGGTTTCTGGGACATGGTGTGCCTTCAAGTACGCAATGTGGACGCTCTGTACGAACACTTAGACGTGCTGAAGAAGAATAATTGGCAGGAGGTGGGGATTTTTATATTACATTTTAGAAAAATTACACCTTACTCCTAATTTATTTACAACTGAAACTGTTTTGTTTTATTTGTCTAAACTTGGTATAGTTAACTATTGTCTTAATTTCCAATTATCAGATCGCGTCCCCAGTCTCGAATTCGAAGCCGCACTCCTCCCCCGCTCGTAGAACCCCTCGAACCCCGGCAATAAAGAACGAGAAAATGAGACTAGCGGCGGAAAAACGAGAAACGGAGAGAAAAGCTATGTTGGAGCAACGCAGGTATTTAATATTATTCCAATGCCGATACTTATTAGCCGTCTAGGCCATTGTGTCGTCGGGTAACAAACGTGCGGTTCGATTCCCGCTCGGGGGAAATATTAATTTCCTTGTTCTGGTAACAATACAGCGTGAAGCTAAAATAATCATAGATTTGTCATATCGACTATCAAAAAGGGAAATAAGAAATAGCGATAATTGTGTTGTCCACTGAAACTAGAACAGTCTTTATAAAACTAGGTTCAAACTCTTCTACATATAACAAGGTACAGCAGACAAAGCGCAGCGTTGAGCTCCGCCACTCTAAACACGTAACATCTAAACAGAATTAGAACGGACTGACAAGTTTTTCTGTTTATCCTGCTCTATGTAGGATATAGTGTGAAGCTAAAAATGATTTTTATATTTAAAATTTTAACTTGTGTACCTCTATTGATGATATATTTAGACAATTCTGGAAAACTCTTGGTAATAATGCTTTTCAAATGAAAAATAAAATTACTCACCCATCTTACATTTGAATTAACATCACTATACTATATGAAATTTGAAATCGGGAACTTAAGTTCCTGTAAGGCGAGCTTAAGATCCTGATATGTAATGTAAGAAGAAAATATTAAAATAGTAATAATATGTAAAACTTGTAAATAAAATTCCATTTCAACCTCTTCTTTGTATGACATATTTTAATATGAATATAAATTATTTTAAAATAGCTGTCTTTATTTGGACTTGGGTAATCTTGAGATTTATCTTGTGACCTGTCTCATAATCATAGCATGAAATTTAAATATATTATGTAAAATCTATGTAAAGTGACCCAAATCTTACCCTCTCTAACTTTTATTAAAACCATTATTTTTCCTTATATTATTATTCCAAAATACGCATAAGAACAAAATAATTACAACATATAAATAGCATGTTTCCCAAACAATTATTTAAACTAATAATTTTAACAATTATCTGTCCCATTTCTTAACCATCTTTTTTTAAAAAGACTTCCCTTAAATTCGAAATATTTAATGTATATTTAATTAATATTTGCTCTTTCGTTTTTTTTACAGGCGTTTAGCGCGTGAAAGACAATTAGCGGCGAAATCGACACCGGCCAAAAAAGATGATATGCCTGTTGAAGGCAGCCAGGTAATAATAGTTCATATGAAAACGCGGCGTTGAGTACCGCCGCTGAACACGCAATGTCATGAAAATTGAATATACAGTGGGGAATGGGGTGTCTTAACACTAGGTGCTATACACGGGATACAGCGAGAAGTTATTAAAATATTTTTTAATTATTTATTTTATTAGTACAAGTTTTTAAACTTTAGTAGCCAGCTTCAAAGATTTTTCGCACAACTGGTTAGTCATAGTCATATTATATAAGTAAGTTACTATATGTCTGTAATATGTTAAGTATTTGTTTAATCAAATTAAAACCAAAGTCATTACTCAATAACATAAATCATTTATAAAAAAATATCGTCCGTCTGAAAAAATAGTGGTCGTCAATACGAAATAACTTGAAAATCCGGTTAAAGTGGGTAAGGGAGTGTCTTAACACTAAGTTTCCTGTGCCTTGCAATATGCGGGATATAGCGTGAGGCTGAAAAATAAAAAAAAAAAACAAAATATAAAAAAAAAAAAATTACTCACACTTGGTTTTTGTGTTCAGTTTGCTTTTTCTTTAAGAAGTTTATATTAATAATGTACTATTTACTAAGTTATAATATAGCATTTTCTTTTATTTTCAGGAGGTAGAAATCTTTGTGGGCAAAAGTGTCAAACCAACGCCCCAAGGCGACACAGATAATAGCTGATTTCTCACAATATAATATTGTATATACAACTACAGTCCGTTTATATCAGGGTTTTTTTAATGTATTTTTAACTTGCATTCTATGTTTAAAATAGGAACAAGGAAAAAAAAGGTTATTTTTAATCTGTCATAAATTGTGTTGTATGTTTCGTCTGTGAAATTTCAGTAAATATGTGCTTTTTTATCTGTGATTGAAATGTCATTTATAAATTTTGATTGTAATCTAAAATTGATAGTGACGTTCGATTATTAAACTATGTTGTCTTTGTTTTTCGTTTTATTTTGACATTAAATATATTTAATTTGGGATTTGTTTTTATTTCATTTAATTCAAAGCATATAAATAAGAATTGAGAATGTAAGTTAAAAATACATATGTATATGATATAGTTTCCTCAATCAGTTTTGTCTATTTGGATAATATTTTAATGTGTTATATTTTGTATATAAATAATATGACAAGTGAAAAGTGGCATAACCCCCAATTTTAAAATATCACATAAAATTGCTTATTTTAAAACATTTTTAATGATAATGATATAAACTAATCGAAAAAAATATAAAATTTATACAAAATTTATTACATTTAGCATTAATAGCTTAATTTTAAACTAATTTATAAAAAAATCTATTAAATTTTATGGGTTGCGCCACTTGTAACTTTCAGCCTTAGTTATATATCGAAACTACTTTTGTCTAATAAATTTCTTTAACTTCTATACAAATCTATATAGGTATCTCTTTCTAATAATAATAATTAGAATTATTATTATAAGAAAGAGATATATATTAATTTAAAAACAACTTATTTTTATTATAGTTTCATTCAAAATAGCAAAATTAAAATGAAATGACAATTTTTTATATGTAACATTGCTTAATTGAACATAAGTATCAATTGTTTGTATGTTATTAGTATTAATGTTATTAATTATAGAGTAAAAAATATGATTTTTTAATATAAATTAACGCCGCTTATAACCGCCTTAAACTTATTGTTATATTGTAACTAAATTATACAAAACTAATTTAATTTACATAAATTGCAGCCTATGTGTTATTTTGATGTATAAGCTATATTTCTCTAAAGTTTTTTCTAAATTTGTTCAGTAGTTTTTGTGTAAAAGTGAAACAAACCACAAATTTTTACATTTTAGTAATAAATATAGTAGGATGAAAACGAGTAAAAAATTATAAAACTATTAATTTGGTGGTTTTAATGCAAATTCAAATTATTGGTTATGCAAGTAGAGTTAGGTTTTCTATAAGACTTACATTTACTCTATAGTTAATATTGTTAGTATAATCAATGCACATATATTTTAAATTAATATATAAAGTAACAAAATAATGCTTAGAAGCTTTACACATCATTAAAAAACAAGTAAAAAAAAATACAAAAATACTTTTTAAATTCTTTATTAGTGTCAAAGATAAATAAAGGCAAAAAAAAATAAAAAAAATAGTTTGACAACACCATTATATTAGACTATTAGTATTAAATTTAGAACAAAAAGCTATAGAGATGGCAGGTTTTTCTAATATTTTAATTTATATATTAATTTAAAGTATATTATTGATGCACTATTTAAATATGAATGTACGTGTATGAAGTTAACCGTCTTATTATAAGGGCTTGTATTAAAAATAAAATACAAATTATTTGTCTTTATTTTTTTTATTTTATTTTAACTGTGGAATTATTATTATTATTTTTCATCAATCAATCATTTTATAAAGTAATTGTAACAAAATAAAACAGTGTCATCTGCAAATGTGAACTCAGGCTATGAACATGAATCATTCAGATCAACGAACTATTTTCAAAATGCGGTGTTAAGTTCCGCGACGCAATGTCTCGACATTGGGTAGAGAACAGAGTATTAAAAATAATCTATATTTACAGTCTAATAAGTAAAGGCAAATCATTTGTATAAAATTTATGTTATAAATAAACACTATGGAATATGATCTCTTATAGAGCAAAAGCTTTCAATTATTTTTTAAAGAAAATGGCCATTTTCTATTAATTTTGAATATTTATATATTTAATAACAATAACAATTAAAACGTCAATAGTATGTGCTTGCATTTAAAAAAAATATATAATAAATAAACTTTTTGTATGGTCTCGTTATGTAACTTCGGACATATTAAAGAAATGGCTTATGAAATTTCCGAAAAAAAAATCAATTTCTTGTTTTTAATAATAGAAAAATGAATTTCTCATTTTTTAATAAAAGAAATGAAATGTTGACCTTGTCTATTATTATTAATTTGGTGCATATAAGGTTTATTTTTATTTTACACCTTTTTCGTATCTTTAATGATTTTGTTCACGATTTTTTATATTTTATGTTTACTTATAATTATAAATAAACAAATGTATCAATAATATAAGAGTGACGAAGTCTGTTTATGTCTATTATGTAAGTTTTGTTCTATATATTGCAATCTTTGACGAAAATGTAATTTGTGGAAAATTAGTATATTGGTTTAAAAGTTTACGCATTTCATAGACAATGTTTTAGCGGAATCAGTAATTTTAGAGTGTTATTTTTATTTTAAGGGTGGAATATCAAAGAGTGTATATAATGTTTTATTAATTATACCACTTTCATACAAAACACACCAAATTAATAATAATAATGACAGAAAAATTGTTTGTTTAATGATGACAATTATTATTTTATAAGGCTGGACCGTTGATTTCGAAATGACTGAATTTTTGAACTTTTTTCTCTGTTAAGTCTTTCTTTTTACAATATATATTTTCTATTAATAATATTAAATCATTAAAATTTTAAATTGCTCAGCGTTGTGGTCATTAAATAATCAAAAATTGTTCATATTACTCAATTATTGATTAAGTCTTATTTTACACTAATATCTTGTTTATTGATAATGAATAAATTATTGTTTAATTGTAATTTTGTTTTATTGGGCCTTTTGAGAGTACATTTTAATTTCAAAGCCATTGTGGTGAAATGAGAGTTCTGCAGGTCATTTGTGGCCAATCATTTTCTAGTCGAATTAGACAAAATATGAGACTATTGAGAATTACAAAATAAATTATCGACTTATATGACGATGGTACAGTCGGCGATTTTAAATTGCAATAAGTAATAACTGAGTAAATAATAATAGTACAAATGACAAAGGTTAACAATGAAATACAGAAAGTAATTTCCCTACATTCATCTCTAAGAGCCGGTTTTCGAATATCACTCGCGTTTCCAAGTCAACGCATTGTACAATACGGTCAACAAGTCTGGACGCCCTGAAGTTAGGTTTTATGAACTTTTGCGCATTGTTCTCTCGAGAAGAAAATAATCAAAAGTAAGAAAAATCGTAATATCATATCGGCGCAGCCACTACAGCTAACTTCAGGGCAGTCACGTTACATATGTACATAGATCTTGCTCGCAATAGAGAAAAAATAATTTAAGAGTACGGTACTAATAATTTGGGTCATAAAACTAACTAAAACGTATCAATTTCTTGTTATGATTCAAGTTATTAGAATTAAATAATTGCATTGTGCAACTATTGTATACAATCGCAGCACCGTTTATTCCCGACTGCTAAGGAAGGGTTATGTTTTTCGCGCGTATCTTGTATGTATGTAATATTCTTTATTACCTCGTATCTCCAGAACCGCTGAACGGATTTACATACTTGAGGTATCGTTAGATTCGTATTAGCAGCCCAAGTGTTCTTAGATAGGTGACGTTAATAAAAAATAATCATGGCGGCTGTGGGACGCCATTGGACTTAGTGAAAAAAAAAAAATTGGTTCGAATACTACAATATGGGTATCAAACTCAAGAGCTCAATTTCAGTATTTCAAAAAGGTATATCATGATTATCATTACCATAATAAATTCTAACAAAAAAATGAAAAATAAAAATATATTTGTAAAAACTAAAACCCCGACTGCATCAAACTAAAAAGAAAATAAACAAGCCCAATAGTTTATTAGGATTAACAGTCGGGACCTATAAATAATTCTTCAATCACTAAAATCTTTACCAGGAACGCCGTATAATTTAAAGAGGTCCCGACTGTTAATCCTAATAAACTATTGGGCTTGTTTATTTTCTTTTTAGTTTGATGCAGTCGGGGTTTTTGTTTTTACAAATATTTTTTTTTTTATTTATTTTATTTAATATTTGTGTCTTCTATTTTCCGTCGTCCTGAACATGGTTTGTGGGCGACTGTTTCCAACACCACATTTGTCGCCACTTTACACATCAGCAGAGACGCACTGGTGTCTATCGCGTGCAAGGGTGGGGGACGTCCTAATATTGCGCGCTAAAAATGAGCTTGGAGATAGATTATATATTTTTTCTTCTTGGTTCCCATGTTTGAAAAAAGGCGTAAAGCTAAAAAAATACAAATTAAAAATGACGATACATAAATGTCCTCATTGTGTATACTATAAAATCTCCTAGCTACAAATCGTCATTACATTCATAATGATATAAATTCTACTTTAAATTGCATAAAATATTATCTGCCCTCGTTAGCTAACTTCTTTTTAAAATTAAATAACTTAAATCAGCTTCACGCTGTATCACGCACACAGCAGATTAGGTAGTGTTAAGACACTCCGTTCCCCAGTTTCCACATTCCAGAATGCAGTGCCTCCAAAGGCATAGCGTGTTGAGTGGAACTCAACACCTCGACACCAAAGCGAAGAAATGAAAATATAAATCAAAATAAATATTTTATTTCCTCGAGTAGGGGTCGACCATCGCCACGTCTACCTGACTGACTCTTTCTTTTGAAAAAAAAATATCGCACTTGTAATAAAATCGTCAATCTTAACCTTCTAGCCCTTTCATTCACTTTTATCTCTAGGAAATGCATTTAGGAAGATCGTGAATGACAACTAATATAATATGTAAGTGATTTACGCACTAACGATATTGTGAGACTTACCGGTCAATCTGATCATTTTTTTATTGACAAGACAAGGCAAATCATCTGCATCCCTCGAGGAACACCATATAACCTACAGATGAATTATTGGCTTAAGAATAAGAACAAGCCTAAGAAGAATCTACCTATATCGCATCGACACGGAGACACTCCTGCAGATAGGCCATTCCACACTTGTCGTGTGGGGAGGTGCTATAAAACCGCACAATAGTGAAGTGCCACTTATCCAGATGGGGATAATAATTAAAATTGAGATGTTCTGTGCGCTAAATTCAGCGGTTGATATCAGGTCGAACAGTTCAATTTCCAAGGGATCAACAGAAGACATGTTTATTTCGGCATCGGTTGACGATTTTCCGAGAAACATCCGCACGGTCGGAGTATATGACATCTATTTTTCTGTCGTCTTCAATATAGTAAAGAGCGCTAGGACCCTCTAACATGTCTTTGATATTAAGGAGGAACTACGTAGGGTAGCACGCGGCTTCGAAGAATGCCAACGTTCACGGACATGTATACGGAGCAGAAACCAACGACAGTGATCTTGATTCTACGCCCACTGTGAAAACACCACTAGCAAGAGTTCTATGACCCACTCGATTAAAGGTCTTCGCAATGTATTAACTGTCAGGCCTTATCCCTTGCTTTTAACAGATGCAACCCACCGGTGGATTATGTAAACTCTAAAATTAATTAGTTTCATGATTCATACAGGTGGGGTTGTGTCAATGGTCCTCCAGATTCCTACTACCATCTAAAATTTACAACAGTTACAACAGTTGTAGGCCCTTGGAATACCCACCAAAGCCTTATAATACTCCTTCTTTTTCACCACTGTCCAAAGAATATGGCTCACTGTAATCTTTTATGTTTTAATATTTTTTATGTGATTCCTCAGATTATATATGTAAATAATGGAATCTTTGTTAATATATCTTAAAAATGAAAAATGAAATTTAAGAATGTGACGCAAATTCGGTTGTGGGTTCGATCCACAATCGAAGGAATTAATTATTATTTATTAATATTTTCATTTCTTTGATAAAATTCGGCGCAAAGTGGGAGATGGAGTGTCTTAACACTAGGTTCCGTCTGCCTAACCTGCTGTATGCGGGATACAGCGTGAAGTTGATTATGAAAATTGGAAATGAAAATAATATGTTTCGAAGTTCCCTCTGCATACTTCGTAAGTTACAAGAGAAGTATTTATTGAAACAAGATATGCCAAATGAAGGGTAATGTAGTCACTCTAAACGTTTACACAGTCTGCTCTAAGAAGCGTGCAGAATCATCCTACTCGTGTAACGTCGGGACAGGACATATGGACCTGTCCCGACGAGACACGAGCAGGAAATCTAAAATTTCCCAAGCTGACCTCCATTCGCCATTGTCGCTACTGACGAGCTACTGACTTGAACTTTTAACTTAGCAGCTGGTGCAGACCCTGTATGCATAATCCAAATTTCCGAAAGCCTTAAACACGGTTTTTGATCCTTTTAGCTTGAGGCCGCCATTTTCAAAGCGTGACGTTCCAGATGTTCACTCTTCCCTTCAGAATGAGTCGGTCTCTCATCAATGAGTATTATGTCGTTGGTGTACATCAGCAGTAATGTAAATTGTCCCTGGATATCATCTGAACCAGTAATTAGCACGTTAAATAAAACCGAGTAAAAGCCGAATCCCGATGACAACAACTGTATTCAGAAAGGATTGGATGCTGCCAACAGCGATCCTAACTATAAAAAAGAAGTCGTGGTTCAATAATCTAATAACACCAATATTGCCTCCGAGGTGCCTTTGGATGGCAATGGCCGCTAGACGGTACGTACGGACGATACACATGCAGTCAAAGGCAGCCGTAATGTGCCTGTTCTTAGCCAAAATCCATATTAACTAGCAAAAACAATACACTCTAAGCCTGAAGTCGCTCATAATGCCGGTTCTTATCACAATAAATTTAAAAACAATTTCGGTAATAAGAAATTACAACAGTTTAATCAGTAGATAGATCACCGGCCACTGAACAGTGTACTAGCTTCACAGGCAGGGCAGCTAAATCTAAAGAAATAAAAAAATATGGGACGAGCCCACATCTTGTCGCATTTATAGTCACATATCTGTGCCCCTGCGCTATGACTGACCTCTGGTAGAAATAAAAAATAAAATCGCTATTTTTAAGACCTATCTGGTCCGAAATGACGTTATTTTCGAAATATTTTAATTTGTGACCCCTATAAACGCTGAATCCAAAAATTAGAAGAATATTTTTATTAACTAACTTAATAAAAAAATCTAATTGTGAGTGATTTGAGATTATTTTTAAAAAAAATTCAAATTAGTAGTCTAAAAATTGTATAATTTTGTGATTCATTATGGTTTTAATAATTATTACTAATCAGCTAATGTTTCAATTACGTTTGTCATTCATCGTTACCCAACACTGTAATTATATAATAAAATCTGACCCTAAAATGTTCGGAAATAATTAAATAAATAAAACTAAATTTATACAACTCTAAATATTTAACTAACTAATAAAAACCACAAAATATTTTTTTTAGTACAGATTTTATAAGCAAATTGCATTCATCAATATTAATAATATGATCAAATTATTTTTGTCTATGAAAATTTGCTTATAAATATTTTATAATTTTTTAATTTAAAAATCCACGTTTTTATAATTTTTTATATAAGTAACTGACCAAAAACTTTAATTTTAAACTTATTATTTAAAAAAATTACAACATAATTTATTAATTTGACAATAAAAAATATAATACGTTTAAAGGAACGCGGATAAAATCGGGCAATAAATTGTCTGTGGCCTGACAGTTACCAGCGTTCGACGTCATTTTAATATTTTTATTTTTGTCTATTTTAAAATAATTATTAAATTACAGTTTAATTTATCTCAATAATTCTTTTATATTTATTAACAGCAATTAAAAACAATTTAAAGTATATTTCAAATCGATTTCTATAATGAAGAAATGAAAATGTGATGTTAGTTCCCGCGTGTTTCCTTCCCGCGCACGTCGCACTCGGTGGAAGTTGGTCATGGTCGTCCGCCAAACGGAAAGCCGCCATGATGGCTTTCTGTAAAGTACGCTCAATATGTAAAGTTTCGTTATTGTTTTTCATTAATTGTGACTGAGTGCGTGCAAAAATTAACCATGGGAACGAACTAGAGTGTGCAAAGTGCAGTTTACGGTCCTTTGGGACCTCCCAGAGGAGCTATAGTGTGTTTTATAAGTGCATTTTAGTGTCGACGCTAGCGTGTTTTGTTCTGTCAACAAAATGTCGAAGCTCTCGTTTAGGGCGAGGGCCCTGGATGCGACCAAACCAATGCCTATATACCTCGCCGAGGAGCTCCCGGACCTGCCGGACTACTCGGCGATCAACCGCGCCGTGCCTCAGATGCCCTCTGGTATGGAAAAAGAGGAGGAGAGTGTAAGTATTTTGCGCATTTAACTATTAAGTCATCACAACTACTGTGTGTCGGCCATCATGTTTCAGTTTCATATTCCGGCCGCTAGGGGCGGTATATTTATTAAGAGCGGAGGTTTTTTGGCGAATTTATTGCTACCAGCTTATTGCAAACATAGGATACTTGTTTTATCCGCGTATATTAGTGTTTCTGGCGAAATGAAATAGTAGCGCCGGTCTGATAACAAACCAAAGTTGTTGTCAAAATTTGGCGCGATTATCGCACATGGTGTTATTGTCGGGCCTTCAGGGTCTTTTCGGTTATTTAAACGCCGTTTTTACAATGAATATCGACTCTATATTATTATTATTTCGGAATTTGCTTGTAAAATATTTTGAGAAATTATAAAAAATATAAAATTGAGTGCCGGCCACTCGATCATATGTTATTTGTTTACAAACAAACTCGTACGCCGGTACGCGTTGATTGACAAATTATAATGCAATCTTACTTTAAATAGATGTTAATATTTACTTTTAAATTTCCTCTTTATTGCAAAAACTTGGCAGCTTCATATATTTCTTAATTTTTATATGTTATTTTAATATTAAAATAAAAATGGTCTTTGACTGTTGCCAATTTTTCTTACAATACTTTTCTTTTTGCAGAATCGTTTTTGAATTTTTAATTTACAGTAATGATATTTTTTATTTATATATTCTTAATTATTACCTTAAGCATATTTGTGTAATTAAATACACACAAATAAATATCTTAATTGATATAGAAAAATGTACATAACAATTTTTCCTTGTTTAATGTTTATTAAGATTTTTATAGTCGTATTCATCATTTATTTTATTAATAATGTTTAGAAGAGGAAAATAATATATTTTTCATCATATTTTGAACTTGTTAATTTTGATCGGTTTCCTTGAGTATATTAATAGTTTAGTCATACTTTAATTATTACATTTATATTATAGGTATACTTCTATTCATTATATTTTGATCACTTTTTTTAATTGACTGCTTCACACGTGGAAAATTTTTGTACAGCTAAAAATATTTGAATTCTTTATAACTTTTTCTTGAAACTTGGTATGTGCTAAGTGTCTCAGGGAGTTTTCTTTTTATAGATATTATATTTTCTTTGATTTTGCTAGACAATGTAGATTTGGACAGAAATATCTTTTACAATTTTTTTTATTTATACTGTGGGAACTTTGTACCGTGCCATAACACACTTGTCCAATCTTTTATACTTCATATCTATAAATGTGCTGAAAATATATAATGATATTGAATTAATGATGATGATATTATTGGTTTCTTCGATAGATGATTTTATATTTTGAAATACAAAACGTTAAAAACAGTATCTTTTAAAAAGTGATGTGTCATATTCATGAATATATTCTTTATACACAACTATGATGTCAACTGATACACACTTCAAGTTGGTTGTGTTGTTGTTAATGTTAAAATATTTAAAAATTTAGGGAGCCTCAGTACTATAGTTGTATATTTGGCATATTTTTAACTGAGACTAATTGCTTATCCTGACACTATAGTGGAACAAATGTGCACTAGGTTCAAATTGTTCTAATTCCTTTTACAAGACCATTCAACAACCATTGTGGCATAGTGGCATAGCATCATAATGTAAGGACCATGGCTTTGGGGCCAATTCGCTCTTGAGGGAATGAATTGTTTGATTTGATTTCTATAATTTTGAAAGGCAAATTTTGCTGCTCAACACACAATGTCTTAGATCCGCTGACATCTAAGACATTGTGTGTTGAGCAGCAAAATTTGCCTTTCAAAATTATAGAAATCAGAGAATGGAGTGTCTTAACACCTGGTTCTCTCTAAAGAACATATTAATCTATACTATGCTAATAGTGTAAGAATTTGATTAAAAAACAAGTTAATCATCAGTAACTGCTGGTTCTATTAAGAGAATTCTTTTTATGTTGGACAGTCCGCTTATTGAAGAAGGCTATGTACTATGTTGTACCACATTAATTGTTTCTTAGTTTTACATTTTGACTATGCAGACGAAGCCGCAACTAAAAGCTAGCTTACAAAAGGTATCTTATCATGTAAATCAATACTTGTGTATTCTTTATTTACGACTGCGACGTCAACGCGTAGTAATAATGACGCGATTACCACGTGATTGGATGGTCGTACTTTTACGTTTTAATTTATTTTACATTATAATGCTTATATGTTGCATCATGTTTATTTTTTCTAGAAAACTGTAGGCCATGACTGGAAATATTAGTGATGTTTTATCGATTTCGAATATTTTTAGGGGGTTTTTATATATTCGTGGCGCAGCCGCAGGCCGGGCGTGGCGCAGCGGCACGAGGTGTGACTGCAAAACCGACTGGTTGTGGGTTCGATCCCCACTCGAGGAGATGAAATAGTTACTTAAATTTATATTTCCATTTCTTCACTATGGTGTCGAGGTTAGGCGCGGCGTTGAGTTCTGCCACTCAACACGCAATGCCTCCAGAATCCGGCAGAAAGTGGAGAACGGAGTGTCTTTACACTATGTTCCCTGCCTACCCTGCTGTTTGCGGGATACAGCGTGAAGCTAATTTAATTTAATTTAATTTTTATATATTAGTGGTCTATATTGAGTACGATTAAGATCACCGCGACGCAGTGGGACGCGTTGGTTGTAGGTTTGATCTCGACAAACGAACGATTTTTTTCATAGCCTCACTCTGGTGTAGACAAAGCGCGACAATGAGTTCCGCCACTTAATGCACAACGTCTCGAATTCGAGGTTCTGTCTGTCTGTAGACAATGAAACGTGATGCTGATAAATAAACTAGTTTATATTTGACTCAGAGATTTATAGTAGAACTATTTTAATGAAAATCACTTTAAAAATATATATTTATTCTTGTTTAATGTATTGAAATATGCTTCAAACGAATTGGAACTCCGTACTCAACTTTATACTAGTTTAATTCTCCACTCTGTAGGCAAAGTTATTTTTCTTAGTTTCCACAATATATTAACACCCAAGGATATTGTAAACTTACCTATACAATTTCTACCATAATGGCTCTACTATAGCCCTACCTGCTTTGAACAAAAGCGTATACAGTTACCAATTTACTTAGAGCACTGATGCATGTGAAACATCGATTTAGGTTACTTTGGTGTATATCGAAGTTAATTAATGGGATTTCCTTACTTTTATTGTTGGTATCGTGGGTGAACGATTTTTTCAGATTTTTCTTCTCCTCGCTCTTGTAACAGGACTGGTCATTTTTGCGTTATTTTTAAACGTTTTGCTTGTTTTTATATTTTTTAATAGGTTGCAGCATTAAAAGTTTTGTTAAAAATATATTTGGTTTTATTTTTTATCAATACCTTTCAGTAAATTTACATTGACATAATGATTTTATTTCAAAAATTATAAAATAAAAAATTATATATTAAATTCATTATGATTTTATTTCGTTTGAGACCGTCATGGCGCCGTAGGATGCAGAAATGCTATATTTGTGGGTTGGATATTCACTAGGGAGATTATGTTTGAATTATTTTCTTTTCCCCTCTCAGGCAGACAATGCACAGCGTTGAGTCCCACAATTTCATTACGCAATGTCTCAAAAATAAGCGGAAATTGGGAAACGGAGTATCTTGCCGTTTACACCAGATTCCCTCTACCTACCCTGCTATGCGGGATAAAACATGCCTTTTGTCTGATTTCATACAAAACTTATATAACTTCTCATACAAAAACATGTACATATTAAAAACATTTTCACAGAACAAGTACAAACGATCTTGTGGTGCATCTCGTGTTACGATCCCACCACAGCTGCTTCTCAGCTATCACGTTGTGTTCAGTCTCACGAACTGAGATATTCTATACTATGGGCGTTGAGTATTACTATGTTGCTTCAGTTTATTTATTACTAGCATCTACCTGCGGCTTCGTCCGCATTGTCAAACGAAAATAAGTAAAATTTGTATAGAACAAGACTAACGTATAAAAATTGAAAGCAGTGGGAGTCGTATTTAAATCTAAGAAACCAACAAATTTATTGGAAAGGAAATTTTTTTAATTGATAATTTTTCCTTAAATAGGAATTTTCCCCACGACCTACCGGGTAGGTACGATCACACACGTTTCGATTACACCCCAATTATCATCAAATAAAACGAAATACATCTTCGTTTTCCTTCCTTGTCGTGTCCTTGGCATATTAAATTCCATTCCTTTTTGTATAATATAATTAAAAAATAATAAATTATATATTGTAAGGTTTCTATCAGAGCATTATATCAATAGTATCAAATTACATGTTCTTATATTCTAGTATCATAATTGGTAATAAAGTAATATTTTGTAGAAAATCCTCCGGAAACCAGATCGATAAGTTTTGGGTTGATGACAGTGGACGACGCGAAAAAGGCATGCAGAAACCGTAGACCGTTTGGCGCTCCGTTCTCTCTGGCTACCTCGCTAGGATAAAGTGTGAAGCTAAGGAAGAAACTATTATATTAATACACTAGAACGGTCCATGTGGTGGGGAAAGGAGTGTCTTAACACTAGGTTCCCTCTGCTTACCCTGCTGTGTGCAGTAAACAATGTGAAGCTGATTTATTTTATTTATTCTTTTCGCTTTCCTTGCCCTAATATTGAAATATACTGCCTACTGAAAATTGCATTTATGTAATTTCCAGCAGGCAGTAGATGATTTTTTGCACTTACAATACTACTCATATACGAGTTTATTGATTTCACACTGCTATATAAATTATTAAGATTGTCGCGGTGCAGCGGCACAGCATCACTGTAATCGCGACGGTTGCTGGTTTGGTCCAAACTAGGGGGAATGATTATGTTTTATTATGTATTTTCATTTCCCCGCTCTGGTTGACATACCGCAGTGTTGAGTTTCGTTTCTCAGTACACAATGTCTCGAAAAGTGGGAAACGGAATGTCTTTTTAAAATTAGATTACTTCTGCCTACCTTGCTATGCTGGGAAAAGTGTGGAGCTATTTTTTTATATACATTTTAAAAATGGCCCAACCAATATCTTTTCATAAATTATAAACATATCAGTGCATGATAGGTATGTTTTTTTTTAAATTCTTAACAATTTAAAACTATATAATAATTAATTCACACACAATACAAATTTAAATACATTCAACGTCAATTCACTACTACGTCATATAAAAAATGTTCAAGTCACTTTGTTCGTTAGAATCTCGTAGGTTGCCTTTTAAACTGGAACGCATAAACCCGGACGTGGTTTCTAATTAATACTAGATTTATAATATGTTCGTATGCGTATATTGTGGAATTGTCATTTATTTATTTTTTATTTTTTTTATGGTTTTTTTTATATTTGACCATTTTTTTTTTATAAAGTTCTTTTTAGAACGTCATTAGTGAAATGTCAAACATTTAACTTGTTTTAGCTTAATTTAATGTATCTCTTACAAATTTATTTAATTTTTTAAATAATATAATAGAAGTGAAGAGTTTGTTTGATTGAACACGCCAATCTCAAGAACTACTAGGTAGAATTAAAAAAATTTTTTGGAGTTAAATAGCTCCATAATATAGCCTATATTATACATCATGCACATCGTTTCTTAGTTATTTCTATTTGACTACGGGAGTGAAGTCTCTGATAAAAAATAGTGTATAATAATTTAGTTACAAAGTTTAAATACAGATATGTTGTCCTATAATCATTTTATATAAGTTAGATTTGAAGTCACGACCTATGGCGTAACTTTTGGGTTCGCTAACTACTTTACTACTTGGCCATTCAAATATAAATATGTATATACAATGATATTAAATGTGAATGTAAAAAGTGATTGTTTCAAAAAGGTCGCTTAGACCTTCTAAGAAAAATATAATAGGTATAACTAGTATACCTAATAAGTAGTAGTTGCGTAAGAGTGATATTATTTTGTATACTTATTATTTATAATATAATTAAAAATATATATGTATATATATTACTAATATATATTAACTAGTTGTCGCTCGCAACTTTATGTAAATAACAAGACGTATAATGAAAAATCCCGTCCGTATAGGAATTTTGAAGAACCCTCTTTTAGTGCTTCCCTAACCTAACTATTTTACTATCAGTAACAAACAAATTTTTCAGTATTCGTATTCGTGTTTACCTAAATATAATAGAATTACGAGCGTTAATAGCAAAAATCGAAGCGAAGCGAATTGTATTGAATCCAGAACCATCCCGTTTATAATTAAATCTTTTAACTTAGTATTAAAATATTCAAAATACTATATTTACAAGAAGATATTGCTTTATCATTCATTCTTAAGTACCTGTTGTTCTTATCTTCGTTTAAGGTTTAATTGTTATCAAACCACTTATATTATCTTAAATTTATCAGTTCATTTCGATTTCATATGAATATTCGTTTTAAATTGGCCTCTTGGTTTAGTGTTGGATTATTAGGCCGGAGTTTGCTGCTTCAATTCCTGCTATTTATTATTTCGTGCTATAGATATATCTCTTACTAATATATATAAATTTGTGTTTGTGAGGAATAGATACTTTCACGCAAAATTGGTTGTAATATAACAAGTGTAAGCAGGCTAAGCCGCGTGTGGTAACCAAACCAAGCCTAACGAACCTAGACTCAATTTCTATTTAAAGACATCAAAAGTCTTCCTCTTATTGTATTTTAACCTAAAGTACGTAATGATATTATAATTATTACAAATAGATCCTATTCAGTGTCTTATATTTTATTTTATACTAACAAAGTGTTAAGAATAATAAATTGTTGTCATACAGATTGCTGATGCTGAAAAGCAACTTTTATAATAAATTCAAATACAATATCTAATAATAAACAATTTCGTAAAAAAAATTATTAGACTTTAAAAGACCGATATGTTAAAAAATCATATTACCGTCGGACATGGGGAAAGCTATTTTATTATTCAGTCCCCCCTTTCGTTATACAACCCCTTTTCCCTTTGACGCCAATGCGTAAACTAATTACTTGTCCCGACGCTACCAGACAGGTGGTATCAAAATAAATGTACATACGTACAGATATATACCTATACATATATCTATATGGAAAAAATTAAGGCCATCACAACGCGATGGTTGTGTGTTCGATTACCATTCAGCGGATTAAATTATTTTTAATTGCCCGTTCTGATTGGCCACTGGTGTCTGGTGGAAGTCGGTGTCTCGAATTCGGATTACCATAAATGCTGAGCAGTGAGAAGCCAAAATAAAAAAGAAAACATCAAAATTATCGTTGATTAATTCATTTTGCTCCTATATTTTTCCAATCGTTACTTACTAAAAGAGAGAGCTATTCCTGTCCAGGATCTATTTATCTTTAGGTAAGCCTTAGTAAATGGTATTATTGCACATAAGCTTACATGTATATTTGAAGTACATAGAAGTCAAATTTATTATTAATATTAAAAACTCATAATATATATATATATATTTATCCTCTATTAAACTATTGCGATATCGTAGATACTAGACACCATATTCATGAAGAAGGCTAACAAATCAATTCGCGCTACGTTCAAATTTTTATACGTTAACTCTTAATAAGTATTTTTTTCCCTAAGTGTGGAATAACACTTTTAAAATATTAAAAACATGATGAAAAGTTGTTTAATTTAATATGATGAGACGTATCAAAAGAATATTAATATCAACGAAATTGAATTTATACGCACAAAAGTAATACGAGAAATTCTTCGTACATTTGTAAGGGCGGGTGGTTATTCCCAGACGGGATCTCATTAGGTACCAATATGCGGTTCAAAATGTTGAAAGCAGCGTCTGCCTTTGATTTTCATACTCGAAGTTAAATTAGTTTTCGTAAAAACATGCGAGACGCTCTGTTGCAGCAAACTTCGTTTTAGTGTTTTGTATGAAAAAAATAGGATACTTATGTACATATGTATATACATACATACATATATATGATACATAAGTAAATGTGGATAGATAGAATATTGATTTTAATTAGGTTTTTCTGTATTGACGAGAATTAAAAAGAGGTTTGTCACTTATTTCTTTATTTGACTTTTATTTATATTTTAATAGTATTTTGTTAAAGAATTGAATATAAAGCACGGCGGTTAAATACAGCGGATCCGTAGGCAATCTCGAATTAGGCCGGAAAGTGAGAATCTGAGTGTCTTAACAATGTGTTCTTCTTTTCTATATGAGGGATACAATCTGAATCTTTAAAAAATAACAATAAAAGTTTGCTCAAACAATATAATCACTTCTACGTGGCAGGATGAAAACATATTTTTTAATGGCTGGTATGCTTGAAAAATAAAGATAAGAAATTTGTATTCATATTCTGGGATTTTTTTTATTTGTACGTTGACAACCCTGCATACGAATTATATTTTATTAAAGCTATTATAGTAGTACTAGAGGGCGCGCGCGGCTTCGCCCGCTTATTAGGAATGAGTTCTAAAAAAACCACGAAACACGTGTTCAATAAAATATTTGTAAGTCTGAATTTAAATTTTTATAAAAATCGGTGGCAATTTAAAGATTTTTCCATATAAACTTTCAACCCCTTATTTGAACCCTTAGGGGGTGAATTCTTAAAAACCATGAAACACGTGTTCAACGAAATATTTTTAAGAGTCTGAATTTCAAATTTTATAAAAATCGGTACAGATTAAATTTTTTTTCCATACAAACTTTCTACCCCTATTTCATCCCTTTAGGGTTAAATCTTTTCAAAATCCCTTCTTAGTGGATGTCCAGAATATGAAAATAAACATCTGCCCAAATTTCACGTTTCTACCATCAGCGGTTACGGCTCTGCGTGCGTCTTACCTCAGTCAGTCAGCACAAGTCCTTTTATATATATAGATAATTAACTTTAATTATTTGAAAATTATTAAATTTCAGAAAAGATATTATACTTAAACAACTTATTTACATTTCAATTCTAGCTTTACGTTTATTAAATGGATATAACTAAGGGTTTTATGACACATGACTCGTTCTGTGGACTAACGTGCAGTGCTCGATGTGATGCAATATAGTCTTCTTCGGTTAATGAACAATCCAAGTTAAAAATATTGGTTCACTTCGACCCTCGAGTTTCTGAGATTGTCGTGTTCAACCAAACAGACTCTTTAAACTTTATAATATTAAGTATAATTACTGATGCATCTAAAAATATAAATAAAATATCAAAATATGAGTAAATTAATTTAAATAAATATTTTTGAAAGTCTAATATCATTATACAACTCATATACCTGTATACAAATATGAAATTATTAATGAACCAAGGTTCGTCCCCGCATTCTGAAGCCGAATAATATGCATACCTACTGCATTGTCTAATGGGAGGGAGGCACGCACTGTTGCAGACGATCGCCCCCATTAGGTTTCGTATGCGATATACTATAAGTGAATTGTGGATATTAAAAATTTTTTTTTTTATTGTAAATGGAAAATTATGCCTTCGTGACGCAGCGCCTGATTGTATTAAAACGCGACGGTTTTGGGATCGAGAATTATTTTTTAAAATATTTTTTTTATAATTATTTATCAATTATAAAGAAAAAAATGCGACGTTGAGCGCCGCCACTCATCTTTTTATGTCAAAAACACAAGGTTCCCTTTGCTTGCCTTGCTTATATGCATGAAAGAGTGTGAAACTTGTTTTTTACAGGAAATATTTTGTAAATTAGTAAAATATACAAATGAGCGTTGTTTATAACGAAATCGTAATACAAATTATATATTCGCAATTTCGTAAATATATTTCAATAATTTATAACCCATTTAGAAACTCTTATTGATAGTATACATTGACTAATAAATATTTGATTATGATTATTTTTCTGAAGTAATTTCATCGTATATTCTTTCTTGAAATTAGTTTCGTCAAAGCTTTTCACACCATTGTATACGAATATTATTATGAAGACCATGCCGTGTGTGTTTATACTATTAATCTAGGAGTACCTGCGGAATGGCGGTATTTAACGCCGCCCTTTACCTCACCAGAGCAGGGAAGTTAAAATAATTTATTTCCTCGACTGGAAATCGAATCCACTACCATCATATTTATAACTGCGTCTCAATAGCTTTTAATAAAACATTTTATTACACAAAATTCTATTTTTACATCGATTCTAAATCATTATTATTCAGAGTATCCTTTCTATACTTGTTAAAATGAACAACGTGTGACGAACAAATACGACAAGAAAATAATAAAAATGTGTTTGAAATTCAAATACAATCTGCTTACTACTCGATGATACTCGAATAAGGTTGAACATTATGTCAGATACCTTTTTTTTTTGCTTAGAGATTTCAATTTTCTCAGCTCTCCTTTTTTTTAATGCTGTGTATTTAGTATTAGAATTGTTCAACGCCGATTTTCAATGCTGAAGACGTTTATTACAATTGCATTACTTTATGTTTTTTACATAATACGCAGTGTAGAAATAATTTTACCTTACCACTAACTTTGCCTAAACACAGAAAAGGGTAAATGAAATAAATAAAAATATATTACTCCTGTGTTTAGAAGTATTTTGTATCACGCACATAGCAGGATAAGCAGAGGGAATCTGGGAACCTAGTGTTAGGACGCTCCGACTAATCAATCATTAAGACACTTCCGTTCCCTATTTTCCGCCGAATTCTGGAGGCATTGTAGGTTGAGAGGTGGAACTCAACGCCTCAGTTTTTTGATATAAAGAAATCGGATAAATAATGGATCAATGAACTTTAATAAATGTTTAAAATTTATTTCTCAGCTCTGTTTGTTTAACATCTACGTCCGTATCAGAGCGCTATACCGAATTCCATAGAGCGCTTTGTAAATTTATGATAACGTCAAGGTCATGTCGGTCGTACATTCTAATATAAACGTTATCGTATTTTATTTAGATTGTAATTTTTCTTATCAGTTTGCCTGTAGGTAAGTAATTTCGTATGAATTATGAAGTGAGTCGAAATGTCGCGTATCAGGGCTTCGACGCAGGGTAAAGGCTGTGTTAGTTTAATTTCATGTAATAACCAGATTTTGCGGTTTTATTGGCTTTTTTAGGATATTATATATTTTTGTGTATGGACAGACGATTCAAAGAAGGTGACTGGAAACGGATGGATGCGAGAAGCCCAAGACCGGGATGGTTGGCGCTCGATGAGGGAGGCCTACGTTCAGCAATGGACGGCGATAGGCTGATTAAAAAATATTTTTGTGTAAAATATTAAAATAACGAAGAAAATTATAGCCTGTAACATGCTAACTCTGGCAGCCACTCTTTTAAAGTCATATTTTTGACAATGTATTTGAAATGAAGAATAATAATGTAGGATATTTATTTTAAATTACGTCCGCAGCTGTCACTGCGAATTTCCGCCACCGCCTCGTTCATCATTTGGCGTAACATCTGCCTGTCTGTTGGCCTCAACGAAATTTTGCTGTTATTTATTGAAATGTCTTTTTTTTTTGAGAAAATCAAAGAAATCGTTTTTTTTTGTTATTTCGTTGCACTGTTTTGGCATTTTGCTTAAAGAGTAAAGAGCATCGTAGTTCAGTTAAGTTATCTGACTTTTAATTTAGGTTATAGTGTTCATATTATTCACAATCTAGGCATGAGTCTGTAACGTGACGTAGTGGGAACGCGTTTGGCTGTAAACACGTTGGTTTGAATTTAACTTGGGAGTGTGATTGTATTTTTGATTTGTTTCATTTTCTTGTTCTGGCAGACAAAACGCGGCGTTCAGTTCGGTGCGTCAGCACTAGGTTCCCTCAGTGTATCCTACTGTATGAAAAAAAGGGAATATTTTTAGATTTATTTCTTATATGAACTAGCCAATACTCAAGTCTATCATTTTATATTAAATAAAAATGTATGTAAGAGCCCGTGCTAGAATTCTTCCACCATAATCAACACAAAAAAAATATCTCCAATAGGAGTTGAACCCAAGACTTAGAGGTAGTTTCAATTTGCGTTAGGATAGCTTTAAAAGCAATAGCATATATATTACACAATGACCTATTTTACTATGGCATTTCTAGTATACTAAAACTTAAACTATATACTGAACTGTACATCAAAAGGCTTTGAAACAGAGATTGGCTATTGGGAAAGCTTTCTAGGGAAATGGTTTCAACGATTTACGTCATTCATTTTAGGTTTTTACGATTGACGTTTTGCTATTTCTTTGGGTTTTTTTAAGGGGTGTAATTATTTGTAATTAGTCGATAATTAAAATATATAAAAATATATAATAAATATACTTACTCGGGGAATTACCTATTTGTTATTATTATTATATACATTTGACGAAGATGAAGTCACGACAAAACTCATACTCGTACTGTACGTACGTTACCTAATAGCCAACTAGGTACGTCCCAATATTATACAAATTAAAAAAAAACTTAAATTAAATAAAAAAAAATCAGAATTGACTCTTACAAGAGTCGTTCAAAAAATATTTACGCTCCAAAAGCGATGATATCACAAAAGTTTGAACTCAAGATCTGTCCCATATTGTCTAGTGTTATAAAGGAAAGTAGGTTATACTACCTACTACGCTTACTAGTTACGAGTTACGGCCTCGTACTGTTGCCGGTCTCTCTTGGGGAAAAATATATTTATATATATTATACATATTGTAAGGGATTTTTGCTTAAGTAGTATTTTTAGTTGGTTGGTTGTTTTTTTTTTAAGTTTTATGTTTTATTTCGAGCGGGATAGCCAGAGAGAATAAAGCGTCAAACGCTACAGTCTCTGCATACTTCTTACGTCATCCATGCTGCCAAGTTTGTTATTCTGTCATTGATTTTATTAGGACTATATGGCGTTTTGATTGTTATAATTAATAATAATAATTATTATTATTTATAAAAATAATATAATTGTATGGGGGATAAACAAAATAAACTTAAAATTTGTTCAATACTTTAATTTGTTGTTGTCACGCTGTAAATCGATCCGAGATCGAGCTCCGAGGCCAGTTGCGAAAGTTAATATTTTAGTTTTCCTTGCTCTGGTAACGGGGCAAAGCGCGGCACTAGGCGGAAAGTGAGGACGGAAGTGTCCTTAATGAGAACGCTAGTGTCTTAATACAGAGTTCTCTGCCTAAGGTAAAAAATGTATATATTTTTTTATTTATGCACGTTTAAAGTTTTGTCACGCGCTGGTGAGTTTCAACACTATTAAAGATTTTTTTTTTAATAGATAGGCCTTCATAAAAACAGTTCATATTGCATTATCATATCATATTGCATTAAAAAAATTAAAATAGTATCAAAATGTTATTTGAACTTTAAGAAAATCTAACTAAATACCTGTAAAAGGTTTACATATCATTTCTCTTTAGACATGTCATTTTATACATAAAGACGTAAAATCGTCTAAATTACCAAAAAAAATTTTGTAAATCTATAATTTTAATACCATTCAGCTGTAACTTACTATACAAACATTATATATTGTGAATTGATAACAGCTGAACTGCGCACTATCGCAAAACTCTTACTGAGTCACCGTCCGCGTCACGTGGTGGGTGGCGTGGTCGATTGGAGTGGATGCTATGTGTACAATAATACGCTACGACGCTAAAATATGTATATAGATAGATAGCTGGCTCGTGTGAAAGTTTTATATTATTATCTTTTATTAATAATAATGCAGATTTTTTTAAATTAAATACTTTCACGCTGTATTGCGCATATAACAGGGTACCTACTCTATTCCCTGATTTCCGAATTTTCGAAATATTGCGTTTTGAACGGCGGTCTTCAACGCCGCGCTTTGGTTTGTTACCAGAACTAAGAAATGGAAATTATTCATATTCCCGAATGCGATCGAATCCATTTCAATTTTGAAAAAAAAAATGTATATTATTTTTTTCATTGAAAGATCTTCTGTACATGGTACTAAATGGAAATCAAACCCACCAACAGCGCGATGTCCCACAACACAAAACGGCCACAAAAAATTGTTTTATGTAAATCTAATTTTCGTACTGTATACATGACATAATTTAGTTTTGTTAGTTCAAAGTTCTGCTGCATGCGCATGCATGTATTTTAAATTAAATTCAGTTCAGAAATTACATTCAAATTATTAATTAATTTTCGCCCCTAGGGTTTGTTTGTGTTATTGTAAATTGTATGTTAATTAGTGCTTATATTATTTTTGATGTTATATAGCCGCCGGGCTACTACAACCACTCGACGGACGCCGATGGCTGTAGGTCGATTCCCACTCAGAGAATGAAATATTTAATGTTTTCATTTACTTCCTCTGATAACTAGCCAAATCGAGTACAGAGTTATAGAGCCAAAGAGTTCCGCCACTCAACACGCAATGCCCCGAGAATTCTGCGTAAAATGGTGAAAGGAAGTGTCTTAATGGGAATGGAGTGTTTTAACACTAGGTTCCCATGTTCTCTGTCTATTCTACTATATTTGGAATATAGCGTGAAGTTTGTTTTTTTAAAAAGAGACATCACATAGTTAAAAAAAGAGACATCCTTATGACAAATTAATTTTAATTCACCTTATCGTGATGCAGTGGGAAAGCGTCTGACAGTTAATGCGGCGGTTGTAGCTTCGATCCCGCTCCGAGAAATGAAGTATATTCTAAGTATGAAGTTGACTTTCACAACGTAACACACATCGTCGCGACTTTGGAAGGAAAATGAAGAAACTAGTGTCTTGACACTAGGTTATCTTTACCTACCCCGCTTTATGCGAGATAAAGCGTGAAGCCAAAAAATAAAAAAAAAATCTATACAAATTTTATATCTCTAGCATAATACATATTATGAACTCCACAATGCAAAGTATAATACCAGCTGACATTTAATTGTCATTGATAAACGTCACAGGGAGGTTACGTCATCCGTACACAGCGCTCCAAGTTCTCATGCTTTAAAAGATTTTGAAATTATAAACTAACTTTAGTATAGAAGTTTATTATTCAATGTATGTAGGTTTTCATGTCAAGGTATATCTATCTATCTATCTTTTCATGTATTTGTATGTTTGCCGCAATATATTTATACATATATATAATGAAATTAAAGAGGCCCGCCGTGGCGTAGACGCACAAAGTGTGGTTGTAAAATCGACTGGTTGTGGATTCGATCCCCACTCGAGGAAGTGAAATATTTACTTAAATTTATATTTCCATTTCTTCGCTCTGTCGCTGTCGAGACAAAGCGCGGCGATGAGTTCCGCCACTCAGCATACAATGCCTCCAGAATTCGGCGGAAAGTGGTGAACGGCATGTCTTAACACTGGGTTCCCTCTGCCTACCATGCTGTGTGCGGGATACAGCGTGAAGCTGATTTATGAAATTGTAATGGATCGGCTGTCTGTACATGGATAATATGAGAAAATGTATTATTCAGGGCATTTGTAACTGAACCCAAGATTTTTTTATATGAGTTTGTCTTAGCGTTTGTGCACGCTAATCTCAAAGACGGCTGAAACTATTGTATTTTGACAAACTTTCTTTAACATTCATGGAATGTTTTATTTAAATCGATTCATAAATAAAAAAATTGTATTAATATGAAGTGTATGGTTTGACAGAATTGCTATAAAATAATTGTTTTATTGGAATGGGCTAAAACTATAGTTTTCTATCTTATTCAAATTAATTAATATAATAAATAATAGTATGGTTCTACCTGGCGCAGCCGCGAGCGGATCGCTAGTATTAAAAGTATGTTTGGCCGTAGTTGCGCAGTAGGATAGCTCTGATTGTAAACGCAATGATGGTGGGCTCGATATCTCGGCTCGCTCGGTGGAATGATTATATTATTTTAATTTTCCTGGAGTCTGGTAGACAAACTGAGGTTTTTAGTTCCATCAACCTGCTTGTTGGGTGTGTGTCGAGTTTGGGTAGAAAACGGGAAACGGAGTGTTCTAACACTTAATTCTATTTGCTTATTCTGCTATACGAGAAAAAACTTGAAACTGCTTCTAGACATATGTAGTCATCGATCACTAGTACAGATGTTATTTTTTGTTAGTCATAAACGCTTTCACTCTAGACAGTCTACTATTGAATCTCATACAAACAATACGCGATCCATATATTGTGCATCGCAAACGAACAAAAACACCAATAGCTGACAAATAAACTATTGTTACTGGATTTGGCAGATGGGTCTTTTTCCACTGTCCGAATTTGAACCTTAGTACTCAATGTATAAAGTAGGTGTTGCTGCAACTGAGCCATAGGTCACTAATTGCAAGATAAATCACAACCGTCCGCACCGTTCCGCTACAATACTATATTTTATTATACTAATATTAATATGTACTTTTATTAAAGAAACGAGATAGTATTGTTTTTTTAATTAAGTTAGCGTTAAGATTCGTACCCGGAATACCTATTCTATGAACGTAATATAACAACGCTACTTTCATTTTTTATGAATATGATGAAATTTAAAACGTTTTCTTAACTTAAAGTCTTAGGTAACCTTGACATTTAGCAAGTAGTTTTTTACTTATTATACAACCTATACTAGAATATTATAAAGAATTTAAATGCTTCAAAAGTACATAAAAAGTTTTTATTAGAAGCTCTCGTATTCAATGTGGTATACATTCACTTCCAAGATGAAGACGAAAGTGACAATCCATTTATCAAAATCAGCTGAATAGGGTCGTGATAACAATGATATGTGTCTATCTGTCTACAAACTATAGAAATGTATTGGTTTGGGTTATAATAATAAATATTGGATTTTTTTAACATTTTTCTAAAGTGTTATTCCACATTTAAGAAAGAAAAACACCAACCAGGTTGGTTTCCAGGAGGCGCGAGTTCGAGTCCCGATACGTTCAAATTTTTATACATCTTCTAAATAAATAAATATTGGATTGCATGTAAAATATATTTTTTTACATATACGAGTATATGTGCTTATTATATGCATATCTTGCGATTAAGAGAGAACAATCACTCCTTTTTTTGTCTTTATAATGAGATATTGTATGTTTTATAATAGTATCACTTTCAGTTTTTATTCCTCGAGCAACTTAACACGCAATATATTTATTTACCTTTATTATGTGTTTAAAGAAGGAATTAGTTTCTACGCACTGTCTGATTTACGTTAAGGGTGGATTCACACTATAATGCCGGTCACGGACCGATCTGTCCGTTAAAAATATTTTTATATGTGAGACGAGATCTTTCATACATCTAATATAGGAATATTTCTTATATAAGAATATGATATTGGACTGAGAATAAACCGTGGCCGGCACTACAGTGTGGATCCTCCCTAATCCTACATTTCATAAAGCATGCTAGCAAGAGATAAACTCGCGTTAAACCATTCCAATTCCTGCTTTCCGTCCGAATTCTATATATTGCGTGTTGTTGCTGCTGCTGTTGCACTTTGTGTTTCTGATTGATGTATGTATATTGATCATAACACTTAGGGGCCGTTCAAGAATTACGTAAGCACTGTAGGAGGGCGGGGGGGTCTTGGGTTTGCTTATTTTTGACGTGTTCAATGAAATATTTTTAAGAGGATTAAGCAATCCTTTCCATTTTTGATAACATAGGGGAAGGGGGGGGGGTCAATAATTGCAAAAAAACTGCTTACCTAATACTTGAACGGCCCCATATATTACATAATTATATACATATACTCGTTAAAATTAAATAAATAATACTGTTATTATGATTTTTACTTAAATTAAATTTTTACAACTGCACTCAGAATTCAAATTTAACTGTATCAAATACGTATGTGCCGTATATTTTTGGGTACTCTGTCGCCACATAAGCAACGCCACATGCATACGGTAGCATCAAAAATCAATACTGAGCCGTCTCGTTATAATCAAACTTCAACCATACGAATTAAACTTTCGCGAAAAGCAATAGAATTCAATATAACTTGCAGCGGCAGTGTATGTAATAGATATTTTGATTGGCATATTTGTTTTGGGGATGATTCTGCGAATATCATGTCTGCTAGCGTTATGTGCGTCTGTGTATGTTTGTTTGTTTTGTTGGTTAGTGTGGTCTATGGTGTGTTGGTAGGGTGTGGGTCGCAGGTTCTGTTCCAGTTTGGTGTAAGATTACACTGTATCAAAACTGTACATAGAATTTTAATAATCAAAATTCATAATGAAATGAAAGGCTATGGATTTGATATTCAGTGGAAAGATTTTATTTAGAATTTATATTGTCTCATTTAATTGAAATCCTTTAACGTCATGTTAATTTTATTTTGGATAAAATGGTAAAGTAGAGGTATAAATTATTGCTGCTTGACAAGTTACGTTTTTTAATTGAATAAGTATTTGGTGTTTAGAAAATATTTTAAGTGTTTAATATTTGTTTGAAGTGCCTGAAAGGTTTATTTAGAGATCTTTAAGTGCCACTCGAGAATTTTAGACTTCACAGAATGACCTTTACGTTTTTTGTTCACCTTAAGTATAAAAATATTACTTTATTTTTTTTTATTCTAAAATTGGCTATTTTTAATGATTCCCGTAGCTAAAAACAACTTTACTTTAAATTGTCGGGTAAAACAAAGTGCATCAAAAGACGTATGAGACATAGGCCCGTATTTATAAACAGCTCTCAAGTCTAAGAATGATCTTGAGTTACCGTTTTCATTCGTAGATAGTATATATAATTTATGAATTGCTTGAAATGATTTATAAATACGAAATATGTCTTAGAAACTAAATTGTATGCCTTGAGTAAATACTATAATCTATACTTTTATATATTATAAAGCTTAAGAATGTGTTTGGCTAAACGCGCTTATCTCAGAAACAATAGGGACCATCCTATTGAACAATTCTTTTTATGTGAGATGTAGAGAATGGCTATATAATATCAAGTTGATCGTCTCAATGTAACTCATGTGTTTGCGGCCATGGTTACCTTGGGCGAATAGAATGTATCATACACAACAATTTTTTTTTTCATTTGACGACACGGGCAAAGCCTCATTTAAAAGCCAGTTTTAAAGATATAATGATCTTAAATTCATTTATAATAATTAACGTCCGCGATTAATTATTTTTTGTTATGACTCATTAAAAAATATTTAATAGCATTATCATCAAAGTAAACAACTTGAGTAATAACGATCGACTTTTTTCACAATCGCCTGTGAGGTCACCGTTTCTATACAAATCTGAGAAAAACATTACATGTCACGAAATGCTATCACAAAGACACGTGAAACATTGTTTTCTTTTTATTGTCGACTTCACGCTTTATCCCGTATATAAAGCGTGATAGTAAAGGAACGTAGTGTTAAGGCACATGTTTTCTAATACTTAATAAGTGTACCTGTATTATAGTAATTGTGCGTTGGTCTACCAATCAGTCTCAACCACAAAGTAATATTTAACCGGCTTTCAGAAAAGAAGCTATCAGTCTGACCTGTGTATATACGTTATTGTTAATATAGGAAAATATTTAAATACGTGTCCTAAATATCGTATGCATTCTTCCCCGCAAATTTCTCGGGAACTTTTAGGAGCTTTGAACTTAAAATTATTTTGATAAAAAAATCTCTAATAAACTTTGACACTGTTCCTTTAGAAAAGTCTTCTTTCTTTGTACTTTATGCTATAGTTATACAAACAGTCATACATATTGTTATAAAGCGCCCTAACAACTTTCAACTTTCTGACACCACGCGAACATTTATGTATGCGTTAGCTACGGGAATACCATTTTTTATATAATAATTTCGGCATTTCCGTTTCTTATTTTTTAGAAATACGTTTTGTTAAAAATGTCTACAAATCGTTGGTGTTTTAAAGACCGCTTTTGACTCATTGCAATATAATGACTTAATCGTAATATTTATCATTGACATGTAAAGTATTTTTTTTAAATAAATTAAAAAACAAATCCTACTAAAGAAAGAAATGTATTTTAAAATAATTATAAAATATAACAAAAATTCAACTATACATAGGTATATCATATTGTATGTATGTGTACCAGAATATCTGCTTATAACTGACAAAATTTGAGCTCTAAACTTTATATTGAACAGTCCCCGCTTGTCGAGTGCTGCTGATTCAATTAGCGGATTAATTAGATTAATAAGCACCAATGGTTGTACCCTTCGGCCCAGTCTGTAAGTACTAGCTTTGTATAACTATATGTTTATTTTATATATATTTATACTTTATACTACTAGGTATGTAGAGACCTGACTACCCGCCAGGGATAAAGCGTGAAGTTTTTTTTTTTAAACTCTACTAATATTATAAAACTAAAGGTTTTATATGATTGAACGCTATAACGCCAGTAACTATAGGTTTGAATTCAAATCATTTTGTGTTGGATAGTCTATTTTAACTCATCATACACATATTTTGAAACTTAGGCGGAGAGCATGTAATGAAGTGTCTAAACACTAGGTTCCTTATGCCTATCCTTCTCTATGCGGGATACAGCGCGAAGCTATAAAAATATAAACAAGCATTGCACTCGGCTTACATCATGGTCGTGGTCAGTCGTAATATATTTGGGTCGTTTCATAGAATCCCAACCATGGCCGCGGACGCTGGTTGATGCCTGATAGCATTCTAGCTGCTGCCAAATATTTGTATTTTGTATACTACAGGCCGTAATAAACTTTGCTTCGAAATGTTATTTATGCTGTCTATTATTTCATTATAAATATAGTGAGATAGATGATAAACCAAACAGAAGAAACTAGTCAAAAGATATTTCATATTTTTCAAGTGTTTAAAGATTTACATTACTTACTCTCGGTTCATTTCTTGAGACATTGCTGTTGAATGGCAGAATTATATGATTTGTCTATCATTCCGAAAAAATATATTTTTTTAACTTAACGCTGTATCTCACATATAACAGGGTAGGACTTTTGTTAAGACACTCCGTTCCTATTAAAGACACTACGTTTCCCACTTTTCGTCGAATTCTGGAGGCAATGCGTTTCGAGAACAGAACTCAACGCTGTTCTTTGCCTCATTAACAGAGCGAAAAAAAAAATTTAAACATTACATTTCCTCGAGTTTACAGTCGCGCGCTTGTGCCCCTGCGTCACTACCGGCCTATAAAAATAATTTAAATATAATAATTTTCCATTACGACCTTACAAACAATATTCTAGTACAATAGGTATACAGTTTTCTTTATTGATAACGAAACATAAAATCTTTATCTTTTATCTAAAAGTACACCCATTTAAACACAACATACAAAGCGCGTCAAGGTTTACACACGAAAATATATTCACAGTACATTCAGTAGGGTTGGCAGATGAGTTATCGGAATACCTTCCTAAAATACTACTAGCCGCTCGTTGCGTATATAACGTCTGGACCATGGGCCGTTCATTGATTGAGCGTGTACTCGAGCTTTCGGATCATATTTACTGGGGGAATTCAAATTAGTTCTTGTTTAGTACTTTGCTTGTGTTGTAATATCGTATTTTGTATGAATAATAATCTTAAATATGTATTTTTTTGTATTGAATTTAGTTTTTTTAAACGATTTATTAAGTAAAATTGTGGAGGATCTGATTGTAGATTTTTTTTGTATTTTTTAATATTTGATGTTTGTTAGTAGAAATAACCGTTTATATTATATTTACCTCTTTATGTATGTATTTAATTATATATACATTATGTAATACATAATATATTTGAATAAAACAAGCTTTCATTTATTATTGTCACGTAAGGTCAAAAGAATATAATTATTTAACATTGTGGAATTTTTTTGTTGTAAAGAAAATACTAGAGACGTGTGAATGTAGATGATTGGCTGGTTGTGGGTTCGAGGAATTAAATACATATTTATTTAAATTTATGTTTTAATTTTTTCGCTCTGGTGTTGAGGCAAAGCGCGACATTAGTTCCGTCACTCAACACGCTATGCCTCCGAAATTCTGTGGAAAGTCAGGAACGTGTCTCTTTCCACAGATTGTCTTAACTCTAGGTTCCTTCTGACTCCCCTGTTGTATGCGGGGTATAGCATGAAACTGGAAAAAAAATAAAAAAGAAATACTAATACTATAGGCAGGCTAGTTGTGGTCAATCAGTCAACTTTTTAGTCTTAATAAAAAAACTAAACAGAATAAAAAATATTTACACTATTAGTTTGTTCATTTATTTAGCAACATCAACTACTTAAAAAGACGGTCCGAAAATAGGTGCTAGTGTTGTAACCACGCAGCACTGTGTGGGTAACGTCTGACGAATTCAGGTTCGATGGTGTAATAACTTGGCTTGTATAAAGCCGCAGCTAGCAGCTAGCGCTAGCAGCCCACATACGGCTTCGCCCGCTTAAACTTATTATTATATCTAATATACACGAGGAAATTTATACAAAATCTCTACGCAAATTGTAGCAAACGTGTTTTTCTGATGTATGAGCTGTATTACTGCAGTTTCATCCGTTAAGTAGTTTTAGTGTGAAAGTGGAACAAACATCCATCTTCACAAACTTTAACATTTGCACTAGAATAGGATAGTGTATGTTTTGTTTGTATTACATAGACACTATTGATTGTGGACTTGACTTGACTAATTGTTAAAGGTTTTTTAATTATATTTATTGATACATAATGACTTTAGTGACTAAACACTATATTTATCTTTTTTTTACCCTCTGTTTTAAAATGATTTTGATGAACTACGACAATCTTTAGCGTACATTACGACTTAAAGCCTAAGGTTTTATTTAAAGACATTACAATGCCTTATATGAATATACGGAAATGACTATTAACGGTTTATGTCATTAATTATTTATTTTTTCCCTCGCTAGTGATTTACCTATGTTAGGTATCTAATGCCCTTTTTTATACACCATGTAACCTGGAAATCGATAGAAATGTAGGACGCGGTCGAACCGGATATCTTAACCTGGTTTGAAATATTGACGTATTATATTAGAATCGACCACTCGGGGGCGAATGAATTATTTTCATGTACTTCACTTCAGTGGAGACAAAGTGCGGCGTTAAATTCTGTCACGCAATGTTTCGAAGATTCGGTGTAAAGTGGGGAACGGAAGTATCTTACACGTTAACGAAGTATCTTAATATTAGGTTCTAGGTTTCCTCTGCTTTGTGCGTGATACAAGGTGAAACTAAAAAAAGCATTTTTCGTACAAAACTTTTTTTATTTCGCCGTACTGACATCCTATAGTAATAGGACAGACTTAATCTTCTAGCTGAGCCCCGGGGATTACATTCGAGCTTCAAATAGGGGAATATTTGGACGAAATATAAGCCTTTTCATGTGTGAGCATTTTTTTTATGAATACTATAAATGCTTTTTGTGATACATAGTGTTAGTATAGTCGTTTCGTTCTTTTTTGTAATTTTTACAGTGTTTGTGACTTTGCAATTTTTTTGTATGAAGAGTTTTAATAGAGCTAAAAAGCAAATACTAAACTGACCTGAAACTACTACTATTACTGAACTAAAAAAAACCACTCTTAAATTAGTTAAATTTTACATTACTCACTTATTATATTTAAAAGTAAATAAAAAAAACATATCCTCGCTCCCCGGCTCCCTCTATATCTTTGCTCCCAGACTTCCTCTGTGTCCTCGCTCCCCGGCTTCCTCTGTATCCTCGCTCCCCGGTTTCCTCCATGTTGCTATGCGGGAAAGAGCGTGAAGCTGCAAAATAAAATTAAAAAATAGTTTTATTAATAATTGAAATGCTCAAATATATTTATGTGCATCGAGCGATCGAGTGGGGTGCGTGTTTTAGTGTGGTTTTTTGGTCATTGCCTTCGTTAAAAATAACTGCACTCATAACAGGTATATATAATATTTCTTTCTTCGAAATCAATTTAAAATTTTACGAACTGAATATGTACTCTTGGTAACCTTTAAGCCTTTAAGTATTTTTAAAATGTTATTCCACACGTAGGAAAAAAAATACTTATTTAGAAAATGGATATTTTATTTTTTTATTTTTATACGTTTTCTAAACCTTTAAGTTGTTTTGGTACTACGTTATCCGGATCTCGAATAGTATATTTTTTTTAGCTTTACGTAGCAGGGTAGGCAGAGGGAACCTGGAAAGTTAATGTTAAGACACTCTGCTCCCCGTTAAAAATCGTCCGTTCTCCATTTTCCAATCTTTCGAATTCTTAGGCAATAAAACAATTATTGTGGCCCGCAACTTTGCTTACGTAAATGGAAATTTCTTTTTTACCTGTTCCCGTAGGAATTTCGAGAAGTCTTGTCTTAGTGCTCCTCTATAGTCCTTACTTACATGTCAAATTATATTTTGCTCGCAAATTTGTCGTATTTATTAGAAAAATGTTTAATTATTTCATTTAATATAGTTATTTTGAAATCACACACACAAACGATTTAATTTTATTTATATATAGATATGGAAGTATATATACCGTAGGTATATTATAAATATGAATAAAAAAGGCAATGCTCCAAGTGAGTGAGTCATACACGCTCTGCTTATGGATATGTACTTAAATTTGGCGTTAAAATAATCATTCATCATTTTTAATTCCTTATCGACCTATTTTTTTTTAATAATTTCTATGAAACGATTATTTATTTATGCAATCCATTGGCTTAGACCTAGTTCGAAAAGTGAAATACTGCTAAATATACTATCTATATATTTATTACTTGTAAATCAAACTGAATGCTGAATTTTTGGTTTCTCTGCTATGGGCGCGTCAATTTCGTCACTGACTCTAGTCTGTCTTTGACAGAAAAAGGGCCTTTTAGATTATATAAGTCAAATTGGCAACTTAAACTTAAGTTAATGTACTCTTTTTGAAAATAATGTATAAATATAGAAAATATTTATCTAGTCAAAAAATCTAGTTCTAAGGAATTTCAAAAGGAAAAAAATATTATTTAACATTATAATTATATGTAATATTTCTTTTCCTTTAGACTTATATTACTTATTACTAAAATTATACAGATCATGTAGATCATGTAGATAAGTAATAATAATAAATAAATTTAAAAAAAAACAAATCTTGAGGCTGAAAATGGATTGAAAAAATAAAAATAATAGCAGTCTTTTGTCTAACAACATCCGTTAACACCTAAACTGAATTAGTAATATCCTTTGCACAAATAGCAGATGCAATTTGCTGACAATGAGATCGAAGAACTAAATTGACACTTATAAAATCATGATTGGATTATGAAACACAGGGGGTGGCTATTTATAGAGGAGTTTTATGTTCCCGTATTTTTTAATTTATTATAACATAATAACTCTTTATCATTTCCATTTCTTCGCTCTGGTGTCGAGGTTAAGCGCGGCGTTGAGTTCTGCCACTCAACAGCAATGCCTCCAGAATTCGGTAGAAAGTGGGGAACGGAGTGTCTTACCACTAGGTTCCCTCTGCCTACCCTGCTGTGTGCGGGATACAGCGTGAAGCTGATTTAATTTAATTTATTTTTTTTAACTCTTTATCGTTAAGCGTAGAAATCGGCGAGTTTGTGAGAATATAGAGGTGTCCGTGGCGCAGTTGTAACGGTTTTAAAACGAGTACTTACAGTACTCAATCAATTAAAACAGATATTTTATAGGTATTAGGTTTTTTTTAATATGAACATTGCTCACGTAGAAATCGGCGAGTTTGTGAGAATATAGAGGTGTCCGTGGCGCAGTTGAAACGGTTATAAAACGAGTACTTACAGTACTCAATCAATTAAAACAGATATTTTATAGGTATTAGGTTTTTTTTTAATATGAACATTGCTCACGTTAGATGATAATACCTAATTTATGTTCCAAATAGCCTTCAAATACAGGTAGGTACGTTTGATATGTATGACTTACATGCGAATATAAACATTACAACAAAGAAGACCTATAAGTTTATACACATAATCACGTAGTATCGTGATTTATTTGATGTGTGTTGATTTTTAAATTAAACACTCAATATGCAACAAAGTTATAATTATACTAAAAAATACGAGGAAATGGTATTGCATTCTCACACTCAACAACTCTCTTTCACTCTTTATCCTCATTTAAATAATTTTTATTGCCCCTCAAGTAAACAGAACGCGGTGCTTGGTTCCGTCATTCATCAGGCAATGTTTCAAATTCGTATGGAATAAAACGAGTTTGGAGTGTCTTAGTTATGAGATTGGCACTGCCTGCCACGTGCGATAAGGCGTGACGCAGAAAAATTAAAATAAATTAATTAAAAAATATAATGTACCATACTTACCTCTTCCTTACTTATAATATTGAACTATAATTAAATGATAGAACATATGTATGTGTTAGTCATTCAAACCTAATATAAAAAATTGTAATCAAATAAGTGGCTATAAAACAGTTAAGTGTAGTTAATTTTATTTATTCATGCAGTTTAAGATTACATATTAAAAGTCAGGTTGGCAACTTAATAAAAACTACTGGACTCTCTTATATTACTATACCGGGCATATTATATGCACAAATATAGAAAATATATCTATATAATAACACCAAATCTAGTTTTAAGTAATATCTAAAGAAATATAAATAATGAAAAGAAACGTATATAATAATAAAAGATACAAAGAGGTTAGAGGCCAGTCGTGGCGCAGGAGCACAAAATGGGAATGTAAAATCAACTGGTTGTGGGTTCGATCCCCACTCGAGGAAATGAAATATTTATTTGCATTTATATTTTCTTTTCTTCACTCTGGTGTCGAGACAAAGCGCGGCGTTGAATTCCGCCACTCAACACGCAATGCCTCCAGAAATCGACGGAAAGTGGGGAACGGTGTGTCTTGACACTAGGTTCCCTCTGCCTACCCTGCTGTGTGCGGGGGGTACAGCGTGAAGCTGATATGATATAGGTACAGAGAGGTGTAAGGAACGATAACAATAAAACAACCTACTAACTAGTACTACTCTACTACTGCTTAGATTATGTTGCTACAAAATCTAAATTATAATAAAATTTAAGAAAAACACGTCTGTATACATTTTAAGTAGTTACTTTAGTTAGAGGGAGTAACGGTTCGCTGGCGGTGTTAAAATGCCGCCCGCGTACCGTACCTACAACCTGACATTCGAAACTGTTGCGTAATGTGGATGTTCCTAATTAAATTTTATGTGAGCTGTACTATATATAATTAAGATTTTTGTTTCATTTATAATTTTTAAAGTGTTATTGCACACTTATTAAACTATATAATTTTTTTGAAAACATAAAAATATTTCAGCGTAGCGGGACACTTTCCAATCGTTCTGACTACTAAATCATACGTTCTCTCATCAAGCTACGTCTTGCTATCTAGAAACGCGGGTTCAAATCCTGTTTCGTTCAAAGTTTTATGCATTTTCTAAGAAAGTAAATATGTTGTTTCCCCTTTTGCCGCCAATAATCTAGATTTTTTTTACCTAAAAATATTTTGTTTTATCAAAACTGTTCTTGTCTTGATTGTAATTGTTATCACAAAATAATACTAAAGGTATTTATCTTTTTTATCGACACATTTCTTTTGAATTATTCTGAAGAGGTATCTATAGAGAACAGTTAGTGATAAGTCATAACAGAATGCTATCATCACTTAGCCAATTGAAAGATTGTACTTATTTCCACATGAATATCTGATATAATTAATAAATCCTCCGCGCAAAACTTCAACTCAAAATTGACCGATTTTTTAAACTAAACCACTATCCATCTATACTAGACAAAAAAAATATTTAGCATTCCATATATTTACCATTCGGGCACACCGGGCCCATCGTGTTATAGGATAAAAGGCAGTGCCTGGGACTTGCAACCCAAGTATATGTTTAAGGAGACCCTTTGTAATGCGTGACATCGCCTTCATTATTCATCTATATTTATTTTTCTTTTTCTTTAGCTTCACGCTGTATCCCGCGTGTAGCAGAGTAGGCAGTGAAAAGCCTAGTGTTAAGACATTCATCCCCAATTTCCGCCGAATTATGGATTAACATTTCGTGTTGAGTGGCGGAACTTAGCACCGCGCTTTGCCTCGACAGCGAAGAAATGAAAATTTTAAACATATTATTTCTTCGAGCGGGAATCGAACCTACAACCTGCGCGTTTCTAAACGCCACACACGACACTCAATTTCTTTCTATGTATACTTAACCAAATTATATTATATCGTTATCTGTTTTTAGTAAAGCTGTTTGCGCCTTGCGTTGTATTTTTTATATTTATTAAGGTGCGGTTCGCAAAAAGCTATAAATACGATACGTTGATTAACATCGTCCGTATAGATATCGATACAGTGATATCGATTTGTATGACGCATTTGAATTTCAGTCGTGGGTCGTAAGTTTATTTTTTGTAGTGGGTTTTATAGTTGATAAACGTTTTTTTTTTTTATTTTGCTTAAGTATAATAATTTATTATTTGTTTTTACTGTACTATTACGCTATAATATCTAGCTAATGTTAAAAAAAGATAAGACCTATATCATTATATTGTGATAACAATCACAATCAAGACAAACTACTTTGAATTTAAAAAAATACTTTTGTATTTGGATAGACCATTTGTCGAATGCAGTATAGGCGATATCAAAGTAACCCACTATCGCCCAATATTAATAATCTATCTCCTACGTCAATCTTCGATTGTTCCATACATCTATTCAATCTTTAGATTAGATAGATGTATGGAACAATCGAAGATTGACGCAGGAGATAGATTATTAATATTGGGCGTATATCTGCAGTGAGACCTCGAGCACTTGAAATGTGTAATGTCTAACTCTTAATTATTTCGAAGTGACCGTCGCGGCAAAGTCGTAGCTAAATCTAGTGTATTATAAAGCTGAAAGAAATAGGTTCTATCTGAAAATGAGGAATGGAGTAATTTTAATATTTCTATCATGAAAAAATGTAGAAATAAAATTATTAAACCTATTTTTCGCGCCTTCAACTTTTTATTTATTTTATCTGTTTACATTATTTAGCATAAGATAACAATTACCATAGGCTACAATACCTAGTGTATGATAATATTTTTTAAAAATTGTAACATTTTTTTCTTTTGATTATGATAAATACAATAAAGGATATATTATTATTACCGCCATTCATTAGAGTACTGTGTTTATCGAATGTTTAATATGGCACCTGAGTTAGAACGAGATACGCCACGTTTTAAATGTTTTTTTTATATTTATGATCCATTAAAATTAATCATAGTTAAAGATCATTTCAATGATTTTTAATCAAGGGGCATGCTGAGTTAGTATTAATTAAATGCTAACTGACAAAGTTTTAAGTTTTATAAAAATAAGCGGGTTTTATAAGAGAAATTGATTTATTTAATATTTTCATTTCTTCGCTCTGGTGTCGAGGCAAAGCGCGGAATTCCGAAAATGGGGAACAGTTTCTTAACACTTGGTTCCCTCTGCCTACCTTACTATGTGCAGGGTAGCTGTATCTCGTACATAGTAGGGTAGGCAGGGGGAACCTATAAAATAAGCTATAAATAATAAAACTATAGATTACACACATCTGGTGTTCTGATGTGCAAATTGAATTTTATGCGTAATCTTGTAATTTAATTGCTTAAAACTACATATATTCACAAACCATTGTCATTTATTGCGTGGTTTTTTTTTTATTACGTTCACTTAGATATTTGAAGTAGGTCACGTCGAATTATACTTTCGAGATTTTGTACGTAGGTATGTTTCTCACGTTTATTGGATTGTTTATTTTATTTTTCTATTCATCAGGCAATTTTTTTGTTTGATTGGCTTTTTTATTTAGATTAAATAAGGAAATGTGTATTGACACTAGATTTCCTCTATCTGCCCTGCTTATGTGAGATACAGCAAGCTAGAAATATACTTTTCTTTCCTATGTGGAATTACAATTTAAACGTTAAACATTCTAAAAATAAAATAAAAACGTGTAAACGTTTGTTGAGGTTTTCACTAAATTGTAATTCAATTTGATGCTATTTACTTTGCGATTAAATTTAATCAATAAAAATATTTATAACCTATTCCTTACATTTTTCTACTCGAAAATGTTTTTTTAATGTATATTGAACTTATGTTTGACCGCAACATCGTTGGGAAACTATTTTCGTCAATTAATATCGGCTTTTTTTTATAAAACATAATTTTTAATTAATTATAACATTAATTATCTACTACTAGCTTTTCCACCGAAATTCGTTTATAATATAATAAATACTTGACAAGTTACGTATGTACGATGACTTTATTACAAAAGTTGTAGGAGAATAAACATTTCCAGAAATTACTTGTTTTATTAGTTATGCTCGAATGTAATTCGTAAAATATTTTTACAGCTTTTTGACGTACAAAATAGAAATCTATACGTGAGGCAAGTCGTGGCGCAGCGGCACAAAGTGTGCCTGTAAATCGACTGGTTGTGGATTCGATCCCCACTTGAAGATTTACATTTATATTTTCAGTTCCGCCACTCATCACGCAATGCCTCCAGAAATTGGCGGAAAGTGGGGAACGGAGTGTCTTAACACTAGGTTCCCTCTGCCTACCCTGTTGTGTGCGGGATACAGCGTGAAGCTGAAAAACAAAACCTATACGTCTATCTTATATTATAAGTCTGAATATCTTATTTAGAACGTGCAAACCTTAGGAACTAATGTTTGAATTAAAAAATATATATTTCTCGTTTTATAGTGTATTTACCGAGTAGAGTTGTTAGGTATTATAGCCTTAATTATTTTAAATGAAACTTACTGTACCTGCGGTCAGAGTAACCTCCCGCAGATAGAATCTGTCACTCATATGTCATGCACGACGAGTAATTATTCCCATATATCGATGCGAACGAAGACGCAAATATAAACTAGTATATACGCTTTATATTTCTTGATTTCTTTTCTACTTTTTAGTTAGGCTGTGCTTTATATAACTGAAATGAGAAAATAAATGTGTTTCATTTATAATTCAGTATATTTACCAATGATCATTAAAACTGCAACCGTCGCGCTTAGTCAATTTTTTACACTGTATCCACACATAGACCACATATAGAGTAGGCAGATGGAAACTAAGATACTAGTATTAAGGCACTCCGTTGCCTATTGGGACACTTCTGTTACTCACTCACTTCCGCCGAATTGTTAAGTTTTTGCGTGTTGAATGACAGAACTCAATGCCCCGCTCTCTGCCTTGTGACTGCCAGAGCAAAGAAACGAGAAAATTAAATATTTAATTCCCCCTAGTGTTCATCGAACCTACGACCGTTGCAATTACAGTCGCACGCCTGTGTCTGCACCACGACGCACTCAAATACTTTCCCATATAACCGTTTAGAATATTATTTCCCATCAAACCGTCTAACGACTATAACGAATATACATAATATTGTATAATACGTATGTATCTAACGCGCAAAAAAAACATTTAAAAGTTTCACGAGTCCACGCTAATCTTACGTCGCGGGCCCCGGTCGTTCACCTTGGTCGGTTGTCGCGTTACGTAACGGCCGAAATTAAAGGAATTTTTGTATTGCTTATTGCCATGGCGGTAGGGTTGTCATGGTTTTGTTTTTTTTTTTGGGAAATTTGGATATTTTTTTTGTGTTAATTTTATGTTTTTTTCGTGGAACGTCTGACAGTATACGTGTCGGTTGTGGGTTTGATTCTCACTCAAGGCAATGATTGTATTTATGTTTGCTTGGTCTAATGTAGAAAACTGTCTGTCGCTCAACACGCAATGTTTTAAATATTTGGCGGTGCGTGGGGAACGGTGTTTCTTTACATAAGGAATAATAATAGTCTGTTCCGTTCTGTTCTCTAATATGCATATGAACGTTTGAGTAAAATTGAATCTTTAACCATCTCGTTTAGTCAATTACAATTCAAACAAGCAACGAATCCAAAATAATATTTCAATTTCCTCAATATTTAAATATATTTGTAAAATAAAAAATATAGTATGAATTAATTACATATTTAGTTGTACAGTAATATAAAATTCAAATAGTAAAAGGTATACACAAAATCACAATACAGTTATTATGCTTAGTTGTTATTTAATATAAATTTATAGCTAATTTATTATACAAAATAAGCACTGAAGTAGCTGTTTGAGAGTGCCGAATTGTGAATATTTTATTAAATTGTTTACTTAATGTATTCTATTAGTCGTCGTTCGTAACTCTATTTGCGTGGACTTTAAGACGTAAAACTCAAAATCCCCGTTCCCATAGGAATTTCGATAAATCGTCTCTCAGTGCTCCCCTATACTTGCAGACTTAGCTATTTATACCAAATTATAAAGATAAATAGTTTTTATTACTTATTATAACAACGTGATAGTTGTGGATTTTTTTTAACTCATTTAGATATCACTTTAGTTCTAAGTAACAATCTATAAAACTAATTTAAAAACATAGATATTAATTTCTTTCTTATGATAAGTTGCGCATATCGATAGTAATATAATTAATATACATGATAAGAAAATTAAATAATAATAACATAAAAATGGCGTATCTTGTAGCAATAAAATGTTTTTTTTGCACCAAAAATTGTAAAAAGATATTTTACTGTTTTTTTTATTAAATGTTATTATATATAAATATACTATGTATATACTATATATGAAAAAATACTGCTTAAAATTAAGTAAATTTAACGCACAATCGCACAAATAACCCTCTGTATACCTTTTGCTTTATACAACGTGAAGCAAAAAAAAGAATATGAAATATTCTTTTTTTTTTAAGTTGACACTGATAACCACTAAACGAACAGGCTGATCAAATGATACCACAATTAAAACATATTATATATACGAAAAGCTTTTAAGCTTATATTTATATTGATGTAGTTCCTGAGTTTCACATTTTTATACGATGGCAATGACCTTGTGCTTGTAAGTTTTTCTTCCTCAAAAGTACGCATGATTTATCATACGTTAATAGGTTTTTTACTTATAAAATTGCTTTCTCAAATATATAATTATATATAAGCATAAATAATGTAAATGTTAATGTGTGGGTGATGGTTCGATTGCCATTTAGGCAAACATTGAGCCCTACCCATATCTTACTGTGGTGGTAAAGTGAAGATCATTTCGTAGATAAATATAAAAAACCGATAGACACATCCTATAAAATATTACAGAACTCCGCCACGGCGTAACTCAATTTAACACCTAATGTCTCGAATTTGGGTGGGAAATAGACAACAGAGTGTCTTGATACTTAGATTACCGTTATTTATTAAGCAAAATACGCGATAATTATAACATTTCTTCGTTTTAATAAATTTAAAATGAGTCGTAAAGTTTTAATGGAGTGCCATAATAGCGGAGCTTGGATTAGCCTCGCAAGTCCGCATCCGTTTTATAAAGAGCGTAAGTGTTTGTTAAGGCTACTTTGTATCGTGGTAGTACATTAAGAGCTTTTCAAATTGAGTTAGTGTGATAGTTAAATTTTGTTTTTAATTATATTTGGATTAGGATATACCTGAAGGTTTGCTGGCGTGGTCCAATGTATATTACTAAGAGTCTTGCTGTACAGTGGGTTAAAGCGATAATATACATGCTCGTAATGTTGTATTATATAATCTTATAATTTTTCAGCTTTACGCTATATCCAGTACATATCAATGTATGTAAAGGGAACCTTGAGGGAAGTTCTGAAAGAATTGCGTGTTGAGTGGCAGAACTCAACGTCACGCTGTGCCTTGACACCAAAACGATGATATGTAAATATTAAATATTTCATTTCCTCGAGTGGGAATCGAACCCTCAACCTGTCGCATTTGCAATCACACGCTGGTTGCTTCTAATCCAATAGTCTAATGGTTATAATCTTATAAAAATACTCAAAAAAAAAACAAATTTCCTTTACAAAAAGGACTATCCAACATAAAACATTCAGAACAGTGTTCATTTATATTATTTACACAAGTAAGCCTTAATTTAGCCAACCAGCTAAATCCACTAGGATTTAAATTTTAAAATCATGTCGTGCACAAATAAAACCGGATCTTAATTCCACCGAAAGAGCGCTATAAAATGTAAGGGCAAAAATCGCCTACTCAGCGTATTCTGCGCCCTGACTCGGGGGTTCACGTTAATTGCCCGCATTTTTCAGACCACGGTATGCGAGGGGTGAACATTTTTTTTGTTTAACGTTTGTGTTGCTTGTACATAAATACTTTTTGTTTTAGACTTTTGGGTTATTCCTTTTTGGGAAAAATTTTAACAGATTAATAAAATTATAAAAGAATTTGTGAAAAGTGAATAGCGTTTAAAAGTGTTATTTAGTTTTTCGGTCTTTTTAAGGTTTTTTATGGCTGTTTGTCGTTTTATGAAGCAGTTCAGTTAAGGGTAACTGAACGCAGTGGTTATGGGATTACGTTTTTTGTCTAGAGATTTTTTTTTAATTTGTAATATGGACTTGGTCATCATGGACTAACATACTTATCCATTAAAACCCCACGGTGCTTCTCAAAGCCGGCGTAATCACCTAGTACGTACTCGCAATATTAAAAACTTGGAAAACGTAAAGTGCAGAAAAGAATAACTTCTCTCTTTTCATTCAGTAAACATAATAAACACAGTAAACATAATAAAGATTAAACTTATTGCTTCATAATTATTATTTTTTTAATTAGCGCTATAATACTGCAAAAGGCTTAATTTTTATATGCCTCATTTTGTCTGTTGTATGTCTTTAATAGGTACCTATAACATTTAAATTTATTACTATACTTCAGTACTACGTATGTACGTATGTATGTTTCATTTTATATAAGCCTCGCGTAACAATTTATAGAGCAAATTAAAGGGACATAATTGAGTTTCAGCACAAAATTTGTTTGTTGATTGAAATCTTCTCAATTTACATATTCCGATGTTTATATAAATAATGAATATTGTTCAAAGTAATATTTTATTAATCCATCTTTGTTTATGTACCTACTGTAAATTTATTTGGGTCGTGATAGATTAGTAGTAGCAAAAGTTTTGGGTACAAATTCGTTGTGGTTATAATATTTTATCATCATGTAAGATATTTTCAGGGCCAGTCGTGGCGCAGCGGCACGAAGTGTCACTGTAAAATCGACTGGTTTTGGGTTCGACCCCCACTCAAGGAGACGAAATATTTACTTAAATTTATACTTCCATTTCTTCGCTCTGGTGTCAAGGCTAAGCGCGACGTTGAGTTCTGCCACACAACACGCAATGCCTCTAGAATTCGGCAGAAAGTGGGGAACGGAGTGTCCTAACACAATGTTCCCTCTGCCTATCTTGCTGTGTTCGGGATACAGCGTGAAGCTGCAGAAAAAATAAAACAAGATATTTTTACAGACCTCTTTACTATTTTTTTTAATCACGGGTTATTGTAAATTGTTTAAAACGTTGATTTTTTTTTAATGTATTCTCGAGCACCAAAATATACTCGTACGTGACTAATCCAGCTAAAATTGTTTCATTTAAGGTTATATCAATACCAGCGTTGCCAAATTTTATCTCGGTTAAAAACGCGGGATTTTTATACGTCCTAAGTAAAACGTGGGATTCTTTCGCCAAAAACTGGACGGAATTACTTAAATTAAAATAATTAGCATTTAATTTATTACTTATACATTTATTTCAAATAATATTTTTAAATAAATTTTCCAATGGTGACAAATAGCAAATATAAAATGTTTTTATTAGTAATACGATACATTTTTTTGGTTTACCCTGTAAGGCAGTTAAGTCTTCAGAGTGGTTTTAGATAATAATTATTTTGTATTTCTATAAAATTATTAGTAACTAATTAAAAACTTAAATGACAGTCCCGTTTTTCACGAATTAAATATTTCGTGAAAAAACGTTACCATGTTTATACCAACGAGGACAGTTTATTTTGAGCTAAAAATCGGAACTTCTCGAGATGTCCCAATTTTGACGCTGATCAATAGGAGAACGAAATATTCATTTACTTAAGTAGAAGTAAACATGGATACTATTTACTCTCTACCTATATCTTAATCGATATCTCAATATCTTGATAGATATCAATAGTTGATAGATAACAGTTAACATGTAAGAAATTATATTTGATCATTACTTCCACTCCCGGGACTTTGTTTAACGAGAATAGTTTCAGTTTTAATAGGTTTTAGTCGATAGCTTCCGGCATAGACATCCTATTATGTTTGCCTTTATAAAACATATCGATACGAAGGATAGTATGTAATATTCACCACAAAGCCCCGCTATATGTATGAGTTAACTTACTAGTTAGTGGCTGTGTGTGTGTCTTTAATATCATATGTCCTAAATGGCAGAACTATGTTTATTTTTTAATTAGATAAGATAAGATAATTCAATAAAAATTATAGATGAAAATAATTATGAATTTTCTAGTTTTTTTTTTCTTTACTTATTCAAATACAAATAAAGTTATGTGTACACATGCTACGAGCATAAATAATTTGAAACACGCTTATAAGAAGTTGATATGATCGTATAGCCTTGTGGTCAAAGCACTTGGACAGTTTCCCAAAGGCACTAGTTTGAGTCCCGCTACGTTCATATTTTTATAAGTTGTCTAAAAAAAATGTCTATACTTAGTGTAGAATAATACTTTAAAATGCTAAAAAATATATGTACATAAATAATAAATATCCATAATAAAGTAAATAAACAACAATAAACGAAAATGTTCTTGTATTTTTTAAGAACATCCATATCCTCTTGGTAGTGACATTTATACGATCGTTATGTTATGCCAAAAATAATAGCATCATAAAATTTGTATGAAGTGGTATAACTGCGAAATTGTTACCAATTTACTTTGCTATATCATATATTGTCTTCATTGTGCTTCGTGTCCGATCCCGCATATAACATGGTAGGTAGTGGGAACCCAGTGCTAAGACACCATTCCGTTCTCAGCAAGTATTATTTTTTTCAGCTTTACGCTGTATTCCGCATTTAAGATGGTAGACAGAGGTAACCTAGTCTTAAGACACATTTTGCCTATTTGCCGCCCAATATGTAACGTATAGAGTGGTGCAAATGTGACTGTGGGTTCGAATCCCACGAGGAAATATTAGTTATTTAATTTAAAATATTTATATATTAAATATTTATTATTCCCTATATGCCCTAGTAGCCACGGTCCTTTGCGCTACGACGGCCTGAATATTCCTATTCATCAAATGGTGCATATATAGCCCTTTTATGCATCATATAATGAATATTCCTATATAGACTTCAGGCAGTATCTTCTTACACAGAATATTTCATGCACTAAAAGCTTTTGAACGTCACATAGTGTCATAAACGTTGAGTAACGGCCAATATTAGTTTAGTAGCTCCTAACTATATCGTATTATATAGTTAAATTTTATAATTGTTCTAAAAGAGTCTTAGATATTGAGATGAATATACGCGCTACCATATTCATAAATTATATACCTATCTATGAATGAAAACGGCATCTCAAGACCTATCTCAACCTTGAGAGCGAATTATAAATATGAGCCCTAGATTCTTGGTATATTATGTAGGTATATACAATCTGCATGGTCGGATAGTTATTTGCATAAGTTCGATAGACATTGATACTGTTATTTGTATATGGCGCTCCTAACGGGCTATTTGAGCTCTAAATCACTTCGCCAATATAGATAGTCATAAAAAATAAGAGTCCGTCGCCCCACACTAATTAATTAGATCGATTTTTAATGATATAGCTATTATAGGAAAGAATCAAATCCACAATCGTTACGTACAGTCAAACACTACCGCTTCAATTGGTTTTGACATTGAATTTTCTTAATATTCTCTTTTTATCTATACTATTTTTCAATTACTATCATTTATTATGTAGAATGTCGATATAGATAACATTATATCAGGCTTTGCCAACAAAATATTATTATTCATAGTCCTAGCTGCTATCATATCATCATGTCCTATGCATATAGATATTGCCTTTTGTATATCATTTATAAAAATAAAAGTATACTACTTATATTGCAGTGACACAGCATCTAACCGTAAAAGCGATGGTTGTGGGTTCGATGCCCCCTCGAACAATTCATTATTTTCATTTCCTCGTTCTGGTAACAAGACAAAGGCATTGAATTCCGCCACTGAACACGTGGCAATGTTTATATACCTAATTAGGCAGTACGTAGAGAACGAATGAATGTGTTAACCCTGCCCACTCTGTTATGCGGAATACAGCGCGAAGCTAAAAAAAACTTATTTTATTATATAAAAGAAAAGTAATATCTTCCTAAACATAATGTTATTCATAAAATAAGTTTTTTTACTGAACCGTGGATTACCGCGAGTTGCTTATAAAAGAAAATATTTGTATGCAACGGAGCTACGTAAAGCCAATCAAGACGTTATTGATTGATATCCACCCAGCAGTGTTATTTTTCTTTTATGTACGAGGAAGTTTTGTTTTATGGAATTTTGTAAGAAAATTTCTTATATTTTAGTACTATTCAACTTTTTAATTCTCTCAAATGTAGTTATACAAGTTATTATCTGCAACTTCGCCTTCGATAATCATATGGAAATAATTAAGAGCTGTGTATGGCGCAAGTAAACTGGACTTCATCTAAATAAATAATGTTATGTAATATTATAATATTGTTATAATATATCTTATAACCTTCCTCGATTAATGGACTAGCATCTAACACAAAAATATTTTTTCTATTTTGAACCAACAGTTCCTAAGATTGCCGCGTTCAACCAAACAAACTTTTCAACTTAATTATGTCAGTATAGACATTGGAGAATAGAATAAACTAAGAAGGCAAAGATGATTGATTCTAAGCACTATTAGATACACAGTTTACCAATATTCGGCTTCTTTTTTAGACTATGCCAAATTGTGTGGCGGAAACCAACAAAAGAAATATGCTGTAGCGATTGATTGAGACATTTAAATTAGATTATAAAATAATAAAAAAAACAATCAATTTATTCTTGGCTTCGGTTCAAAAAAAGTAAGTTTAAGTCTTGCGTGTTTTCTCAAAAAAATAAAAACAGTTTGTTTAAATAACGGTCTACTGAATTATGATAAATTCGTTTTAAATTGTTACTTTCATAATGTGATATGTTTGATAAAGTTTTTTTTATATTATTTTATTTTTGTAAAGTTTATTCTGAATTAGCGTAATTGCACCTTGTTATTGTACGACTACCTAAAAAAAGACATCGACGTAACCGCTACTCAGCATGCAATATCTCCAGAATTCGACGTAAATAGACAGTGAAAGTAACTTAATGGGAACGGAGTGTAAGGGAGTTAACACTAGGTTTCCACTGCCTTCTCTGCTATTTCCTGGGTACAGAATGAAGCTAAACATACTAATAAAAAGCAGCTTCACGCTTTTACCCGCATTTTCCAATTTATGTCTTAAAATCCACGCGAACAAAGTTACGGGCGACGACTATTCAATATAAAAATGACTCTAAAAGTAACTTTGGCTATAACGAGGATCTATCGTAACGGAAATAACCTTTAATAATTTCCTTTGTACACGGCTCGAACAAAGAAAAACTATACAACCACTGTACTACTATAAATCTTTACTCGAAACCGCTACACAATGCCCCAGTAATTTTGTGCGAGATTTATACAGAAAAGTTTGAGTATATATTTTTATAATGTCTATTGATAAGCAAAGTGATGTTAATTCTTGTATTGTAATGTGATAATAGTTAAAGTATATATGTTTATAAGTTTTAATATGTTTTTTTTTACAAATATAGCTAACTAGTTATGTAAGTAGGGCCGGTATGGGCACCAGTGTAGGTTCGATTCCTATTCGAGGAAACGAAGTGTTTACGATATGTCGCTCTGGTAACAAAACACAGTGTGGCGTTTACCTCCATCGCTCAATTTAAAAATTAACCGCAAAGTCGTGAGCAAAGTGTCTTAACACTAGGTCTCCTCTGCCTACAAGTAATATAGTAACTAAAAAATCTTCGAATTAAATATATGAATGTACCGAACATAATAGATGATATAAAATTCGAATCCACAATCCTCAAAATTATATAGAGACTCTAAAAAATCCATAATTCTTTGTTTTTCAAGTATATATTTAATCCCTTTTTAATTTTAAATTGCCTATAGTAGGAAGTATTACATTATATATTTGCATTCCTTTACTACAGTAAAAGACGAAAATAGAGCAAAATACCGTGTAACATTTGTAAAGTAAATGCACCATGTGCTAATTAGTGTCTCCACTAGCACTGTATTTATGAACATAATATATAAGTTATTTGTATGTAAATTTATTATTTGGAAATTTTCATTCATTTACTTAGTTTTTTTATCAGCTTCACGCTGTATCCCGCACACAGTACAGTAGCACACACGGTAGGCAGAGGGAACCTAGTGTTAAGACATTCCGTTCCCCCCTTTCTGCCAGATTCTGGAGGCATTGCGTGTTGAGTGGCAGAACTCAACGCCGCGCTTCGCCTCGACACCAGAGCGAAGAAATGGAAATATATATTTAAGTAAATATTTCATCTTCTCGAGTGGGGATCGAACCCAACACCAATCGGTTTTACAGTCACACTTTGTGCCGCTGCGCCACGACTGGCCTTAGTTTATCTTGTAATATATAAAAAATGAACAATGTGACTTATTTAACAAGCAGGTAAGTAATCGCATAGCAGCAATCGATATATTACGGAAACAACTAACTGTGCCGCAATCAACATAATCAACGGCCAAAAACTCGGATTAGACAAAAGCAGACCATTCAAGATATTAAAGTCCACTTCACATTTTAAAAAGAAAAACTAACATTTTTAAAAATCAATTAAGAACAAAAAAGGCACGGACAACAAAAGTCTGTGGCGCAAAACAATTCAAGCATAAAAAAAAAAAAAAAAAATATCTATAAATGGTATAGAAAAACTACCTTGAAAGAGTAGCATGTTAAGAATACACCCTAATTGTGATATATGTATCAACATAAATACTAAACTAAATATTTTTATATTATGTCACGATAACTGATTAAATAATCTGGGCGCTTACTAAAACTAACATTTTCAAATGGACCACGTCCATAATAAATCTCGATCGAAGGGTCGCCCTCAATTATTCATAATGTAGGTACGTAACCTACCTATGGAATTGTCAAGTGTGATTTTACCCTTATCCTTAACTGAGCTGGGACCTTAATAATATTATGATTTACGCTCACATATTTATGAATTTATTATAGATAATTTTCACTGACACGACGCGGTGGGAGTGTAAACAGAATGGTAGTAGGTTCGCTTCTGTTTTTTGTTGTTAAGTTTGTCCTCTCAAAACGCAATGTCTCAAACTGGCGTTCTATAAAGAACAGTGTCTTAATATTAGATACAGTTCTTTCTGATATAGTTCTGTCTGCATACTTTGCTATATCTAAATATATACAAACACACAGGTCTTAACACACAGGTTCCCTGTGTCCCTTCTATATGCGGGGTACAGCGTCAAGCCGAAAAAATATTAATTTTGTTATCAGCACGTAAATGTTAAATATTCACACGAAAATCGTATAATATTTTTTATATAATATTTAAATGTAGCTTAGCTTTATGTTTTTTATTGACATTGTGGATATTTGAATTCTAATATACAAGTTTATATGTAAAATTTGTTTTATATATTTTTGACGTTTTATTTTAGACGTTGAATGGTGTTAAGAGAACGCGAGTTTTTTTACCGGAGTGGTGAAATGAAATTAAAATGAATGCAATCAATTCCTCGAGCGAAATTCGAACAGCCATCACGTTTACAGTCAGATGCGATCCCACTGCGTCATGATAGCCTCAACGATGTTTTATACTTATATATATTTGTATAATTTATTTTGAATCATTATATCAGCAGTGAACCTACAACTATCTTCATAGAGCAGGCTATTTGCCCGTTCCTTTATAAAAAGAATCATTTACAGTTGATTTTAATTAAAATACTTTGCTCCACTGGATTCAGTTGTAATCCAAAGTTAATACGTTGAATAGTTCGTTTAGAGGAGCGTGCCGATTGTGCAACACTGGTCTGAGAATGGGCAACACTGGTAGTGTAATTAAGTAGGAATGTAAGTAGTCGGTAAATGTAGAATAGAAAGAGAATTTAGTGATGAGTCACTACTTTAGTTACCACTTTAGGTCACCGCGTTTTTGGGGAAAAAAATATCGCTGTACATTGTCTACATAGCTGATACAATCATTAAGGAATATATGTTTAAAGTATTTTTATTATTTGACCGAGAATGAGAGCTCGGGCGATGATTTGGACGGAAAGTGGAAAACGGAGTGTCGTAAAACTAAACACTCTTGGTAAAATCACTTTTTTTCCGTAACCGTAGTATTTGGAGGCACTATCTTAGTTCTCCCCTTAAAACCCCAAAGATTTTACATGCCCAATTTCAGTGTTTTATAATATATATAGAGTATTTGCAAATATTATCATTTACCAAAAAATAGGGCTTCTAAAAGACATTTCTACAATACCGAGTCTAATACACCAGCTTTTCTAAGTCCCAGATGTTTAAATACATTCGTATCTAATCCCGAGCTAATGTCTGCATTAGGTGAGCCGGAGCGGAGCGTAGAAAGAACGCACAGGCTTATCCGTGGAATTAAAAATAATCAAATGAATATTTCTGATAATGTATTCTTATTTAATTTGTTATAAAAGTTATTTGTTTTCAATTTCATTTAGTTATTTTAAACTAGGTCAGTTATTGAGGCCATTGTATATCGACAGTGTTTATTTACTATAGATATTTTGTCATTCCTTTTAAGATGAAGCGCGGCGTTGAATTCCGCCATTAAACAAGCATTGTCTCAAACCAATGTGGTATATGGAGAACGAAGTGTCCCGAAACTAGGCTGTCTCTGCCTCACCCACTTTATGTGGCCTATAAAGCACACGTGTGGCGTTAAATCGAAGAAACGTAAATATATATTAGACACTTTTGTTTTTTAAAACTTAAAATGTCCGATTAATTTAACAACTAATAAGATTGTAAAGTTACAATTAACTAAATGATCCTACTTTCCTTTGATATTGAAGCAATAATGAGTGAAAGAAAATTATAGCAATGTGTGAAAAACTTACATCAATTGTAGAAAACTTTCATCAATTTTAGAAAACAGCAATTTTAAAACATCTATATTTATTTATGACGTAAGTATCGTTCAAAGCTCGTTTAACACGTTGTCTATTTGTTGTTAAAAGCAAAAGAGGTTGGTTGTTTGATTGAATGCGCGTATCTCAGGAAATATCCTGTTAATAGTTTCGATTTAGCTTAGGCACCTAGAATGTGTAATACATTATAGGTAATTATTTCTATTTCAATATGGCCTCAGATAAAAATCAGTTTGTTATAATTTTCAATGTTATATTTTCCAAAGAACTTAAAAGATATTAAATTAAATCAGGCTCTATCACGCACACAGCAGGGTAGGCAGAGGGAACCTTTTGTTAATACACTCAGATGTTGAGTGGTGGAACTCCGCCAAACTTCGCGCTTTGCCTCGAAACCAGAGCGAAGAAATGAAAATATAAATTTAAATAAATATTTTATTTCCTCGAGTGGGGATCGAACACAAAACCCAATGATATTATATATATAATTTAATGGTCGTTTTAGTTATTTTAAGAAAAAAAAATATATTTTAAGCTGCTAGCCTGATAAATGCCACCCCACGCCTAGCTTACCGCCCACTTGATATAGACTGTTTAATTACATTTTCCTTTGCAATAGGTACAAGTGACTACTCGTCTCTCTCAGTTCTACTTTGTTACTTTTAAGGGTTCCGTACCCTTTAAGGAAAAGAGGAACCCTTATAAGACCACTTTGTTGTCTGTCTATCTGTCAAGAGCCTTTATCTCAGTAACGCTTGGAAATATCGAGTTTCAATTCAAACCATATACCGTAACAGTACCGTAAAAAAAACGTATTTCTGCATTTACTTAAAAAAGATATGACCGTTTATATCGCAAAAAACGCGTATTTTGTCACTAACAAGGGAATCAAAATTTCTATACAATTGTGGTTGAATCCTAAAAAATAATAGCTTTAAAAGGGTGGTAAAATTTGGTATTAAAGCCGCTAGATCAAGTGAGGTATCACACGAACGTGCTCTAAGCTAGGCTTAAATTCAGAAAAAAGGTCAAGACCGCCAATTTTTGTACGGAACCCGCTGTGGGCGACTCGCGCTCGTTTAAAAAAACTTAAGTTAAATAATAATTTTTTTTCGACGCAACATTGGTGGATTCAATTCCAACCAGGTGATATTAATTATTTTTATTTCCTAGAAGACCAAGCGTGGTATTGAGTTGGGGCACTCAACACGTAATGTCTCGAAATTTCGTCAGAAAATGGGGAACGCCGTAATCTAGACACTCCTCTCTCTGTTTACATTGCTATAGCATAGCAGGGTAAGCAGAGGGAAATTAGTATTAACACATTTTCCCACTTTCCGCCGAATTCTCGAAGCATAGCGTGATGAGTGGCGGAACTCAACGCCGCGCTTTATGTTTTACACGCAAAGCTTGTAAAATGCACATTGCCCTCTCCATAATATTTCTAAAAATATGGTGAGCGAAAAATTATATTATTTTATTATAATAATGTTTGCATAAACAATCACCACCCTAAGGCTAAATAGAATGGTTGCTTTTAAAAGTACAAAAATTAACTGGACTACAGTTAATTTTTATACTTTTAAAAGCAACTAATAGTCTAATTTACTTAGAATTAGCTACAATTATGTTAAACACAATTTTGTTAATGAAGTCGTTTAGTTAAGTTATTTTTATAGCAAATGACTAATTTATGGGTACTTAAATGTCGCAATCGAGGCATGAATCACGCACAGTACGAATTACAGTTACCTTTACTTTATTTTACCTTTATTATGGATAGTTAAATTTAAATCGTATAAGTGATGTCGTTTTTTTGTCTTATAATAGAAGATTGGATAGGGAAAACGCAGTTTTTAAACATTCCGCTCTCCACTTTCAGTTTTTTTTTTTGGAATATTGGCGGAATTAAATAATATGTGATTATCGAACCTAAAACCATTACATTTACAGTCAAGGAGAGACCAATACGCTACCACGGTATTCATTTATTTGTGTTTACATTTTGTATACACTTTGGATTTTAAAAGTTATTCGAATTGTACTACATAGAAAATGATTAAAATATACTATGTTATGTAAAACGTGTAATTTTTTTTAACGTTTAAGACCAAGAGAAGATCCCTGATGAGTCCCTTTACATTACAAAAAAAAAACATTTTCCCTAATCATAAGAAAACTCAGGTTAATTTTTGAAACATGAACACATTATTTTCCTGTTCTCCGAGTCCGAATCGAACCCACAAACGTCAGGTTTACAATCTGACGCTGAGCCGCTAAGGCACGAGCCGCACGAGGGCTTTAAACCAAATAGTAAATCGTATGTCGATTTATTATGAACGATAGATAGAATACTGTTAAAGTATATTTACTATACTTTTTTATTTGAACTTTAACATTTATAACAGTTTATATAATATTAGAATTTAGTTTCATAACGAATAAATTGCTTATATACGACCTTTCTGGGTCTCTAAAATTTTCCGCCCAGGAACATCCCATGTGTAAAATTGTTATTTAAAGTTATACTTTATGTTCCTTTCCCTAAGATCCATTTTAAATCGTCACAAAATACTATTCCGTTATAAGAAATTATTTTGAATGAAAATAAACCGTATTTTTATTATGTTTAAGGCTTCTTTTTCCTACAAATTGATATTTGGAATGGATTTTAAATAAAATTGCAGCTCCAGTGCGATTCTATGAAACGAGTTGCGAGCTCGAAACCATTTATACGATTTTTAATATGAATTTTTAAAATACTCTTAAAAGTAAAATAATTTAATGTTTGTACATACATACATACATATATGAAGTGGTTATTTTGATGAGATATAATTATTTAGGAAACGATTTTTTTTTGGAGCTTTTCATGGGTAAATGTTTTCGGTTGAAGCTTTTTTTAGGTTTATTTAACATTTTTCTTGCTTTTAAACGAGGCAATTGGTTTTTTATATGTATAAAGCTATGATAGTCGTATATTAATCCTACTAATATTATAAATGCGAAAGTTTGTGAGTATGTATGGATGTTTGTTACTCTTTCACGCAAATACTACTGAACCGATTACGATGAAATTTGGTATGTAGATAGCTGAAGACCCAGAATAACATATAGGCTACTTTTTATCCCGGAGTTCCCGCGGGATTGATTCTTAAAGGAGAAAAATCGTTAAATATAGTTTATAGGAGCATACTGCAGTAGCTACCAATAGACCTATGATTAGAGCTTTGCAATATTTAGTTACCATATTTCTTATGTTGATAATATTGTTTCGTTATCATAGGGTTTCCACGCGGACGAAGTCGCGGGCGGCCTCTAGTGTGTAATAATGGGGATTGAAGTGTTTTACCATTAGGTTCCCAGGTTCCATCTACGTATCCTGCTATGCGTGTCAGCGTGATTGTGAAAAAAATGTGTATTGGCTATATGTTACACGGTTCTCACGCTTAAATTATTTATTTAATATATGTATATTGCCAAACCAGTTATGATATTATTTCCGTCTTTTTAAGGAGAAAACACAGTCATTTAATAGAAAAAGGCTAGCGATATACATTAAATATAGATTCTGTACATTATGTCAATTTAATTTTAATCATCAAACTTCGAATATAAGTTTCGAGAATGTAATGATTGACTTACAAAGCGGCACGGAAACTACAGACTTCTTAGATCTCCGTCTAAGGGCAGTTCTAAGAGAATTTTTAGAAATAACTGCATTTGACTATACATAGCCCAATCTACCCACTATGGTAGTATTTAAGTACTACAACGGTGACAACTATAATAAAGAAAAAACTAATTTCTTTTCACCTTTAAAGATTTATAGATAAAGTAAATGTTTTTAAAGCGAAAAAGTCAATGAATTAGAGTGCTTTAGACAAACTTTAGTTACTTACATGTTTACATAATAAGAGAAGTTCGTGATTACTGTCTCTATAAACAGTTCACTTTCAACTCAATTAGCATTACGATCAGTTAAAATATATTTTTTATGATTTTTTCTCGTATAGCATTGTAGAAGAAATCTAATTTAAGAAAAACACCGTGTTTCCCACGCACCGTTCAATGTTTGAGACATTGCGTGGTGAATGGAGGAGCTCAACGCCACAGAGAAGTAGAAACAATTAATAAAAAAATTAAGAACTCCCCGAGCTGGAATCGAACCCCTAAAACGATGTCGCATTGCGCCACGACGGCCTCTAGATTATTTAATTAGTGTGTAGCATTCACAAGTATTCACAATAAATTCATTCTGTGAAGCGCGCACTTTATATACTACATTTTTAATCAGAAACTTTTAAAAGCTTTTTCAATAACGCAATTATTTCCCTGTTTCATCGGACGAGCGATGTGAATTATACATAAATTTAAAGTATATATCTATCATTATTTTTGCCGTCGTGGCGCAGTTGAGTGCACATAATAATATGTACACACGATGATCGTATGTTCGATTCTTGTCTGGAAATATTTATGGTTATAACATGTACAGTGGATGAGGTGATAGATATAGATAGATAGAGATGTGCAGAAACCGTAGCGTCTGGTGTTCCCTTCTTTCTGGCTACCCCGCCATGTTTAAACGGCTGTAGACGGCGCGCAGATTTGATTTTAGGATTTTACTTACTTTTAAATATTTTCTTTCGGAGTGAACAGCGTGACTTGTTGACCGTAGGTACTGTTCTATATTATTACAGATACTGAGTTTTCATATGTATATGACATTAACAAAACACAACTCTAAATAAATTAACATGTAACGTAAAGCCGACACGATAACTGGTTCCAGTTTCGTAGGATATAAAATGTCATTGAAGCACTTTCACCCCTCACTTGATAAGGGTTGAAGTATCGCCGAGAGATTAGTATAAACATTTTTGTTTTCAAAGGGCTGCCTCCACTAATTACACTGTTTCAAATTTTGTTAATGTTTTCCGTTAAGACCGCTCGATTATTTAAATGGAATTGCTTTTTTTCTGTAATTGTTTTAGTTATTAATAATAATTTTCTACAAGTTGAGGGAAAATCCATAGTTTTAACCTTCAGTTGTCTGTTTTGTTGAGATTTTGTTTTCTTTTGAATTTTGGAGAATATTTTCCTCGCGTATTTTTATTCGCTTGTTTAATTTTCGTCTAAGGTATTTAATATACAACGAAATATGGACGTCATATAGAGATGCATTGCATGAAGCATTTTCTACTATCTTATATATTTCTTCGGTATACACACAACTTATACTCGTAACGTCTCTGACGTTTCTTTGCATTTAATTATCATTAAATAACCAATATCATTTGTTTTTGTTAGTATTTTAATGTCAATTAAAAGCTGAATTATATTTTAGAGTGAGAGTTGCAAGTTAGCATTGATACGATGACGCAATTTCGTAATGTAATCAATTTTATTTGTAAAAAATATTAATAATTTCAATGTATTTTATATAGTTCATTTTAACAAACACAAAATACATTTTATGCACTAAGCAAATCGGATCGCTCGGCAATCATGCGTGGAGGCTTTTCAATTACTTGCTTTTTTTTATATTGACTAAAAAATGCTAGCAGCATAAAATGAAATCCATTAAGATATTCCTTATTTTAATATTTATATACTGCGTAGGTAGTTTTATAAATTTGGGCGGCGTGTAGCACTGTTGATGGTAACTATTGGCCCCCAAATATCAGTTTACTAAGAGACAGTTTCTGTTAACTCAGCGCCGCGCTTTGATACGCTTACTGCTCACGTTATGTTGCTCTGGACGACAAGTCTAGTCTCCCTATAGAAATCCCGGCTCGATATGGATAAATAGCGTACCCTCCCCGAAAAGGATTTATTGCGCTCCGATCGCCATCTGTTTTCTATTTTGGAAAAATCCTCCTTTTAAATATGTAGCTACATGGACGGATTGTTATGTTTTAAAGTTTTGTATTTTCAGTATTTTAAAGTCGTGGCGCAGTGGGATAGTATGATTGTAAAAGCGATGAGTGTGGATGCGTTTCTCGCTCGCATTTTATTGTAGATATAATTAATTGTATAGTTGTAATATGAAACAATTGATTTTTGTTAACTCCGTGTACCATGTATTATACGGGAACCCTAATTTGCATTATTGTAACCTTTATAAAGAAGGTTTCACTCTTTTTGTCTTCCTAGCAAGGTAGGCAGAGGGAAACTAGTAAAAGGACACTCTGTCCCTACATTCCATCCAATTTTCGAGACATTGCTTATTGAGTGGCAGAACCCAACGCCGCGATTTGTTCTTACTATATTCAATCAGTAAAGTTATGTGTATGTGTGTGTACATATGATTTTATGTGTTTCAAGAGGTAGATAGGAACGTAATATATGTTTCTGCGTATTTGTATAGATATAATTACAAAATAATAAACTTTAACTATGATTCATTACATTTTCATGTTGTTTATGTGGAGTTTTTTATTTTACTACAAATATTAATGCAACCACCCGAAGAATTTAAGTGTTTTTTCCGTGAGGACGTCGTTGCGCGATGAACGGAAGTATCTTAACACAAGGTTCCCAGGTTCTGCTATAAATAATTAAATTATTAATCTCCCTTCTTGCATTAGTATAACCTATCATTTAGATTCTGTATTGTAACATATAAATTGTTTATAATCCTTAATGTTTGTATAACCTCTAACCTACTGAGCTATAAGCTCCCGCATATGTTGAAATATTTATACGGTCTTCGTTATGTTTATAATTCGCCGCGTGGAAATACGTCTAAAGTATTATAGAGGCGTGGAGCACTGAGTGGCTGAACCATATTCTTTTTGTTTATTGTTTGAGATATGCTTCAAAATAACAAAATTTTTGGAGTTTTTTTTTCAGCTGTATATATGTAGTGTCAAGACATTCTGTCCCACTCTTTCGCATTGAATGGTGGATGTCAACGCCATATTTTGTCAGGAAAATAAAAATATCTTTTTGTCGTCTGGGGATCGAAACCTCGACCACCACGGCTTACAATCGGATGCATTCCCACTGCGCTCCGACGGCCTCTTTATGATATTATACTTTGTTTAATTTTCGCACGAACGGTAGCGTAATTTAATATTCGTTCGGTTATTTTATTATACATTTAAGTTATATTTCCGTACGTTTGTTAAATATATACCTAATATCAATATTTAATTGCTGTTCATTTAATTTTTTATGTATTTCCACAAAAGTTATTTTCTTGTTTATCTATATATTTTTATATACTGTATCCCGTAAATAGAAGCGTAGGTTGCTGGAACCTAGTATAAAGAAACTGCGGTCCACGCACCGCCCTATTTATGAGACATATTTTATTTCAAACATTTACCTGCTTAGTAAATATAACTCAACGCTGTTCTTTGTCTTCTTACCAGAACGAAGAAATGAAAATTAATCATTCCCCGTGTGGTATTTGATCCCACAACTTACGTATTTACATTCAGATACTGTGCCGCTGCGCCACGGCGGTCTGAATTTTATCATACACGATAACGTATTTAGTTATTTCAGGATTGATAATATAGGGCTGCATGATCAATACTATAATTTAAATTTCAAGATGACGAGTGTACTCACATATTACCTATATCAATTTTGTCGCCATCATGATTCATACTATAGTATAGTGACTACGAGCCCATAAAAAGAGAGTAGAGTGATATGACAGTAAGATATGCATTTAAAATGCTTCACGTTGCACTGTATGTACAATAGCGCATATCTATGCTTTATCATAATATATTAAGAAATATTACATGTTGAGTAGTGGAACTCAACGCCGCTCTTTGTCGTGTGTTACCAGAGCGAAGAAATGAAAATAAGCCATTTTTATAGTCACTTCTCTCCTACTGATCAAAGCGATACATAACATAGCCTGTATGTAGTCTTCATCGGTAAATGGACTATCCAATAGAAAAATATTTTTTAATTCGGAAATAATAACAGTAGTGCTTTTAACCAAACCAAGTTTTTAGCTTTATAATATTAAGTATATCTAAGTAATCTACGTATAATAAAATCAATGATAATAGTGATATATATTTTATTTAGGCTGTATCTATCCAAAAGGGTAGAGCAACCCTATGTAACTTAGGCTTATGTAAGATTTATTGAACGAAAGCGATCCTTTTGCCTTAACCTCCCCCATCGTTTATTTACAGACGTTTCCTATTTGAAATATTTACATTTAAATTAGTTTTGAATATCGGCTTTTTGTTTTAAATTGAAATGTAATTCAATATTTGTACATCATTGTAAGGTCATTTGTTGTAGACAAGGAAGACAGCCTGTTAACGCGGTCGTCGTGGGTTTGATTTGCATTCGATACATAGATATAGATATTCGGATCTCTCCACTCTGGTGACACAAAACCCCGCGTTGATTTGCTTATACACTGTTGCTTACACACGTAATGTGTTGAATTTGAGGGTAACATGGAAAATGGAAGAGTCTAAACTCTATGTTCTCTCTACCACCTTGTTATGCTATATAAAGCGTAAATCTAAAATAATAAATCGACATCGAAATAAATATTTAATCAAATGTACCAAAGCTAAATATCTGTTATAACTAAGCCGGATAAATGTACGCAATTTGTCGTAAAACGAAACGCACGCACACACCCGAACGTTCTTTGTTTTGCTATTTATCTTATAGACATGCGTTCAATCTGTTATCGATAAAATACTCTAGTAGTGACGTCACCGCGTACACTCATCACTAGTGACGTAACTATGCGGAACGTTTATCGTGGGAAATTGTCATATATTTTTTTAATTCACGCTTTATCTCGCCTATTGCAGAGAAGGCAGAAGAAAGAGAAGGAACTTAGTGTTACGACACTTCGTTTCCCACTGTCCGCCCAATTTCGGAGACTTGGCGGTTCCCACTGGACGTACGCGCGTATCCTTAATAGACTGAGGCTATGAAAATTATTGATCCCCGAATAGAAATTGAACTCATAACCGTCTTGTCAGTCAGATGCTGTGTTGCAGCTCCAAGACGACATCGAATTAATAAACATTGTTAAGCAAAATGTTGTTGTTTTTAGTTTTAATATTATTGTTTTATAGCTCTTGATATTAAATGTTAAGGGTACTAACAATATAATTAAAAATAAAGTATTAAGATTTAATTTCACTAACTGTAGTAACTAGTAAATTGACGTTTTAGAGTGTAGCTAATAGCGATAGACCATAAAAGCAACAAAAATCTGGTTTTTAGCTTAGATTTAAGATTTATAGTAAAAAAAACTTGATTTTTACGACCTATTCAAATACCGTTATTATATAAAAGTTATTTTACGATCGTCTTCGTGAAATTATAGACACTGATATCAATACACTATGCGCTATATCTCCGCCAATTAAGATTATTGATTACCGGTTTGACACTCGCTCTTGTTGTTTGCGAATTTATTACTTTTATTATGTTGACAATAAAAGATTAAGGAGGCTAAGAGGAATAGTAGTGCAAAAGGAAATCGTTATTGTTTCTATGAGTGTGGGTTCGATTCTCGCTCGGGGGAATGATTATATTTAATAATTTTCATTTGTGGACGTGTAAGACCCAATACGTATTATTTCGAATTCGATTTGAAGGCGGAGAACGGAATATTTCGACACTTTGTCTTCTTTACCTCCCTTGCTAAAATGGGGGATAAAGATGAGGCTGCAAAATATTATATCGATTATTATTACATTAAAAACCAAGAGCGTTCTCAGTAAAAAAGCTTTCCAAGTACTAATTAACTTACAAAAACGAACGTTTCAGAACTGAACGTTGATAGCTGAAAATCTAAATATATAAAAGGACTTGTGCTGACTGACTGAGGTAAGACGCACGCAGAGCCGTAACCGCTGATGGTAGAAACGTGAAATTTGGTCAGATGTTTATTTTCATATTCTGGACATCCACTAAGAAGGGAATTTGAAAAATTTTAACCCTAAAGGGATGAAATAGGGGTTGAAAGTTTGTATGGAAAAAAAAATTAATCTGTACCGATTTTTATAAAATTTGAAATTCAGACTTTTAAAAATATTTAATTGAATACGTGTTTCATGGTTTTTATGAATTCACCCCCTAAGAGTTCAAATAAGGGGTTGAAGGTTTATATGGAAAAATCTTTAAATTGCCACCGATTTTTATAAAAATTTAAATTCAGACTGTTAAAAATATTTTATTGAACACGTGTTTCGTAGTTTTTTTAGAATTCGCGCCCTCTAGTATATTATATAAGGCCGTCGTAGCAACGGCACAGGGTCTGACTGTAAAAGCGGCGATTGTGGCAATTCCCACTCAGGAGAATGAATTATTTTCATTTCTTCGCACTGGTAACAAGACTGTGCGTGGCGTTGAGTTCCACCATTCAACGCGCAATGTCTCAATAATTGGGCAGTGCATATGGAGCGGAATGTCTTACCAATATGTTTCTTCTATCTACCCTGCTACATGTGGAACAGAACCTGCCTAAACACAAATATTTTTTATATTCACTTGAGTAGGTAACGATAGACCACCTACATTGTTTTGTTTTTTGTAGCTTTACGCTGTATGGCGCACATGGCTGGGTATGCAGAGGGAACCTGGGAACCTAGTGTTAAGACACTTCCGTCCCCCTTTTTTGTGACGAATTCTCGAGGCAATGCGTGTTGAATGGCGGAACTCAACCCGTCATTTTACCAAAGCGAGGACGATGATAATATTTACTGTATAAATTATTAAAAAGTGTGTATAGGTACTTATTATATTTTCACAATGGAAAAAAAAGGACGTTTACCAATTAATATTGATTTATTAGTAGAATTTTAAATAATTTGAAAGCGATTTGAACCTCCTTTCATTATTTTTAACCGTTTACTGCAAGTATATACTGAGAGCTGAGACAGTATTCTACTGTGTGGCCAACACTATGATAGCATATCGCAGGCACGCAGCGACCATATTTATAAAGCATTTCGAAATAGAAATGGTAATTACATGTGTTTTTTTCGTCCTCACTAACGTCAACCACTCTGTTGTCCACAGGAACATCACCTCCAGAGGGCGATATCGGGCACGGGCCTCATAATACCGACGCCGGAGGTCGCGCGCGTCACCGACGTCGATTTCTACGAGCGATGCTACCCGCCCGACTACAAGATGCCCAAGCAGCATATACATATGCAACGTGAGTGTTTTGTGTGTGTGTTTTTTTAGGTATTTTTTTTTGGGGACTGTAGTTTCTTTATAAACCCATGGTTGTGTGTTTCCATTCGCTCATTCTATACAGTCACTCGTATATTTAAACACATTTTGACTGCGTACGTACGTAGGTATAGGTATATTGAGTGCGGCCTAAAGCGTGTAAAAAACACAATTAAGATAAAGAACAGATTTTACAGCGAATTTATTATAATTTATGCTAATTGAGATTTTTTAAATTATTTTTTTCTAAATGATTAACATATATTTTGATAAATTACACACAATACATATTGTGATTTTTTCTTGTAAAATAATGCCTACAGACGTATGATGCACGCATTTTGTTAGATGAAAATATTCATTACATTTATTTGTCATTTTTTTAACGCAATAAAATTGAAAAAAAGTATACATTATATTTAAATAAAGGAAATTTAATTTGTCTTATTCTAATTTTATATGTTCTTTCGATTCTTGACTTTTTGTTGTTGAAAATATTCGCCTTAACTTCCCTTAAAATTGACTACCAGGCTTAACTATACTAAATAAGATTATGACTTGAAAAACGTCTCGTAAAAAGTAACTTTATTAAATAAATAGATAATGTTTCCAGAAAACTTGATATAATTCAAATTTCTACTCAACAAGGTCACCGGTCACTCTTATAAATATTAAACGCAACGTCTTGAGCAATGTTTACGTCAGGGTTGGTAAAATCAATGTCGTTTAGTTACTACGTCAATGGGGTACCTTTATAGATAAATAGGAGATTGATATACTCCACATTTTGGCGGTAGGCACAGTGAACATAGTGTCATATCACTCCGTTCTTATTTTTGGCGAAGTGATTAGTGCAAAACGTGTACGCTCGGAATGCCATAATCAAAGAACAAAACATATTTACACTATTTTGATTGGTTCAATTCAATTACATATCGAATTGCGGAAACACTTAAACTTTAACCCTTTTTCATTTACCGCCTAAGTAATATACAATTTAACTTTCACAGTGTTTGTTTTGACTCAAAGAACAACATCTCCCATCATTAACGGATGCTGCTTCGGCGTCTTTTGTAGTATATAAAATAGATTGAATCCAATCCATTAAAATGCTTTGGGCACTTCATGGTAGTTCCCTCGTCCGAAATTGCAATACATTATATATTTAAAAAAACTAAGATTTTTTTTCATTTAAGTTTTCATGTAAGTGTCACTTTTTAGAAAACATAAAAATTTGAACCAAGCAGGGTTTCAATCTGCGTCTCTTGTAAAATGACAACCCTTGTCAAAAGAGTATAAAATCTGCCATTTTGTTTTGTCGCCAGAACTTTTCAAGAACTTTTCAACAGAAAATTTCAAGTCAATCAGTCAACAGGAAGGGGGCAAAATTTCAATTACTACATCATTGACGCGCGACGACGTCTAGCTAAAATTTTAATCAATTTAATTATATAGCAACTAAATTATCTTAGTACTTAATTCTAGGTAACATGTGCCTAGTGACCTACTGAAATCGTGGCATTGACGTGACGTAACATTAGAAAGGATATAAGGACGCAATGTTTTATTTTGACCTTTTATTTGGTTTGAAATATTAAGGTTATCTCTACATTGTTTGTTAGCTTGCACCTACTTGAGCATACTTTTTATGAGCATTTTATTTTATTGTAAGGCAGGGGTTATTTAAATCTCTGGAATCGTCTTCTCTTTGGTAAAGAGGCGAAGGGCGGCGTTGAGTTCCGCCGCTCAACACGCTGTGCCTCCAGAATTTAGTTGAAAATGGTGGGGAACAGTAAGTTTCACTCTGTCTACCCTGCTATGTGCAGGATACAGCGTGAAGCTAAAAAAAACCTTTCTATTAAACTAAACGTTTTATACATTTATTTGCATCATCTTATGATTACTCGAATCAAAAATTATAAAAGAACTAAAACTAAATGTGTCCAAATGCACTCCGCAAAAATCTGAACGTACCGTTTCCGACCGTTACTGATAAAATACATTGTTTCACCGTTATCCCGGCGAAATGAACCTCTAACACTTTATTATCTAACGTGTAGAGTTGGCAATAGCGTAATAACTATTAAATATGTCTTTCAATAAAAAATAAGCCTTATTTCAAAGTAGCTAAGAGTATAAAATGCACTGAAATGATTTCAAGTTTACAATGAGTCAATATAATTGAATCGTCACAGCTGATTGTAACCAGCTGAAACTAGGTATAAAGTAATATATATTTTATTGTATATGTTGTAGGGTTGCGTTTTGTTTGTACGTTTGATTGAATAAAGGGAAGTTGTAAGGAATCTAGCAAAAGGGAGGTAGTTTCCTCTGGACTTTGGGCTATGTGTTGTTTGTTAATTTTATGTAATGGAAATCGTTGATATATTTTTTATTTTATTTATTATTGGAAAATCTTGTGAGATAATTTGTTCACAAAAAAGTGTAATTATATAAATATTTCACAATCTAGTTCACTAGATTAGTGGTCTTCACTAAAAAAATCATAGTTCAAATTATTTGTTAAACAATCCAATATTATATAGTGACGATAAAGATAGAGGTAACTGGTGTGATTCTCGTTTGGTGTAGATATATAGTTTTGATATAATAGGTTGTAAGTTAATGATAGACAGATTTTATTCTTTATTTTTATTCGCTTTAGCTTGTATATGATAAGAAATTTTAAAGCAGTCATGGCGCATGGGCACAAGCAGGTGGCTGTTGTAGACGCGACGGACCTCAGTAACGAGGCTAAGCGCGGCGTTGAGTTCTGCCACTCTATACGCAATGCCTCGAGAACACGTCGGAAAATTTCGAACAGAAGTGACTTAACACTATGTCCCCACGATTCCTCCACCTATCTTGATATGCATGAGATACAGCGTAAGATTAAAACTAAATTCGATTTACATAATTTGTCATATTATATTAAATTTATCATGTTACAGCTAAAGTGACAAAGCTTTTGAATTATATAGCAATTGTGATTATTACTAAGTTACGAATTTGAACTCACGACCCAAAGGTAATTTTACTTGAATCAATGAACTAATGTTTCAGTAGTCATACTCACTACGTAACAACATTCAATAATGTATTTACATATTATATGTCCCGTGGGGTTAGAATGGGATTTTCCAAGTTAGCTAGCTTTATCGATTGATGTTTTATTTATTACTGCATTATTTATTCCGAGGACGTCGTCGTGGCGCAACGACACAGCGTCTGGCTGTAAAGCCGACTGTTGTTGGTTCGAGTCCCACTAGGGGAGTGGATTATTTTCACTTCGTTTTGGAGGTCTACCACTCAACATGTCTCGAAATGTGAAATTTCGGCGGAGCATGAGATATGGACAGTACATATATAATATTAATTCTACTAAACAATAAATCGTTTGTTAACAGCAATATACAAAAAATAGATAGCTCGAGAAAAAAGGTCGAGAATATGTTATTATTTTTTTTCCTATTCTCAAAAACGACTAAGGTATTAAACATTAAAGCACAACCTCCGCGGCATAGCTTGTAACGTCTTGCTATGTCTTGCCATTCGGCGCTTGCGAACACCTTCATACTTTGGCTTATTTTGTTCTCGCGGTTTTGCTATAAATTCAATAGATTTTTTTATAGTAAATAAATAAAATAGTTTAAAAAACAGTCCGTATCACCCCTAATTAGGAATAACAGTCGCAAATTCTGAAAAGTGGTAAAACTTTAAAATTTTGTAACTTTAGAAATCCTGAAACGATTTTGATGAAACAAACAGTACTACTATTTGCACGAGTATGCTCATTAAATGCAGAAACAGTTATGATTTAATTTTGATGTGTTGATATGTTTCATTAATAAATATGTAGATTAATTCAATTTATAATTTACTAAAAGGACAAAGAACACACACTATGAATTTCTATTTCATTATTAGTATTTTATGTTTTACTTAGCGTACAGGATGTGCCCTATAAGTAGAAACCACATGTTAGAAGGCCATCTGTCTTTATACTAGTCTATAATTTTTAGCTGTTCACCAGTACAACGTTATAAAAATGTAATAGTCAGTCACTATTTAAACGAGGGAAGGAAACTACTCTCGTTCAATATTAGTTTAAATATATCAATTTATAAATTTAGAGCAAGTATAAATACTTATACTCTTGAGCTCGGAGCAGTGCCTGGGACTTGCGGCCCAAGTGTATGCTTTAGGATCCCTTTTACTATGTATTAAAATTTTTTCGTCTTCACTGCTCGAACTCAATAAGGTTGCTTAGAGCTAAGCTAAATAAATACCGTCTTTTATATCATTTAATTGAAAATAAAAATTGAAAACTGTTGCCATAAGTTAAATCAAAGTATTGCCATAGCAAGTTAATAGAGATACTTATTAACAACATAAAAACATAACATTTTACACAGTGTCATGGAATAATAACGTTTTAGTTCTAGGAAGCGTTCAGCGGGTAGTTGAGATAAATAAGTATTTAGTTGTTCGCCAGCAATGAATAGTGTTTTTAGTTTCTTGAAAAGTATTTTTTAACTATCTACCTGTTTTTTACCTACTAGCCTTTTACCTATAGCTTCGCCTCCTTTTTTCAATGGCATTTATTCTGCCGAAGCTTTAGTGTTTTACATAGAAACGATTGACGTAATGTCATACAACGTCTATCTGCTGTCCTCCGTGAGAAATGGACTAATCGATCTTGCCGCCTGTATAGGAAATAATGTTTCCAATACAAAAGGAATTTTGCTTTATTATATTATCCAAATAAGAAAACTTTTATATTATCCAAATAAGAAAACTTTTAGCTTTGCCTTTGCAAAGCTGGCTTCGTATAAAATACAAAGGAAGCAATTCCAATTAAATACATTGAAAACTGCAATGCTTTATATCTATAGCATATTAAATTTTATTCCAGGAACATGATTTATCATGAACCAATTTGCGTAGTTTAATATTTCCTGAGTTCCTGAAACTTATTGTAATGTATTTTTTTATTAAATCCTATTGTAGGGTAGTTGCGTATTCGATTCCCACATTGAGGAATACTTTATATATTTACATAGGCGATTGGAAAACCAATTGTTCTCTCTCTACACTAAGATATTGTGACCACCAGACGTCCCATTTCTCGCTTGTATCCCGGTATCCCCAAAGAAGGTACCGGGACATAAAAATGTTTTTGGTTTTTCGAATTGCCCTGAATTTATTTTACGGCCGAATCACGTTTCGCCATGTTAACAAAAGTATATCTCAAAAAAACTAAAGCATCCAAAAAAATTAAGTCCTGTTTTGCGCTAAAAGAAGAATTGTATCCTTTTTATACTTACATAGTTAATGATAAAAGGGAATTTCGAATTCCATCATGTGAGGTATGTACAAAAGAAGCTAGTTTCTAACATAAGTTGCAGAAATGCTCATAAAAACAAACACAACAAGGACAACTGTATAAAGGACCTGACAGGATGCTGTATAGAACCAGATGTTGAGTTACTTTTAGATCTAACGATACGATTTATGTGCTAGAGATCGAAACTTTCAAATAAAATAAAAGAAATGTGTATTTATCGAAATAATCCATTGGGCTAGATAGAAATAAATAAAAATAAATCAGCTTCACAGTGTAGCCCGCACATAGCAGTAGGCAGAGGGAACCTAGTGTTAAGACACCGTTCCTCACTTTCCGCCGAGTTCTGGAAGCATTCCGTGTTGAGTGGCGGAACTCAACGCCGCGTTTTGCCTGATAAAAAATTCGACACCTGAGTGAAGAAATGAAAATATATTTTATTTCCTCGAGTGGGGATCGAACCCACAACCAATCGATATACAGTCACACTTTGCGCCCTGCGCCACTACTGGCCTCTTGGGCTAGATAATTTTCTCTATTATAATTAATATATAGAATGATTGGTAGATTGACATACAAACTGATACAAGTGATAGAATAGGTCATTTCCAACTATTTTTGTTCCATACATACATAGTCCATACATACATAGTCCGAAGTTACACCGTTTTGGAGATATTGACTATTCAAAAAAATATGCGCAAAAAATATATTTTACTTGATTTTCCACCGACTATTAAACATTTTTGTATTCTTTGATATGACATTTTTGTATTCTCGGACAGACTGAAAATTTAGTCACACAAGCTGTAATTTTCAATTGATTTTTCCTAAAAATTTTATAGGTACGCAAAAAATTTTTACAAACATTTTAAAAATATCCTCACTTTGTGTTCTTTCGATTGACATGAAATAAGTCGTAAATTCTACGACGAGGTAAATTCTAAAAATTTAATTTTGATTTTTAGAATTTATTGAATTTAATGAAATACTTTCAAAGTACTATAAGTATCTCTTACTTTGCATTTCACCTCGAACCTACTACTTTGACACAAGCAAAGCATGAATATAAAATCTCAATGTGTAAAGTAGGTTTTTCTTGAAAGAGATCACGTGACATTACTTCACTAGAAAATTCTGTTTACTCGCTCATGTAGGAAAGTTCTTAATTGCAGAAAACTACGTGAAATGCTTAAGTGCTATTATTTTTATAAAATCATAATAAAATTAACACAAGCGGACAGCGGAAGGCGAAATGATATAGCAAACTTTTTTATCTTAACGTGTATTTTTCTTAGTGTGTATTTTTTCTTCACGCTGTTTCCCGTTGAGGAAAATCGTAAAGAAATTTAACATTGAAATATGTACTGAGTAAGAATCAAACTTATTTTCTCTAGATTAAAAAACGTCGATGTGTTGTAACCACACAACTAAAAGCGCACCCGCAAACTTCTACTCTAACACTTTAAGCCAATTATTTTGAATTATAAGTAATGATTGTTCGATATGCTTATATTGACTAGTTGGGTGGACGGAGGAGGCCGCGGCACCCACGTTCTACATATATACATTATAATGTATCACCGTAAAAAATATTATTTTTTTTTAGTTTCACACGTTATCCCGCACATAACAGGCAAGGGAAACCTGGTTCCCATTAAGATACTTCCGTTCCCTACTTTCTGTCGATAATTGTTTTATATTAGGAAAATATGCATTGGGTTTTTTTCTTAGGCGAGAGAGAGCAGAGAGTAAAATGATTTTGACTTGATTGATTGACCTATGTACAGCTGTGTATGCGTTACTTACGAGCGGTCACGTGTTTTAAATATTCCATAAATGGATGCTCTTTATTAAACTTTTTAAATAAAAATATTTGCTTCATATTCAAAACGTAGCTATTTAATTCACGGCTCAAAAGCGTAGGTAGAGTCAACCCGATCAATAAAGCTCTCTGTGCCTGCCCTCCATAAAACACGAGGATCTGTCAAATATTACTTACTGTATGATAAAAATATTATGAACGAGCCTATCGTGGTGTAGTGGAACAGCATCCAACTATGAACGCGATTGATGTGGGTTCGATTCCTACTCGGGAAATGAATTATTTTCGTTTTCGCTGTGGTAAGGCAAAACGCGGCGCCGAGTTCTTCCTGGCAACATGCCCCTAGTTCAGGTTGAGAGTGGAAAAGGGAACAAGTGGGCACTAGGTTCTTTCTGATTACCCAGCTAAATCCAGAATAAAACGTGAAGCTGAATCCTTAAAACTAATAAGTAAAACATCTTCTTATTTAAAATTTTATAGAAAAATATACTTATAAGAAATTGTTTATTTTCTAAATGCCTCAGTAGATTCAATTACACAACTTAAGCGCCACGTACGGTACCATCCCATATAGGACTTAGACCTTGTTAAATCAAACTAAGCTAAATGGAAATTTATAGAACTATTCCACCTAATGTTTAAGTAAATGTTTGAAATGTCTATGTTACTTTGGTATAGTTGGACATTATCGTAAATAAATGCCTAAGATTTCTTGAAAATTGTTATAAATACGATGATAGCGGGTTTTATTTCCGTCCAGAATAATTGATTGTTTTTCTTCGCCAACTCTGTTAAGTTCCATCACTCATCCATTCCAAGTCTCGAATTTGGGCTGATAGTAACAAACAAGGAAGCCTTGATTCTGCTTTGCGGAAATAAGTGTCAAGTTTAACAAAAAAAATATCTTCTATCTAAATTTTTTTTTATCTTTTAACATATTTTTAATTAGTTAGGGAAATGCCTGTATTCATTCATAACATAAACGTAATTGAATTAGATTTCAACATTATAATTTTGCTGTATCGTCAAATATTTCTCAATCACACCACGACGGTAACTCTATGTTTTAATGAATTTAAAACACAATATATATTGAGCTGAAGCTAGTCTTTGTATATTAAGATTTTATATAATCGTAAGTTAATTGTGTATGACCATTACAATGTTTCATGTATGATATATATAACGATTTATTATATTAATGTAATTATTAGTTATATTACTATGTATTAATATTTGCTTTAAGGTGTTTTTAATTTTTTCAAAATTAAATGAAAACTTCTAGCCTCCCTCCCACATACGCCCACCCACGATGGTCACGAGGTCAAGCCTGACATTGGTGATTGCGTTATTTTATATCAAATATACTTTTATGTATTTAGCACTGTTTTAATATACAGTATTTTAGTTAAGTTTCTTATATTAACTTTGTATCTCGCACAGATAGGCACGTGGTATTCAGATATTTCCGTTTTCCATTCGGACGAATTCTTGTAATGCCGCGCTAATCCTCGTTACCAGAGCGAGGAAAATAAAAATATTAAATATTTCATTCCCCGAGTGGGATTGAACCCACAACCGAGGGTCAACCACATACAGTCGCACGCTTGTGCCACAGCCTCCTTAAGTTTCTTAACTTACTGTAAGAAGGGAAACCAAAAGAAGAATGTCGTGGTTGAGGAACATCTGAAAATGGACGGGCTTCAAAATTACCAAGGTGCAAACCTTTACTGCAAAGAGAAGGAGAAAAAGAATTTAAATTTGTTAAGTATTTGGCTACTCGATATTTCTTTGTAAAAGCTCATCGATTCTATACCTACTATGTCTATTTCGAATGACTAAAGAATGGCGTGTCTTAAATGTATTATGCCGTAGTGTGTCCAAATACAGGTTTAGGTTTCCACGGAAATATTTAAAAATAAATGTGACTTCGACGAGACCACGATTACGTCTTTTATATTTTTGTTTTGCTTGTGCTATGTGTCATGCTCTAAGAGGAGGGTTTAAGGGGGTAAGAAATTAATTCTAAATTTATGGTTTTTTTTTGGAAAACCTACATAAATTTGACGGTAACAGGATTTTTTTATACGGTTTCTAAAAATAATTATTTTAAAAAGCTTATAATAAATCTTAATACAATTGACTTATTGTTACTGGTAGCTTTGTGTTTGCATTTAAAAGTATAGATCAATATTTGTTAGATTCATACATTATTTATTTCGTTTAGAAGCTCGTTTTTGTCATTGAGTTATTGTATGGCGGATTATAACGCTGTTCTGTGTCTCTGCTAAACTACTGTAATAGCAAGATCTTATAACTGACATACACTTAAGCCTCATATTCGTTAATTAACAAAAAATTTAGACAAAGTGATGACTCCATAAAACATTTTTAATAATAATATATTATTTAATTGGTCTTGCTTGCAAAAACACGATGAATTTGGGAAAAAAACTAAAATTTTAAAGCAATCGATAGTTTTGAATCATAAATTGAATTTACAACCATAGACGTGTAAAGAACACACGAAGAACAAAATGTTAGTTTATGTTATACTTTGAATTAAATAAAAGTAATGGAAAACTCATATCGGTGTTACAGTAAATAGCAAGACACCTGCGGAACTAGAATATTTTAATTAGGTTTAATTTAATTAAACTTTTAACGCGCAATCGCTGCTTGAACAAAGTAGGCGGCTTAAAGGTACATTACATATAAGATGGGAAAACAGAAATTTTATATATTTCTGTCATATAATTTTACTCAGGAAAAAGAAGTAAGATGTTTTTTTTAAACGTCAAATAATTTACCACCGTTTCTTTGGCTTAAGATACTGCCTCAGATCTGAGAAAAATCGAAAGAAAACGCTTTTAGTTCCGCCACTCAATACAGATTAAGATACCTCCAGATTTCGTCGGAAAGTGGGGAGTATCTCAACACTATTTCTCTTTACCTATTCTGCTACATGAGGGATTCTGCTACGTAACTGTGGCAATTAAAAATATTAAAAAAATGTTATAAAGTTCAAAATATTATATTGAAAGACTTTTTAAAATCGTTGTCATCTTTTGTATAAGCGTTTCTCATTTCATACATGATAATGTATTCGCGCTAAAATCATTATGAAAAGCTTATTAAAAATTGATTGACATTTTTTACTAAATGTTGTTATTTATGAAATAAAAAAAAAATTAAATTAGCTTCACGCTGTATCCCGCACACAGCAGGGTAGGCAGAGGGAACCTAGTGTTAACACGCTCCGTTCCCCACTTTCTGCCGAATTCTGGAGGCATTGCGTGTTGAATGGCAGAACTCAACTACGCGCTTAACCTCGACCAGAGCGAAAAAATGGAAATATAAATTAAGTAAATATATTTATGAAATATTACTCTAAATTTACAAAAATATAAATTATTTCCTTAAATTTATATATAAATATACATATTTTATCCACGCATCTTTCGTAAGCAACATAAAATATATAACTAGGAGAGGATTTCCTTTTTAGAATCATACTTTTTACTGTAAGTAGACGAAGTGACCTGAATACACTCCAATTTTTCACATCTCGCCTGAAATCGGGACATTGCTGTTTAAAAGAGGGAATTCAACGCTGATTAACTTTTAATATAGCTATTTTCCCGAGTGGACATCACAAACATTACAGTGACTAAGTTTCACTGCGGCGGCCTCATACTTTTTACATATAAAATAAGCCCAAAGTGGTAATCGAACCTGCGAAAATCACACTCTCCAACTCCGTCACAAGAGAAGGTTGAAACAGAAGAATAAAGACTTCTACTTGACATATTTCCAGACATTCAATATATATATTTCATCTATGTATCTGTAGCATGTTCTTGGCTTCTTCTCCGAGACTATTTACTTAGCGGCACTATTTTATCGTTTTCCGCTGTAGGTAATTCGCTAGTGTGTTCGTGGGCACCGCGCCAGTACTGTTTTATTAGGCTAAAAGGAAATTCGTACAGACAACTGTCAAACCTTTTTTTTTTCGTTAAAAATGTTGTTAATTGTAAATATAAAATGTGGACAGGTGTACAGCGTTTTGTTTTTCTGTTTTCAAATTACTTAAATTTTTACCTTTTCACGCTTATATAGCGTTCTCGTGGGTATGGAGGGGAGGGGGTAACCGACCAGGAGACGCGGGTTCGAATTGAGTACGTAGCAATATAGGTTCTATATGTTTTCTTGACTGTGTACACACCTGTTTCATAAAATAAATATTTCTCCAAATTATATTTGAAGCCACACTTATAGCGTTTATTTAGAGTTCATGCACGTATTAGCCTCGACAACGGCAAGATATATTTTTAAAACATATTATTAGTCCAAGGCAGCTAATATATTTTTAGTCCAATATTTAATTGTACGTTTTATCCCGAAAACCATGGTTGACAGAGAAAACTGTCTGTTTACTTTCCGCCCGACTTCGCGTATTTAGTGGTCAAACTCTACACCGCACTCTGTCTTTACCACAACAGGACAGAACATGACAATAATTTTTAAATATAACTACTTCCCCGGATGGAAATTGAAACCACGTTAATTAACAAACACAGTCCCACTGCGCCATAACGTTCTCAAAATTTACATTACAATTTTTTTGTACACTTCACTTAAAAGGAATTATTAACAATTTATAATTAATGTAGAACAAAAGGACCAAATATAATATCAGTTTATAATTACAAAATATTATTATGAAACAGGCGTTTTAATAACAAAAACTTGTTCAAACACTTTGAAAGCTAAAATACTATACAAAAATCGTACGACACCCGACTAAATAAAGCTTCGCTGGAAATCCGATTAGTGATGGAACGTTTAAGGAAAAATACACCTTATATCAAAGATTATTTTAAGTTTAAAATACGTTGTGACGATTTTCCACCCTCCACCCGAATTGATATCCAGCCAGCCATGACGCAGGGTTGTCATAGAGTGTAATAAAATAATGTTTAAAGTACTTTAGGCCTAGTGAGGTCGTCGTGGCATAGACACAGCGATTCGATTCCCACTTGGCGGTAAGAGGCCAGTCGTGGCGCAGGGGCACAAAATGTGACTGTAAAATCGACTGGTTGTGGGGTCAATCCCCACTCGAGGAGATGAAATATTTATTTACATTTATATCCATTCCATTCCATTTCTTCGCTCTAATGTCGAAGCAAAGCGCGGCGTTGAGTTCTGCCACTCAACAAGCATGCCTCCAGAATTCGGCAGAAAATGGGGAACGGAGTGTCTTAAAACTAGGTTCTCTCTGCCTGCTGTGTGCGGAATACAGCGTGAAGCTGATATCGTAATAAGACAAATCGCGGCTTTAAGTTTTGTTACTCGCCACGCTATGTCCTGAAAATTGGGCTGGTAACAGTAGGTGCCCTGATATATGCGGGATACAACGTGAAGATAAATAAAATACTATTTCTATATATTTCAAACTATTTTTGGTGTATGAATTTAGTTGCGGTTTTATTTACACGGACATGTGTATTGTTTATTTAGTTTTCCTGTTCGTTGATTTAGAATTGGTCTGATGTGGAATGAGAGAAATACAATGTTCAGGATTTTTTGCTATAAAACATTACTCTTTAACTGGGGCATTGTGGGAATAAGTTAGAACTAAGTTACGAGATATAATTTAACACTCTATACTTACCTACAGTGTATATATATGTAAGAGAAGATATAGCTGTAAATGTTTGAATACCATTTTTTGTTATATACCCAGAGGCAGAGTAGTTAAATATTTTCACATTTAGTAGCAGTTAGTCAGTGTTCAAAATTTTCACAATGAATGCTTTTATTTGTAACTAGTTTCTATCAGCTGCATCGCCCGAGTGGTTCTACATAACTTGACTGTTTAAAACGAAGAAAAGTTTCAGTTCGTACCAGTAACTCCTGAAATTAGTTCGATATTTTTTTCATCTTTGAGCATGAGGTGTAGATTCAGATTTACGTTTTAAAGTAAATTTGAAATAGCTTACATTTTATCTTAGCTTCCCCTTTATCCCTAGCGGAGTAGCCAGAGATAACGGACCAAAGGCTACGGTCTTTGCGTATCTCTCACGTCTCTTCCACTGCCGTCACAATGTAGGGATAAAGAAACGCTCGCGCTCTTTGGATTACTACCGGGATTTGAACCTGCGTCTGACATAAAGCTAGTCAATTGACATCTTAATGGGGACGGAGTATCTAAACACTAGAATAGAAATTGTCATTACACTTTATTCCCTAAGTGAATAACTTATTTTTAAATAAACATTTTGCTATTAACAAACGCTAGCGCCCCTACTCCACACCCTTTGGGGGTTCCCCTTTTTTATTTTTAATCAAGCCGCGTTCACTGTGTATGGCCTGCGTTCGATATGAAAACAAAGTTATTATTATGAATCTATGGAATAACACTTTGTTACCTTTGCTGTATGTTTTATAGTGGGGTGGGTGGTAGTTAATTTGTGTGACCTTTTTTTATTTTAATTTAAGTGCTATTGTATTTATGTTACAAGCATTTTTTAATATAGATATATGGAATATAGCAGTGAATAACTTTTTAATTTTTTATTATTTTTTTTTTCAGCTTCACGCTGTATCCCGCACACAGCAGGGTAGGCAGAGGGAACCTAGTATTAAGACACTCCGTTCCCCACTTTCCGCCGAATTCCGGAAGCATTGCGTGCTGAGTGGCGGAACTCAACGCCACACTTTGCCTCGACACCAGAGCGAAGAAATGAAAATATAAATGTAAATAAATATTTCACTTCCTCGAGTAGGGATCGAACCCACAACCAGTCGATTTTACAGTCACACTTTGTGCCTCTGCGCCACGACCGGCCTCAACTTTTTTTATTTATTTTCCTATTTAGTAACTTATTTTCGATACTAAACCATCAACCATTTTTAACCATCCATTTGATAGTTGATACGCATTTAGCGCCAAAATAAATCTAATCATTAGATTAGTCTCAAATTCGGGCGAAAAGTGAAGTGTCTTGACATTAGGTTCGCTCGCAAAATACGATGCCATCTTTGGTTTTGTAAGATCAGAGAATCAACAAGGTACATATCTCTATGGTCTTACATATATGTTTTCACATTTATACAATCAAAACTAAATGTTAGCTACAACTGGTGTTATTGGTTTTTATAACGATAATTATTAAACCTTTAAACATTTAAACGTAGCGTTGTTTCGAAACGACTGACGAGAAGAAATAGAATCGATAAAACATTTTCCATTTGTTGGATTTCAAGATGAATGCCATTTTGACAGTACTTACAGTTCATGTCATCTAAGATCAAAATATTAAACTTTTTAAACTTTATAACATTTCTTGCGACGAAATAATGTTAAGCAATATTGAAAATCTGTGTAAGCTAAATTTAGAAGATTTTTTCACAACAAAATCTAAATTTCTTTATTCAATCAAAAAGGCCTTTAGAAGCTTTTTTAAATGATTTAAATATAAATACGTCAGTATAATACCACAGGACTAAACGGGACTGACAATACTGCCAGTATTGATTTTTTTTTATATTAGTGATATCTTGTTAGCCTCGACGTTACTGATACCATATATTCTAACTATTCCTATTTTTATTAAATTATTATTTCATAGTCATGGTAGCTTTTAATTTTAACATTTTTACCGTAGATAAACACATCTAACAACAATGTATGTAATTCAATGAAAATCTTATTGTATCTTCTTCAATAAAACTTTTATTAGTCTCTGTCGTGCTATTAACACTACAGAGACTACAGACCCATAATTAAATATACTTATATCCTTTTAGGCCGAGTTTCTGTGTCTGTTAACCAAATTGAAGGATAAATGCGGTTGTTGTGTGCACTAGCACTGCGTTGTTAAATCTTTGTGTAAAACAATAGTGAGATATTCTATGTGTTTGTAAATTTGTATAGTAAATATAGTAGCTTACCATCACAAGATGTGCGCTTAGATATTTGAAACTAAAAATAAATAATAAATCAGCTTCACGCTTTATCCCGCACACAGCAGGCAGTGGGAACCTAGTGTTATGCCACTCCGTTCCCGACTTTCCGGCGACTTGTGGAGGCATTGCGTATTGAGTGGCGGACCCCGCGCTTTGCCTCGACACCAGAGCGAAGAAATGAAAATATAAATGTAAATAAATATTTTTTTTCATCGAACCCACAACCAGTCGATTTTATAGGCGTCATTTATATTTAAAACTAGGCAACGGGTTTTATTGATATATATATTTTTTTACTATTATAATAGACGGTTATTCAAGAGTGAGAGTTTGACGCCGTAATTTATTCTATCCAAATGTCATCGGGAAACAATGTTATCCTTTTTGTTGTATAAAAAGTTAATGAGTAAGATTTTTTTAATATACAGTCGTCTGTGTCATCAAATGTTTAAGTTAATTAAAACACTTACCTAGAATTTATAGCATAAAATATTTTTTTTATTTAAAAGAAATATTTATATAATTTTATATATAAAACGTGTTCATCCGCCCTTGTTAACTGTTACCGTTTCTCAGAAGTTGCATCAATGGCATTTAAATGTACATATAATTCCTAGGAATAGGTAGCTTCTTTACGTCACGACATAGCCATCTGTATTATGCATACATGTATAGATATATGCACGTGTATATAGATAGATTTTTGTTTATATTTATTGTCTCCTAGCGGCCCCCGCGCGGCTTCGCCCGCTTGAACTATTGTAGTTATGATTTGACTTTATTTAAGTGTATAGAGTGATATTGTAAATTTATACTATTATATATTAATTAATAAAGGTTAATTTAAATACTTCGGTATTTATTTAATTTTGCTCGCAAGAATTGGTGTATTTAATAGAAAAATGTTTAGTTATCTATATATATAAAAGGACTTGTGCTGACTGACTGAGGTAAGACGCACGCAGAGCCGTAACCGCTGATGGTAGAAACGTGAAATTTGGGCAGATGTTTATTTTAATATTCAGGACATCCACTAAGAAGGGAATTTGAAAAATTTTAACCCTAAAGGGATGAACTAGGGGTTGAAAGTTTGTATGGAAAAAAAATTTAATCTGTACCGAGTTTTATAAAATTTGAAATTCAGGCTCTTAAAAATATTTCATTGAACATGTGTTTCATGGTTTTTAAGAATTCACCCCCTAAGGGTTCAAATAAGGAGTTGAAAGTTTATATGGAAAAATCTTTAAATTGCCACCGATTTTTATAAAAATTTAAATTCAGACTGTTAATAATATTTTATTGAACACGTGTTTCGTGGTTTTTTTTAGAATTCACTCCTAATAAGCGGGCGAAGCCGCGTGCGCCCACTAGTATATTATTACTATGCTCTACTGTACTAGATAGGCGGCAGGTACGCGCGCTCTTTCCGCAGGAAATCCGAGATAAGTTCTGTGTTGAGTGGTGGAACTCAACGCCGCGCTTTGCTATTAAATATTAGTTTATCTCCGTATACGTATAATGTAGGTGTAGTCCGATGACCCACAACCTGTCGTGTTTACAGTCACCCTCGTGCCCCTGCGCCACGACTGGCCTCTTAAATTATAATAATATTACCAAAATAACCATTTAATTAATATTATTAATATTAAATTTACACAATAAAATAAAAAATAAAGGCTATTCCGTGTACTCAAGACGCCTCGTCATACGATCCCAGTATATAAAGGCACTCACAGAGAAGACCTTAAACCACAATCTTTTTATTTGAGAAGCGGTCCAACCGGTCTATGACTAGTACAATTAGCTAGGTATCGCTATTACAAGACGTTTATGTTTCATTTTATTTGTTATATATATGTATGCCTTTTTTGTAGTTTCATACTGCACTTCATAGCAGTATAGGAACCTGGGAACCTAAATTAAGACATTCCATTCCCATTAAGCCACTTCCGTTCCCTACTTTTCGCTGAATTCTGTGGCATTGCGTGTTATGTGGCGCAATTCAACGCCGAATAATATCATTTTAATTTACTATAATGTTATTGTAAATTAAAATGATATTATTCGGCGTTGAATTGTAGCGTCAGTGGGAGTGACTGAGTGTAGATAATGGTTGTGGATACAATCATTAATCGAGAGATTTAAGATATTTTTATAAGGACGGTAAAGAGTTTTTTGATTATCGTCTGTGTTCAAATATTTTTGTTTCATTAAATTCCTATAATATTGTCATAACTAACTGGTACGATCTATTATATACACATTACATATAACATCTGAAATGTTATATGTAAATATTAGATTGTAATAGTGCCCGTATTTTATTTTAAATCTCTGATGACTTTGACTTCACTTTATAATAGTGCTTTCTACTAGAAATACACTGCGTCATAGTCCCATCGTAACCCCTTTCATAAATTGTATAGAAACTATCGCGACCGCCGCTTTCATACATACAGACGGTCTCCGGGGATTTCCCACTACGTAAAATGTATTGTATTGCTGGATTGTTTTTTAATATATATTTTTTTGTTCTTTACGTAGACGAGTAGGCAACGAGATCTTAGGTAGCCCTAAGGTCTCGTTCTAATATTCTAAAAATGTATTAAAACAATTTAAACTAATACCGCTGTTACTCTAATCAGATTTAATTAAAAAAATGAAAGTATTTTTATAAAATGGAACCCACTACCGTCGCATGTACAGTCACTTTCTATACTTATGCGTATAATGTAGGTGTAGATTTGCTCTACACACACTCAACGTACCCTCGATATCCCCCTATTAGATCATTAGCCTCCAACTGTCTCTAGTGTAACGACATTGAAGCTATTTGAAGTCCTCTTGTTGGCTACTATCTGGTTCAGCAGTTAGTAGATCAACTTGGTGAGAGGTAGGCCGTTTAAATCACTCTCTCTCTATTTATTTGTTGTTAACAACGACGTTTATATATATAATAACAAATAAACTCTATAGTTATTGTAACTAACAGCTTCCCGTTTTTTTCCTGCATAGCAGTGTAGGCCAGGTAGGTGTGGAGATTCAAATATTAAAAGTTCCAAAGTTCCGAGACATTACCGCACTTTGTTTACCGAACCCGGAAATGGAAGGAAAAGAATGGAAATAAATTAAATATAATTATTCCACTAAGTGAACTCACAACCATCGTTTACGGTCAGACAGCCTTTTATAATTATTAAAAAAAAAACGTTGATAATTTCTAAAATATTTATAATAAAACTACGAACGATATTATGTATGTATAAACGACAGATTTAAAAAGCGCTCGCTGTTTTAAAGTTGGTGATCTCGTAACAGGTAGATTACTCACTTAGCGAGGTAATCGAGTGACTCATGCATCTTTTATACAGAAAATCCCTATATAAGTGTATTTAATTTTACAACTGTGTCATCGTTGTTTGTTTTATATATAGTCGTGTATCGTAGAAGTGGTTATTTTTTATATTATTTAATGTGTATTTCTTTTTTTTTTTTACTTAAGTCATTGCTCATGGAATTCTTTTAGAAAATCACAATTCGTTTGTCACTCGTTGGAAGGTTTGTAGCAAAAATCAATCCCGCACTTTGTCTACTAAACTAGGAAATGTTTTATATATACCTTAGCGAAACTCGAACCCAAAACCATCACGTCTTTGCATCTCAATCAACAGTCGCAAACATACAGAAAGTCTTCTGTCTCTAACTCAAATGTTTTGTCATTTTAATTTCATAAATTACCTCATTTTACTATAGTAATATATCAAAATATTCAAGCCAAGGCAACTTCTATGCTATTCCATTCAGCTTAAGAAACAATTTCCCGTACGAAAAAACAAAATGTAGGAATATCAAAAGGAATTACGCTCATTTCTCGCAGACGTGTACGTAGACGCGCGATATGTTATAATGAATTTATTGTGAGTCCGAGTGTTAACAGACTGACGGCGTTTATTTTGTAGCGGTTTTTTTTTTGTTGTTTTTATTATTTGTATTTTTGTTTTGTTTTTAATTGTATTTTTATTTTGTATTTGTTTGTATACAGGGTGGAAGTGTCAGCACCACATTAAATGAAACCACAGTTTTAACTACTCTATAAAAGCCTAATATAATTCTGAAAAAAATAAATTCCCAAAAATGAAAAAGTTTTTTTTCAAACAAAATCAATAATAAAATTGTCATTTTAAAACAAAACGCCATTTGTAAGGATGACGCACGCACACATAAACCTATCAAAGGAACACCGCCGCACACGCCTCATTTTGAAATCGAGTCGTATGTATTGGCGATAAAGTTCAAAGTTGTTTAACCTTTACTAGTATTTTTGTAGTAGTAAGTGTTTATGTTGTTGGGATCTATACGTAAACGCGTCACACGAAATACAGGTATGGATAAAAATCGTGAAATGAAAAAAAAATCCTACGTCCAAACTGTTGAGGCATCTTGATTAATTTCTTTAGGTATAGGTTTGATATATTTTACCCTATATGCTGTTTCCGTAAATGGAGCGCTGCCTCTTCCACCCTGTATAAGTTACTATAGAGTATTTCATAATAGTATCGATTTGATGAAGATCGATTATTTTATGTTATGAATCTATAATAGGCGGTTTTTTTTGTTACTTAAAAATTCAATGCTCACGTAAAGAGTAGAAACGGATAGTGAGTTCTTAAGTACACTAATTTGCTTATTATCCTTGTTATTACATTCAAATACCCGTCATTGTGAAAAGGCAAGCAAAAAATTGTTGAAGATTAGATAACATTCTTGAGAGAATCGTACTTTTTGTTGATAGTGTTTGTTGTGTCATTGAAAGGTTTTTTTTTTATATTTTATTTTTTAATATTTTTAAATAACTTTTACGTTTATGTTTAAAATTTTATGCGTTTAGTCCTTAATCTATTCATAAATAATAAAACAATAGTTGCCAATATTATAATACACTCGGCAAATAGGTTTACTTTTCCTTAACAAAAACCATATACCAGTATTCATATATCTCTTTGTCATAATACTTTGTACAGTCTTAAATTATACAATACAGAATACTTGCTGGAAATATGCCAATCTTAGACAGTTCCAATAAAATGGAATGTAAGAAAACCTAATCTTTTCTTTATATTGATTAAATGGCATTTGGTTTCATTTACATATCTTTTTGTTTATGTGTTCATTCGACGACTCAAAAGTGCTTATAAGAGTTTATTTGAATTTTGAATTGAATTATATTTTGTAACAGATATTTTGTGATGAACATATTATTAATTTGCAGGTCATTTATTTAAATAATGCTGCAATATTCAAATTGATGTCGTACAGCTCTCAATATTTTATATTTACCTGGAGACACGGTCAATTGACGTCTATCTTTTCAAGCGACAATTAAAACTGTCTTATCCTGATGATCTAAATCGAATAAGTTGATAGATAACATTATTGACTCAATGTAAATGCAGTTGTTTAAACTATGAACACGGGTGTCATAAAATGCATTTTGCCTGTACCACCACACTGTAGTTGTAAAAGTGTCATTAAAATTGTAGCAATTGACAGACTTTGTAGAGCAGCTAAACTTTGTAGTAAAATTGAAAATCTTCGTTTAATACAAGACTTACAATGTTTCAAGATTACATTTTCATAACAAAAGAATTCTTTTTGTTAAAGAGTTGTAAAAGGAAAGATATTCGTAATATATTAGTGAGATTTAACTTTTATTTTTTGTATTTTATAGATTAAAGTTTTACAGTTTTAACAATTGTCATATTTTTTTTCTATAAGTACTATTGTATTGCCAAATTTTTGTAATTCCAATCATCCTTATTTTTAGATTCTCGCCCTACTCCTTCTCGCCTTTGTATCCTACATATTTGCTATATGCTGGTGTTAAGACACTCGTGTTTTTCACTTTCTCCGCATGAATTCGAGGCTGTTTGTGGAATGGTGAAGCCAAACGTCTTTTTGTGACCAGATCGAGGAAATAAGAATAATTAATTCCTCCGAGTGAATTTGACCATTGTTTTTACAGACAGAAGCCCTGAGTAACGATAGCTATTATCTAATATTCTCTTCTATACACACTAATTATAAGTACCTATACAATAACCATAAGTATACATATAATGAACCTTTTTTAAATAAATGATCAACAAATTAATATTAATCATCAAGTAAATTGCTCTTGTACCGCAGCCCGTCTATAGCGGCTTTAGATCCACGAGCATCCTTCCGTTACAGCGGCACATTGAATAACAACTGGGAGTCCGCCAAGCCATTAGCATTTCCTTTGGAAAAACGTTAATATAATGTTTTGTATGTTAATATATGTATATTGATTTCGTTATGTAGTAGGTAGTGAGTTCAGATCCCGGTAGTATGTTAGTGTTAATATTTTTGGAATTATTGATATAAGTTTTCGTATTTATTCTTTGTAATAAATATTTATTGCTTACGACCGCAGCGACAAAGGCAGCGGCACAGCATGTGACTGTGAACATGGCAGTTGTGGGTTCGATTCCCACTCAGAGGCATAAGTTATTTTCATTTCCTTGGGTAACATCACAAATCGCTGCGTTAAGTTCCGCCACTCAACACACAATTCCGCCATTCAAAACTTTATTAGACCAAGTCGATTAGGTCACGTATTACTTTATTCTTTATTGTAATACGATTTATATAAATTAATAATAATATTAAATACATTACAAAAATTTTTAAAATATTATGAAATCGCAGAACATGTCTGGCGCTTGCTTAGTCTAATCTCGTATGCACAAGTAATTCGATTACACCGTGCCTCGGCCTTCTACGTACAAGGCACTGCGGTTGTACCGCACTTTATTCACATTTCATGTATATTTTAATATGTACATATAAACATTTGTATGTACATATGTATGTATAAGTTTTTTTAGCGTCTAAGCTAAGTAAACGTGACGGTTATAAATTCTATTCCTATTCCGGGGAGTAATTATATTTACATTATTTTCGTCAAATTTCGCCATTCTTCACACACACTGCCTCCAGAATACGCGGAAAGTGGGGAACGGAAGTACCTTAATGGGAGTGTCTTAACCGTAGGTTTCCAGGTTCACTCTGCCTACCCAGCTATGTGCGTGGGATAAAAAAAAATAATTACCCGTTCTGGTAAACTAATGGCGAGGAATGCATTTTATTGTAAAATCTATTAAAATTTACAGATTAACTATTTTTTTAGCTAATAAATGAGAATTATCTATATAAATGCTTGTCACGCTCATACATTTATTTATTAAAATTAACACAGTACAGCTACAGGATACGATACTTATATTGTTTTCGTTTATCAAGGAAGTGGATAGGGATAAAGTCTTGTTGACCATATCCTGTCTAGTTCTAAGTCTGTTATGTATTTAAGTACGCTTTCGTACTCTTATCTTCGAGAGATTTTGTTTGTTAAAATTGTGGTTGGGGGTTCTATTTTGCCTTGTGTGTGTCTTACGAAATCTATGCCGTCGTAACACAATACGCGCTATACACGCGGTGGCTGTGGATTCTACCCTCATTGGGGGGAAATGATCATATTAAAAATGATTTCCATTTCTCTGCTCAGGTAGAGAAGGCGCGGCGTTGATATCCGCCACTCAACGCGCAATGTCTCGAAAATTAGCACTGGCTTTCCGTTGTTGACCTAAGTGTATCATTTACATATAATATGGTCCGTTGGTTCAATTTGTTTACGAGAGAATAATAAATTATGAGACATTTTACTTTTTGGCCCTACGTCATATCTTAATACTATGTAAGTTATCTAGTACTATCCTCACTGAACTAAGCTAAAATAAACCGAAAAATTATTCTTTTATTATTTATATAAAATAAATAAGTTTAGCGGTTTTCCGATAATCCGCGGTTATGGACTATGATAATGAAATAAATAAAATTGTTTCAAGAGCCGTTCATAATTCCATAACATATATTTAATATTCTTTTTATGTTTTTCTCATTTTAATAGTTTATGCATATCATTAAAAATCTGTAATTATCGATAAGACTGCCGCCTTTGTGCCTCAATTGTATATTTTTTCTTTTCTTGTTTTATTTTCTTTATTTTAAACAATTGTATACAATGTAATGTAAATAAATAATTATAAATAATCCCAACTGTGACATATCAAATAATTAGTTTTGTTCTTGTTTGTTACAGCGCTATGGGAGGAACAAGAGGCGCCGGAATACGACATCGACTCGGAGGATGAGAGGTGGTTGAAACAGCAGCGACATCCAGAACTCACAGGTGAATTGTGTAGAATATTATTGTATTATTTGTAGATGAATTAGTCGATTTTGATATGATTTTCAAGGTCAGCTTAAGACTTTCTATTTATAATTTTATTTTGTCGAGGCCCATTGACTGGTTGTAAATGTGATCCCAACTCGGGGAATTAATTAAATTTGACTTATTTTCATTTCCCCGTTCAGGTAACTGATTAGCAGCGTTGAGTTTCGTTCTCAATACACTCTTTAATGGGAAATGCAAAGGAAATAAAATAATGAAGTGAAGGAACATAATCTATAAACATTTTCAATTCAATTTCTATTATTCGTATTTGGATTTGAAACCGCAACCATTTATCATGAATCGATTTGAATATGGTGGTGAACAACCACATCATACAATGTAAATCGAACAAGCCTTTCGTGTCTTACATATAGTTACTATATAGGTATCGTATCCGAGCGGAGAAATGAAATATTATATCCACATCTTTATTTCATTTCTTCGGTGTGGTAAGACAAAAGTGCTATGTTAAGTTCCGGAAAATAGAGAACGTAACGCAGGTAGCGTTACGAAGTGAAGCTGAAAAAAATATATACAGTTAAATCCGATTTTGATAAATGATATGTCCTTGGATTTGTCTGGATGGCGCAAGTGTCACTTGACATATTAATTTTAGTTTATGCAGGCGGATTTTGGCATGTTTCCTTGTGAGAATTTCCCGAAACTCATATACGAACAAAAAAAGAATGTTTTATGTTTTACAATTCATCCAAACAATATTTTAGGCAACGATTTAGTATTTAAGCCTATTGACTTATTTGAGTACCTTGAGCAATATTATTGACTTTTCATTATAAAGCTTCAGCATATTCTTTGATATCTGAAACTGTTAAGCAATGTTGAATATTGTTGAAATTCCTATGAATATTCTATACAATTTGCTGTACAATAGATTATTTTGATTGTATTATATTTTGTATAGAAACATATTATTGTTATAAGTATACTTTAAGTAGCAGCGTATTCTGTCTTCGCACGGAGTAAAATATTAATTTTTTTATACTAAAATCACATACATACTTCATTTCTTTAGGAATTATGAATTATTTACCCTTTAAAAAAATTAGGCCGTCGTAGCGCATGGACATAAGCTTGTGACTGTAATCACGACGGTTGTGGATCTGGGAAATGTGAAATATGTAATATTCTCGTTTCCTCGCTTTGGCAACTTTACATTGGTAAACTTTTTTTTATTATATCTAAAAATGTTGTTATGTATATTAGATATCATATTCACGCTATATCCCGCACACAGGAGGATAGGCAGAGGGAACCTAGGGTTAAGACACTCCATTTCCCACTTTCCGCCGAGTTCTGGAACTCAACGCCACAATATTAGATATTATTGTCAATAAACGGTCATAGATACAAATCTAAATCATGTAAAATCTTAAAAACAAATTTACCATTAAATTTCCAGAGCTAAAGTTCGAACAGATGATGGACAAGCTGGAGAAGAGTTCGGGACAGACGGTCGTCACTCTGAACGAGGCGAAGCTGTTGCTCGAGAGGCACGACGACCTCGTCATAGCCGTTTACGACTACTGGCTCAACAAGAGATTGAATACTGTGAGTTTTTGGGTGTATGTCTTTGTGTTTTGTAAAGACGGAGAGAATTTTATAATTCTTAGTTCTTGACTCACCGACTATTTAGCGATGAGGCGTGGAAGCTGATATAACATGTCAGTGCTATATCCGGATTGCGATTTAAACTTTTATAGTTATTCGACAAGTGAGGTTTTTTAAATAACATTTCTTGGTAAAACCAACCAACGAAAGCTGAACGTAATGCGCTGAACATTTGATGATACCTTAGTTAAATTATATTTGATGTCGGCCTCCATTAACTAATAATATTTTTTATGCTAATGGCTTATTATTATATTTATTAACATTTGAATATGGGACTTCTAAACAAAAGTATTTTTAGGTTTCCAGCTTCTAATATCAAATAAAAAATAAAAAAATTAAGCTTCTTAGTCAAGACAATCAAAATATACGAGCGTTTTTCCATAGTTATCACTGCGTATTGTTTAAATTCGCGGCGTAATCACAATCTATGGGTTACTTTCCGTGGACATACAATTATGAAATTTGGCAGGAAGTGAGAACTTGCCGTACAAATCAAAAGGGAATAAATCCAAAAAAGTGAAAGTATATAGATATTTCATAGAAAAAAATAATAATTACAAACTCATAATTATAGCATATATCCATAAATTCAAATTTGTCCATTTTTATGTACTTCCTGTTGTCATACAATCCAGAAATTGATACGGACCCCTTGGTATTCAGTTCTGACTCGCATTTGAGCGGTTTTTATTTAATATCTGTCCTTTTAATAATTATATATTAATGCGTAGCATACATACTTGTACATCTGTATAATAATAATTATATATATATACTTTCCAGCAACACCCTCTCATACTGTCAGTGAAAACGGAAAGCAGGCCGGGCCAGTCAGCGAACAATCCCTACTTAGCGTTCAGGCGGAGAACGGAGAAAATGCAGACCAGGAAAAATAGGTGAGATTTATATGTAGCTGTTCTTATTTTTTTTATTATTTTTGTTATATTTTGGTGTATGTTATAAGGAACATTGAGTAAAGCTAAAAGAATATAAAGAATAATCTGAAAACACTTTAAATATTTACCTTTTTAAAAATAAAAAAATTAAATTAGCTTCACGCTGTATCCCGCACACAGCAGGGTAGGCAGAGGGAACCTAGTGTTAAGACACTCCGTTCCCCACTTTCTGCCGAATTCTGGAGGCATTGCGTGTTGAGGGGCAGAACTCAACGCCGCGCTTAACCTCGACACCAGAGCGAAGAAATGGAAATATAAATTTAAGTAAATATTTCATCTCCTCGAGTGGGAATCGAACCCAGAACCAGTCGGTTTTGCAGTCACACCTCGTGCCGCTGCGCCACGACCGGCCTCTACCTCTGATTTACCTTTTTAGGTTTAGCTTTTCTTATTAAATCTGAACGGAGCGAGATAGTTGTTTGTTTAACTATCATTCAATGACTTGCGACGAAAACGAGACAGTAAATGGGGAATAGAGTGATTCAACACTAGGTCCCCTTTTTTTACTCGTGATACGCGGAAAAAGCGTAAAATTGTTAATATTCGAAAATACTATATTTCGTTCTACTCTTGCAACAGGCAATATTCAAAACTATACTGTTTTATTCTATTTAAATTATAAGATATCTGATATTATTACTTAACTGTATATGACATTTCTAATTATCCTTTTATATAATTGTTCCTAGGAAAAACGACGAAAGCTCATACGAAAAAATGCTCAAACTGCGTCGTGACCTAGCCAGAGCCCTGACCCTCCTAGAGCTGGTCGCCCGCCGCGAGCACTCCAAGCGCGAGCTGGTGAAGCTGACCGCGCTCCTCACGGAGAGGAGGTACGCGGCGGGCGACTTCGCTAGCCAGCTACTGCCCGACCCGCCTCCGAGGTCAGTTTGATATGATCATTTTAATATTTTTGCATATGTAGATAATTGTTGTGGGTCACTCGCTCTGGTAATAAAACAAAGCGCGGCGTTGAACTCTGTCACTTAATAAAAAGTCGCTCAGTAAATTCTGTGGTGAGTGGGGAACGGAATGTGAGAACATTTTCCTCTGCCTTCCCTTCTATATGGGGCATTACAATGCAGCATTCAGTTTCATCTCTCGATCCGCAATGTTTCGACATGAGTATTGTGTTGACACTAGTTTCCTGTGACATGCGTATATATGAACCCATTTGCAACTCCCGCAGACCTCAGTACACGGCGGTGCCGATCGCGGCCGCGTTCCGGCGCGAGTACACGGTGCAGCACTACGCGCCGCGCGCGCCCGCCGCGCCCGTCGACACGCCGCGGCAGGTGAGGCTCTTATATACTTATATACACTATAACACCAATTGACACATAGATATGGTAGTGTGCGTTAGCTAGGCTTAAACTAAGCTTTACATTTATGTGAGTCATTATGAAAGTGAAGTTAGAAAAAAATACTAAACTATATCAATATCAATAAACTAACTATATCAATTCTTCTACTCCGGACTCTGTATCTTGGTCAACTTTAACTTCACATACTCCTCCGTCCGTACAGTTTTCGTAAGAAAGCGTACAACATTTTTGCTTTTCATATTAATATAATATTTATAGTACGGTCGACGAGATGTGGCCGCCCTCAAGTTAGACTTTATAAACTTTTGTGCATTGTGCAAAAAAATAAAAATCTAAAAATCAAATGTGTGCAGTCATCTACAGCTAAACAGGGCGACCACGAGCCGTTGACCATACTATACATTTCTAGATAAATAATAAGTTGATTGTTTTCAAGAAGTAAGTTATGACTTTTAAACTCGAGTTGATTGTGAGTTTTTTTATCGCGTGCTACTTTTAATATATAGGATCTATTTTCAAATATTTAATTTTAAAAAATGTATTCTTATTGTAGGTAAATCTATAGGTTACTATATATATATATCTGTGTAATATTTTTTCTGGCCTGAAAATATTATTCACAACACACATTATGATACATACTTATTTTATGCAAAATTACTTTACTATTTATAATATAACTTAGCAAACTTTCAATAGCAAATAAAAATATTAAAAAAAACTACTGTCAGTCTGTCAAATAAAAAATATATATTATATAGAAAAAAAGTAAATTGAAATATACATTTTAAAGTCCAATAGTAGTACGCCATTATGTTGTCATTGCAGCGCGAGAAGCGACCGTACAAGCGGCGCAAGCATCGACACCACGCGCCCGCGCACCCGCACAGAGGTCAGTATGGCGAGGTTATCGGGGCCACGTGTCACGGGGTCGGGGTCGTGTGGCAGTCTGGGGCGTGTGGAGGTGCCTTTATATTAAACTGATAGGAAGGAAGTTATGTCGACGTCACGTTTTGACGTCCCTGGACACAGTCCCAGTGGGGAGATGTCTTTATTTATAATAAGAATAAGCTAGTGTGAAGATGCTGTTATATTAAGTAGACGTGAACGCTAGGAGTGTGTGGACATGCTTTTGTATCATTTAGTTGAAATGGCCAGAGTTAGGGAAAATATTTAAATGTACACAATGAGTTTAATGAAATAAGGTATTGTATTTTTAATGTATAGATTGCGGGTTCGATTCCCGACATAAAAATTTTGCAATATTTTTTTAATATAATTTTTCCAACAATATGTATATTATATTATGTTTATTTATGTTTCAATTTATAATAATTACAGATTCCGGTGTGTGTACGTCTTCCGAGGAGGAGACTGCTCCCCCAGACGACGGGCCGTTCGCGTTCCGACGCAAACCCGGATGTTTCTATGAAATGGTGGGTTTTGTAATGATTTGTGGATTAGTGGATTGTGGGTTCGAATCTCAGGTGGGAAAAAGACCTTCAGGGCTTGTAGCAGGGTAGGAAAAGTAAAATAGTGCTAAGACACTCCATTCCCCACTTTCTGCCTAATTCTCAAGACATTGCGTGACAGAGCTCAATGCTGTGCTCTGCCTTGTTACCAGAGAGAGGATATAAAAATAATAAATGTCATCATTCATTCCCTCGATTGGGAACCATTCTTTTGATGTAATAATATTTGGTTATAATTTTAAACATACATACACTATATTTGTAAATTAATCCCAAGTGAACGACAATAATCAACTTCACAATAAGTAATTCATATTGTATTGTGTTCTTTATTATTTTTTAATACAATTTTTTATCTATTTTAGCCCACATCGACATTATACGGTGATCCTCTGGACCCCGATAATCCTTCTAAAGATGGACTATTTGAGCATGAGGTCGATGAGAGAATGAGGTGAGTTAAGAATATCAGTAAACATTGATATATACACATCGTAGGATAGGTAGAGAGAATCTGATGACCTAATATTAAAAAACTCCATTTACCATTAAGACACTTCTTTTCTTCACTTTCCGCCAATTCCTCGAGGTATTGTATGTTGAGAGACGGATCTTGCCTCGTCACAGGAAAAGGTGGGGTTTTCGGGACTAGGGATCATTACGGTGGTTTCCGCTGATTGGGGGGATCATGACGTAATCGCCACTAGGGAGGCGCGTTGGCGATTGCTGTGTGCTTAGGTTTTTCAAAGATGCTAGAGCTCATCTACAGATTTTTTCTCTTAGCCGCCTTTTAATACATCCAAGAACAACGTGGGTGTGTGATGGAGTGTTTTTATCCTAAGCCGGCATTCACACAGAAAAGTGGTGTAACGATTTGCCTTATAATGATTTGCTTTCTATGGATAAAAGTTTCATAATATGATGTAAGCTTTTAGTGTTGGTACATAAGTACACATGACGTGCGCAGGTACACGCTGACGTCGCTGGCGCAGCCGGCGCCGGCGTGCGTGGGGTTCGCGCGGCGGCGCGTGGCGCGCGGCGGCCGCGTGGCGCTGGACCGCCGCGCCACGCCGCTCGACCCGCTGTGGCGCGCGCTGCCCTTCGCGCTGCACACCCGCCGGGACCGCCGCCACGAGGTCAGTCACGCAACTTACCGCTGCCAGAATACGCATTAATAAAAACTAACATTACTGGATAAGAAATAAATAAAGCTTCTATGATTTTTTTTTGGGTGCTAAAGATTAATAGAAAATTGTTATAGATACTGAATATATTTAAAAAAAATATATTATATATTCATAATCAAAAACTAACCAAATTCTCATCAAACTACCCTTGAAGAACATTATTTTTAATAAAAAAGAATCATTGTATATATAATACAAATTTAAGATCAATGTTATATAACATGCTGAATTGGACTGCTTTCAAATATAAAAAAAATATCAACATCGGTTCACCAAGTCCAAAGTTCTGAGGTAACAAACATTACAAAAAGTACAGTCAAATTGATAACCTCCTTTAAAAGAAGTCGGTAAAAAAAATATTATAATTAAAACCCAATTACTAAAATAAGTATCACTCTTTCATCCTTAAGTATTTTAATTTAAGTTAACATAATTATAACAACAATTAATTTTCGATTTCCAGATCGACCTCGAGACCAATCCTCACAGAACTCCAAAAGAAATCACCCGCGATTACCACAGTGGTGGAAAATACTCCTGGAGGCACGCCTTTAGAAAACATCTATCTACACACTCCCATCTCTGGACAGACCCTGTCAAGAATGACGTTGACGACGTCAAACATGACGTGTCAGATGTCAAACAAGACGTGTCAAACGTCAAACACAATATGTCAGATTTCAAACACGATGTGTCAGATGTCAAACATGATATGTCAGACGTCAAAATGGAAGTGGACAGTGATAAAGTGTTGAACAGTGATAGTGAACTCAGTGATAAGAGAACAATAGACGGTTATGTGAGAGAAAACTTGCAAAGAGTGATAAGAAAGAGATCGTGGTCTGGATGCAGTGATAACAGTTATGAATCCGATGACAGTTTACAGCCTGTTGAAGTCGAATTTGAGAAGTTTATCAATGAAGTTAATAAGAAATGGTTGGTAGTTTGATTATTTAGTTTTCTAAAATAAGAATTGGAATTACTATAAGGATTTGTGTTGTTTGTATAAGGTGAATGTTCCTTATAAATATGAATATTCCTCTGGTATTTCTTACTTTGTGTTTAAATACACAAAAACTATTAAATTTAGAGTATTAAATTAAAATGTAGTGTAGATTTATTGAGTGATATTTGCAGTATTATTTCTCATATTTAAATTGTTGAATTTGCTTCTTATTCCAATTCCAGGTTACACTTCCGACCGAAAACACCGCCACCCTCGCCTCCATACATAGAAAAACCATCCAATGATCAATTTCCCATACCACCTGACCTACCCATTACTGTTGAACTAACAGAACCCTCTGAAGGACTAACATTTAGAACAACCGAGTTCACATTAAATGATCTATATGGAGATGTTACTTTAGACACAGATAATGGGGAAAAGAATCTTGATACCAGCGGAGATGATCTATTAGTAGAGAACCTAGGTCTTACAGAAGCTCAAGTTGAGAGTATTCTATCAGAAACAGACTTAAAAGCATTAGTTGATGTTGATTTGACAAAGGATGATAAGAAAATATCGTTATCAGATGACCTATTAGAAGATTTGACAGATTCTTTTTTATATCACGGCCAGAGTCAGGAGGGGCGTACTGCCTCTGGCCAAAGGAGAGACGAGGGTTTCGGTTCGACATCCGTGCAGGTCACCCAAATGGATAAAGAACCGGTCTATATAGACAAATTAGTTCCAGAAACGCCCAAGGTGGAGAAACTTAAGAATATTGAGAAGTGTCCAGTTCCCACTTCGAAGATTATTGTTGAAGAAGTCAATGAAGTCAAAGTGGAGAAGAAGAAGAATGAAGAGGTTGTGGTTGTGAAGAATGTAGTAAAGAATTCTCCATTGAAGAAACACATAATAGCATCAGCTCAGAGGAGGGAAGTGGTGATATCTTCAGATAGCTCACATGTGACGCATACAACGCCTCATATTGTTACGGTTGCTGTTTCTGATAGCTTGAAGGTTGGTTTTTTGTTTGCATTTACGATAAATAAAGTTATACACTGTTCTTCGATTTCTGTCCAGTTAATAAAAACTATTTAAAGTAAGAAAACTAAAATATTAAAAAAATAATAATAAATATTATCTTTGGACAGAATTTAAATACAGTTATTCTAATCTGATTATTTTAATATATTAAGCAACTTTAAAGATATGAATTATTTATTCTATTTATTAATATTAAAACTGCGGAAGTTTGTGCAAATAGCAAATGTTTGTTGATAATCGATGATTTTTGTCAAAAACTACTGAACAGAATTACATATATACTACAGTTTTTGTAGCGATTTTGAATAATTTGGCTATAAAATAATTTAAACAGGTGAAGCCACGCGAGAATATTATAAAAAAATCGGTTACTTTGATGAATAATTAAAGGATTGTCATAAATATTAAATATCTATATAATAGACGTCGGACAGTTATGTAAATTAATTCTATCTATATTTTTTATTAATTTCCAGGTGCGCCTTCAAAATCAAGGGCAAGCCAACGCGTGTTCAACAGCGGGCACTGTAGTGGGATTGTTGCAAAATGGACCGTTCACGGCGGTAGCGTTGCCCGTTCATAATGCTCAGCATAGAGAGATTGGTGTGTTTTTTTTATATTTTAATGCTTTGATAGATATTCTATTCAACTTCATCTCAATTAGTGATCACTTATTATTAATGTTAGGCATAAACATTCAAATGTAACAACCTCTAGTGTTGCATAAAAAAAGTATATATATATATATATATATATATATATATATATATATACTTTTTTATATATATAGCAAGATATACAAAGATAGCCTATCGCCATTTGAGTGGAAACTGAATCCACAACCATTGCAGTTACAGTAAAATATTTTGCCGCCGAGACCCAATATCGGTAGTCTTTGATATGTGGATAAAATGGTTACAATACAATATATATTTTGTATCTTACTTAAACTGATATAGTAGTGGGCATGTTACAAAATGGACCTTCCCAACTGTAGCTGCCTAGTCATAATGCTCAGCATAGGCAGAAAATCCCACCAGCTTTTATAGACTATGTTTTTAATATTAGTTTTGTTTATTTATACTTGTCTTGCATATCGAAAGGTAAGCAAAGGAACCTTATCTGTCTATATACAATATGTACTTTCATTGTACAAGAGGAATCAATTTTACATTTTTAAATATCAATTGTTGTATAAAATATATTTAAAAATATAAAAAAAACACTCTTCCGAGGGCGGGACAAGGCTTCAAGCCAAAGCAAAGCTTAGGCTCTAGAGAGGGAGAAACCTATTCACTATACGCGCAGTCTCAAATAAAACTGTTTTCTACATACGATTCTTAATCCAACAGCAAAGCTAAGCTAACCTTTTTAGATGTTGGTCGAGGCTTTTCGCTCTTAAACCGTTAACTGAAACCATCATCGGCACAATGATACATTGCAGTAATCATGGGCTAAGTCCAAATATTTAGATAATTTTTCTTTTTCGGCCTTTACGAGATTAGTGTAGTACTACTAGTACTTTATCAGGTCTATTGGCAATAATATACCTGGCAGTAATAATGGACCGATCCCAGTAGATTTATTTTCAAGAACAGATTCTTCTGATTCCACAAAACCACATTAAAGAGCAACTTGCCGGTGATTGTGTCTATTTAAATACTCATCATTAGCAAGATGAGAACCACCAGAGACAATATGTCTGAGGGACTCCCCAGGTCGGTGACAGATGGCGATAGTGCCATCTTTCTTAATATGTCCTTGGTTCCGTGTCTTGATAACTTCGTACGCAGTGAGGATAATTCCTCCCTCTGTTGCCCTATACTACGCTCGCATGACCTTCTTGTTCAACTGCTAAGACCATCTTATGCGACGATACCTATATTATTGTTAGATACTACATTTTCCTCTTAAATCTAAAATATTGCATTTAATTTGGAATTAAAAGTTTCTCACTGGCGTATGTAATGTAATTACCACAATGAAAATAAAAATTGTGAAAATTAAATACAGAAATTGAAATTAATGAGTACCCCACCTGGGGACCGAGCCTAAATCTATCGAGTTTTTATTAGAAGGCTTAAAATTTAATCCTTACTTATATTATAAATTCGAATGTTTATCTATCTGTCTGTCTGTCATATACAGATACTTAAGGGTCTTGGAATGAACATAGGCTACTTTTTTCTCATATTTATATTATTCTTTATATATATATGATTAAAATACCTTTCTATTTGATATGCAATTTATTGCCTGATATTAATTACAACTGTCGCTAATAAACAAGAAATTTCGTTGTTTTAATAAAAGGTCGCCCAAAAATGGGCTTCCTGAACGCTTACATGACGTGCGCAGACTCTGCCTTATGACATACATGAAAACAATGTTCTACAATAATATTGTCCTTTAGGATATATATTAAAAAATCCCCGATAGTATATGTTTATCTCTGAAAATTGGGTCACAGTAATCATTTTAATATATATAATTTAAATTTATCTGGTTATTATTAATGTATTTTCTATAATGTTACATTATAGAAAATAAATGTAAGAGTCACCTTTAGCATTTCATCTAAATTGAAATTGTACTTTACTGTACATCATTATAATAAATACTTTAGGAGATATCACTGATTCAAAATGAGCCGACCCGAAATGGGAAACGACGTTGACGGTTTTGTAAATTGCCATACATTTTCGATCTACTGTTAATTTTTGTATGGTTATTCGCTGTTTATTATTAATTCATATTTTTCTTTGGTTCTCTTTGCTTATTCGAATAGTAGATTAGTTAGATTCTTTTATTTCTTGGTTTAGTAAGTTTTGTTACCAAACCAAGAATACCAGAATAAGGTATTCGATTTCGTATTTCTTTTAAATATTTATTTTACGTTGATAATATTGATAATATAGCTGGCTTTGTTTTCCTTTGGTTACGTTTACTACTTTGTGTTAATTTTAAATAAGCATTTTTTTCTAATATTAAGAATTTTATTTCCTTTACTTATGTCTACGTTATTTCGGCTTGCTGTGATTATTTGGGCTTATATTTTCTTACTAATCCTATTAAAAACTGAAAATAATTTCTTAAATATATTTCATAAATATTCTTATAGATCAAGCGGGCAAATCTGCGCGGGTCCGCTAGTTTGTTATAAAAATTGTGTATTATATCATATTTTAGTTGTATAATTTAGATAACATTATTACATTAATATTCTCTTATATCTTAGCTATTTTGTTTAATTAAAAAAAATTTCTCCATTTCAGGTTCAGCGACAGTGGCAAGTGTGGCCAATGTGGTGACAGCAGGCACCGGCAAAATACCCAACGTGTCCATGGCAAACGTGGCGAACGTGTCCATGGCAAACGTGGCGAACGTATCCATGGCAAACGTGGCGAATGTGTCCATGGCAAACGTGGCCAACAGAAGAGTTACCCCCTTCGTCCAATTAGCACCCGCTTTAGCCCATAAACCCTTACAAATACATCATCCTTCAGTGGTAGTTGCACCTCAAATGCATCACGTGACCCCAAGTAAATTAAAAGTACTCCATGCCCATCCATTATCTCACACTCAGCGAGCTCAACTAATAGCCCAAAATAGATCCATAGCCCAATTACCAGCAGTTGTCTCACTAGCGGCGTTAGGTGACGCTAAACCACCAGCTTTACTAAAAACACCAGGCTCTGTGGCACAATTTTTCGAAATTAAAAGCGGACAGCTGGCGAAAGGACCGCATTTAGTCAATGTTCTGAGACAACCGCCTCCAGTCAAAACATCAGTAGCAAGATTGGACTTCGATGCCAAGAAAAGGCAGGTGGTGTTTGATGGTACCCTCAAAGGGAACGTCACAGCGACCACAAGACACCGAGTTAGTGTCAGTTTAGACGGTAGACAGATTGTGAGAGCCGCATTACCTGTGAGACCTCCCTTAAGACAGCATTTTCCACAAGTTCAATTGAAAAATCGAACCATACAAGTGACCACGCCCATAGCCCGAAGCTCATCTGAACCCTCAACTAGTATAAGCATGGCGCAAACGAAAACCGCCTCCATTCCGAGTTCTGTAGTGGCTAATTTGCTACAGAAGAATGTTTTGCCCAAAGGTCAGAAGATAGCGATATCTGGTCCCGGTGGTCAGGCCTTGTCAGCTAATGTTCAGGCCATAGCTATTACGACAGCTCAACTGAAAGCTAGACAGGGCAGGTTGATAGCTCAGCCCAGACCGAATCCTGTTGCGTAAGTATCATTTTTTTTTGCTAGAAATTGTCTTTTTTTTGTTTTGAGTCTATGCGCGACTCTACACCTATAGAAACTTTGTTTTTTTTAGTTCACGCTATATCACGCACAGAGCAAGGTAGGCAATACTTTGGAAACTAGTGTTAAAACACTTCGTTCTCGTCAAAACACTTCCATCCCTCACTAAGTTTGACGAGGTGAATGGCGGAGCTCAACGCCGCATCTTATCTCGTTAACAGAGTGAGGAAATGAAAGTATTGAATATTTTATTTCTCCCTAATTGGAATCGAACCCACGACCGTCGTGCTTATTGTCGCACTCTCGTGCCTCTGCGCCACGACGGCCTTAATATGTCCAGCTCAATAAATTTTGAGTTAAACTGGAAAGTGGAGAACGGAATGTTAAGACTAGGTTCTCTCTGCCTACCCTGCTATCTGTGGGATATAAGACGTGATGACTAAAAAAGGGAGTTTTGATTTACGAAATGAGATGTAAATTAATAGGTTTTCCATCACTTATGGATTGTAATGAAAAAAAATAAAATAAAAACTAAATATACTTAATTGCACATTTAAAAAAAAAAACAAAACAACTCACAAACTTAACAATAATAATAAAAAAAAGTACAACAAGGCTACTATAATCGAAATAGATTACAATCTATTTCCGTTTAAACTATGTTTCAGTCTACTTTTATTTGTTTAAATTTAATTCAATATTGTTTATTTAATTATGCAAAAAATCTGTTATAAATTTAATAATTAAATCAAACGGAAAAATAAACCCTGAATCATCACTGCATCACTCTTAAATTTCCTAAAATATATGTACTATATTATGAAAGTCGAATTTTGTAATATAGAACTATAGTGTTAATTCTTAAAAATATTTCTCTTTTTAATTCCAGTGAAATAGTAGAAGCATCAACTGCACCCACCACCTCAACAAACACCAACATGGCCGCTGATCTTACCCCAGAAGAAAATGAATCCACGACCAACGGCGTCCGCAGGCGACCCACCGACACGCTACCCATGGAAGTCACGTGACAACCGGGCAATAGTAATCGAAACCGAAACCGTAACCAAGGTCCCAAGAACCAAACAACCATAAAGAGGAGTGTTAAAAAATGTGACGACAAAAAAACTGGCGAATACTGTCAGTTCAGTGGTGAAAGTGCAAATGTCAAAAGTGATATAAAAAGTGTTAAAAAACGTAAAAACAGTCAGAGGAAAAGTGACGCTCAAAGTGGTGGTGGCAAAACAAATAAACAAAAAACTGAAAGTAAAAAGTGTAAACGTAATAATGTGGAAAAGTGTCACGAAGATAACACAAGTGGTAAGAAGTGTGAAACAAAAAGTGCTAGAAAGTGCAAGAAAACAAGGAATAGTCCAAAACAAAAAGGAAATAATAAGAATAAAAGCAATGACAAGGGTGGCGATTACAATTTTGAAGATTCTAATAATTTGACTAATACTGAGAAATTAAAGAAAAGTGAATTAAACATTCAAAACAAACTCAAAACTCAAACACAAAAACCTATTAAAAATATTGACAAAAGAAATTCTACAAGAACATTCCAAAACAAATATCGTAGTATGAGCTTTGATGAACTCTTAAAAAGCTGTACAGAAGGCAAAAGTGTTTATGATCAACCAAGCAGAAGTGACATTGAAAAGTGTAAAAATACCAGCAAATCCCAACGCCGTAAAAGTGTCATACAAAAGTGTAGCAGTGAAAGAAATTATACAATGAGTTTTGATGATCTACTTAAGAGCTACAGTGAGAAATTAAAATTTAATGACAAGAGGAATGATGTACAAGCAGACAATAAAATAGAAACTAGGATTCATAATATTCAATCAAGAGAAAGTGTTATACAGTCTTGCAAAAGTACAGATAAGACTAACAGCTTTGATGAGCTTCTCAAAAGTGTTAGCCAAAATATGCTTGGTGATGTCAGTCAACAAGTGAAGTATAAAAAATCAAACAAAGAATTTAATGAATTACTAAAAATAGAAGAAAATATGGTGGAAAATGATAATACAAGTCAATTTGAAGTAAACAAATTAAATGAAGGAACTGATGGCCATATTGAAGAAAAAGCAAAAGTAAATGAAGACTTAAGTATAGATGTAAAAAGTGAAGAGACTATCGAAAGTGGAAACAGAAGTGAAACTAACATTAAAGCAACGGACAACGGATTAGACGATCTCGGAGATTTAGTCCGTTACATCAATGACGATATCAATGTAACGGTAAAAGTGGACATGTCCAATGACTTCTCAGACATACCCACAACAGATTCTGACGTTTCACCCAATGAGCTACAATCAAATCTGTATCTAGTTTCAAACAGCCTAGACTCATCCAGTCTGCCTATATTAGCATTTTAGCAAAAGCCTAAACGTTAAAATTTGAACTATATATGGACCATGCAATAACATTTGTATGATTCATCAATGTGTTTTAGATGTTCTCATCAAATGAATGTAAAATTTGCTTGAACAATGGTAGGTTCTAGAATTTACTACAGTCATTTATTGTATGTGTAATCCAACTTGTAAAGAAAATTGATGTTTTATTGTTGTAATTAATAAAAAAATTACATATTACATTACAAAAAATTGTAAATGCTAATAAATGTTTAAAAATCGTATTAGAAACCTATTTTTTTTTAAATGTGACCATATAAAGTGAAAATATAAAAGTTACGATATTACTTATTACTTTTTATATATCATAATAAATATATTATGAGGCCGTCGTAGCGCAGTGGCAGCGTCTGTAAACGCGACGGTTGTGGGTTCGATTCCCATTCGGGGGACTGAATTATTTTCATTTCTTCGCTCTGATAACATGGCATAGAGTAGCGTTGAGTTCCGCCACTCAACGCACAATGTGTCGATAATTAGATACTTTATTGAGAATTGCATCTTAACACTAGGTTCCCTCTGCCTACCCTGCTATATGCAGGACGTGAAGCTAAAAAATATAATAATGAAAATATTATGATTATAGAATGTGTACTATAATTATAATTGTGTCTATAATATAATCGGTCGCCATGTTTGTTTTTGCGATTTTGTCCATTTTTGTAAATTGCAAGCTTCGTTAAAAATAATTTAAGTGGCTGTGACATAGTTAATACAATGTATGTAAAATACAAATGAGATGCCGGCCATTTTGCTTACTGTTTGTTATACTTATAACTTATTATGCATGTGTTTTTTTTATATATTAAACGATGTAAGGTCTATGTGATTGGAGGTTTTGTTTTTATGTTAATGGCATTTTTTATATAAATAAATTATCACAAATTGTGACCTATTAATAGTCTATGTTGAATGGGTGTTTTTTTTTAATATTTTTCATATATTTATATTACTTACCATAAACAGACAAAAGCACGGCCGGCATTGCGCTTAGGATTTTTTTTAATTAGAAGAAAAAAACATTCTCTAGTTATTATTTTTTACGCGAATGGAAAAACTGAAAAAAAAGTTACAGTTAATTTGCGATAACAAATCATCGAGTGTATATTTGATGTATGTACTGTATTATATATAATATTAAATAAATAGTTGTAATTTAGGCTGGCCGGACCAGATTTTCATGTTAAGATCCAAAATGCTTAGGAAATCTTTTAAAACACTATGGACTTCATTGTGTAACAAGAAACTGTACTCGTCAGTAATCGAACCTGTTACCTTTGTGGAATTTTTTTATTTAGTTTGCACGTATTATCGCAATTTTTATGTTCTTTTATCTTTTTCTTTCTATTACATAATGAAGTTATAGTGTTATTTCTGTATATATCAAAATTGTTCACACAAGGTTGAGTTTGAGTTTTTGAGCTGCCACTGTAAAAGTTCTTAGAATTTGAGTTGTAACTCAAAATTTTACCTTTAAATCGATTATACAGTGTGAATAATTTTGATTTTGATATTTTAAAAAATAACAGTATCGCAATCTAACCCCCGCGTGCGATGTATTTATTATACTGTAGTTTTGTACTATTGAAGACATTTTTTTATCTGTGCCCTATTGAAAAAATGTCATATTTTCTATAAAAAAAACAATAAATAGCCAAATAAATGTTGTAAATGTATTATGCTATTTGGCTGAACGGAGGTGTGTTAGATTTCTATTTTCAATGTTTGGTTATTTTTTTTAATTTAAGTTTTTTTTTAATTTGTTTTCATATAAAATTTCTTAGATTTTTTGACAACACACCTCTACTTCAGTTATAGTCTATAACTAAATACAATTATACCGCGAATTTACGTGTAATTTTATTTTAAAACAAATGCTTGTTCTGTTCCGAGCGCCGTTTAGCTTCAAATGTTTAATAGATTTACAGAAAAAAATGGTAATACATAATAATACAAAGAAAAAAAATGTAAAAAGGTCACTCGATCCCTTAGTGAGCTTCCCATAGAAGTGTTGTAATTTTTAAATAAATATTCGTCTATCACTACTATGTAATACTATAACAAAATTTTTTATCAAAGAAACTACATTTAACCATTGCTAGTACCTTGAAGTTGTGTACTGTGACGTCATACGATCATTTTTTTATAGGTTTCAGGCTGTTTACTAGTAAGACACTTTGCTGGCTTATTTAATTAAATAAAAGAATAATTTAATTTTTTGTTATTGTAGTTTTAGATATTGTTGTAACAAGATGGCGTTAACGGTAGTTTCTTTGAATATCACTTTCTTGTTAGTAAAAATTAAAGAAAAAAAAAACACAGAAAAACGCAAAAAATATATCTTATTACGTGTAATTGTAATTGGGGTTTGTATAGCAGTGCCGTGAAAATGTGAGGGTTTTCTACACCACGCGACGACGCGCGGTCGAAAATACCTCGCGACCAAAAAAAATACGGTTTTAACTATGTCTATACATATATTGTTAGTAAGTATCATATACTGTACAAAAAGGCTGCAGATTTGAAAAAAAAATGTAAAAAAAAAACATTTGTTGGCCTCATTTTTGGGGCTGGTTACATACGCTTAGTAAAGTCGTTAGGATGATGTACCTCATAAGTTTGATCGTTAGTGTAGGTTCGAGTCTCGGACGCTTGGCAGTTCTCGGAGCGACCTTTGCTTTGCCTTTTTTTTATTGTAAATATATTTTTTTTATCTCTCCCTTTATTCTCCTAAAACGTCAAGCGTTCGGAAAGACCGTATTATTATAATATTGCTGTAAATTGTTTGTAAAATAGTCATGTTCAGAATTTCAGTGTAGTTTTTGTTGATTATATTTTTTTTTCAACCGGAAATTGCTGAAATAAAGCGACGATTCTGTTTCAAGTGGATTTTGTTTTATTTATTTTTCCTTTTAGTTGTGTGAAATTTATTTAAATAGTAGTAATTTATTTAAAAAATAAATTTCAGACGCCAGAATGTAATCGCGACAGGTTGAGGGTTCGATTCCCATTCAAAGAAATGAAATTTAATATTTTGATATCCTCGATTTGATATTTTGATATCCTCTGGTGACGAGACAAAGCGCGGCATTGAGTTCCGCCACTCAACATGCAATGCTCACAGAATTCGACAGAAAGTAAGAAACGAAGTGTCTTAACACTAGGTTCCCTCTGCCGACCCTGGCATGTGTGGGATACAGCGTGAAGCTAAAAAAACATTTATTGTTTTTGAGTTGCACAAAAAGATGTCAAATTTAAAATAACATTGCTAAAGCAGTCGGCAAGTTGCTATTTTTGTAAAAACAAACTTAGCTGAATATTATTTTCTTGAGTTTTGAGTAATCCTAGAAAACGAAAGGATTAAGGAGATATCATCGAGCTATGTTAAATTTAGACCCGAGAGTTATACAGAATGTGACTCCTTCATCATTTAGAATCACTATCTCAGAAATGGAGATTCTTACAAAAAAAAAGTGTAGACATATAGACTTTCGGCCCACTCGCGGCTTCGCCCGCATACCACCTATAATTCTTTTATTGTGCTACATTTACTAATAGATAGATTATATAAGTTATACATTCAATCACGAAAAACTTATTTTCATAAATTTGGGAAAGTGCAAGTGCTACGTGGCTGTCAGCGAGGATGTCATCGGCGGCGGATGTCAGGGCGCCCCCCCCGGAACTCGAGTCTAGGCTTGCGGCCGTAAGCAGAGTGTTGAATTATTTTAATTTTACATTTTCTCCGATTTTTTTGACTTTACTAAGCAGAACTATACCAAATTACATACTATAAAGGCCAAAGAAATAGCTTCATAAAATTTCCTTGATGATGAGATTTCCTTATTGAAACTTAAGAGTGAATAACTTTCACTCTTAAGTTTCAATATCTTCGTCAAATAAGAATCGGTGAATATCAATCACCTTGGAATTTTCCATTATTTTTACAAAAGATAGATATACGGTGTCGAGGTACGACTTTATTATAAAACTAATGAAAGTGAATGTTTTTGTAGTACAATGTACTTACTTATATGTATTCAACTATTTTTGCAGCGCACGCTCTTAAAGCAATTCGATGATGTTCATTATTATTGTTATTTCATTATTCAAAGCTAACTAAGAATTACACTCTAATGTAATAGATATAGCCTATAGCAATTCTGAGAAATCCAACTTAAATACAAAACAAAAAAAAATTTTAATCCGACCGGTAGTTCCAGAAATCTTAGCCTTTACACAAACAAACTCTTCCGCTTTATTATATTAATATAGACAATTTTAAGACCGACAATTTTGTCTCATTTATTTTTCTTTCAAATAATTTACCGTTCACTAGAAACATGAATAACGACCCACACACATTTCGAGCTTCTTTTGCTATTTTATCTAACTTAACTATTGATTTTTTTTAATTTGTAATGGTACCCAAAGTCATTAACAACATCACGCATAAATTCCGATTGATCCTGTATATGGGCTAAGTTCGACCTCATATGGACTACTATTATCTTTGGACTGGTGACTTGACCTATTGGATCGCATTCAACATAGAGCCGTTCGCGTCGTTGGGGACCCAACGATCTGTGAAAGGCTCGACACTGGCTTTGGCACGGCTCCTCGCCCTACCGCATTTATCAAGGGGAGTTTCTGGGAAATATCTAACTACACAGTCCGTCTACCTGCGACAGTGTTTCCATATCGACACGACGATAAGTACGTTCAAAAAGCGCGTGTATCTCTACCTCAATGGCCGGCAACGCACCTGAAGCTCCCCTAATGTTACACAGGGTTGTGAGCGGCGTTGATCACTTACCATAAGACGATCCGTAATCGAGTTTGACTTGTCTTTTCTGCAAAAAAAATCAACTGTAGCCGAGTTTTTGTTAGTTGAAATGTTTATTTTGACCGCCGTTTATTTACAGAGTATTTTAATCTTCATCAAAGCAGTTTTAACAACTCTATAAAAGTCTAATACAATTTAAAACGAAAGAAATTTTGCCATTTTTTGATTGCAAAATAAAACGCCATTTGTTGAGAACGACGCACACACACAGATACTAACCTATCAAAGACTACGCCTCTCACGAAATCGAGTCCTAGATATTAGTTGTCTTGTGAAGTTGAACGTTGTTTATTATTTTAATTATAAAATAGACAATCGCGTAAAATACAGTGAGAGATATCACTTTCTCCTTCTAGTACAGATGTTTAAGTTATTGGTGTTCATAAGTGCGTACGTAACATGTAATACAGTATGGATAAAAATCATGAAATGAAAATAATGATAGTACGTCTAAACTGCTGACGAATCTTGATATTTTTTTAAGGTATGAGTTTGAAATATTTTACCCTTTATGCTGCTTCTTTAAAAAGAAAGCAAACGCTTCCACCTGTATTCTCAAAAGGTTTCATATTTGGTGTTATTATATTACTACTAATGTATATCACTGACTTTCTTTTTTTTTTAATATACGAAAACAAATAAATGCTATGGCAAAGAGGTTAAAGAAATAAAAAAAAACAAGTAAGTTCAATAGAATTTATTTTCAAAGTATGAAAAATTACATTTTCCATTATTTTTTATATTTACAATTACAATTTTTTTTCCTAAGAAAATAAGCAATATGTACAAGAAAGCAAAAATAGCAAACAAGTATTTTAACTTAGACTTTGGTGAAATTTATTACTTAACCTATATTTACCTAAGGGAACCTAGATTAGCTTAGATTTCCCTTTAGGAAATAAAATATTTAATATCTTCATTTCACCGCTCTGGTGTCGAAGCGAAGCGCGGGGTTGAGTTTCGCCACTCGACACGCAATGCCTTCAGAATTCGGCGGAAAAAGGGAACGCAGTGTCCAAACACTAGGTTCCCTATCTCATATTTTCATAGTTTATTAGAATTACTAAATTTAGAATGCAAGTGGCCTAACTCAAAAACTCTATAACTTCTGATTTTCCTTTAAACTGGCTATAAAAAGCTTAAAAAATCTCAATTTATATGGTATTTCCCATAACTTGTAAATTTGTGTGATAAATTAAGGAAAGTGAGATTTGTGCTTACTATCATCATTAAATTAATAATATTAAGCTTAAAAATATGTTTTATTCAATACTGAGATCAATAAAATGAATGAAGTGAATACAATCATTACTGAAATATTATTATTATCTAATCTTAAATAATTTATAGACGGTAGCAGAACTTAACGCCGCGTTAGCTGGAAACATTACATTACACACAAAATTACATTTACATTTATTATTTAGTTACATTATATTTAACACAAAATGCTTTGAACTGATAGAGACTGGTCATACATCACTGGTTTCCATATATATTACCTAACATGTTTCACCAGAGAGGCGAAATCAAAATAATTCACATATTACCCCATATGAGAACCAAACCCGTAGCCGCGACGCTGTATCACTGCGCCAAGACAGTCAGACATTTATTATTATTTACACAATTCATTTAATAATCATCATAACTGAACATATCATTGTTATATTCTGTTATATTCAGGAACTGGTGTACGTCTAAACTGCTGACGAATCTTGATATTTTTTTAAGGTATGAGTTTGAAATATTTTACCCTTTATGCTGCTTCTTTAAAAAGAAAGCAAACGCTTCCACCTGTATTCTCAAAAGGTTTCATATTTGGTGTTATTATATTACTACTAATGTATATCACTGACTTTCTTTTTTTTTTAATATACGAAAACAAATAAATGCTATGGCAAAGAGGTTAAAGAAATAAAAAAAAACAAGTAAGTTCAATAGAATTTATTTTCAAAGTATGAAAAATTACATTTTCCATTATTTTTTATATTTACAATTACAATTTTTTTTCCTAAGAAAATAAGCAATATGTACAAGAAAGCAAAAATAGCAAACAAGTATTTTAACTTAGACTTTGGTGAAATTTATTACTTAACCTATATTTACCTAAGGGAACCTAGATTAGCTTAGATTTCCCTTTAGGAAATAAAATATTTAATATCTTCATTTCACCGCTCTGGTGTCGAAGCGAAGCGCGGGGTTGAGTTTCGCCACTCGACACGCAATGCCTTCAGAATTCGGCGGAAAAAGGGAACGCAGTGTCCAAACACTAGGTTCCCTATCTCATATTTTCATAGTTTATTAGAATTACTAAATTTAGAATGCAAGTGGCCTAACTCAAAAACTCTATAACTTCTGATTTTCCTTTAAACTGGCTATAAAAAGCTTAAAAAATCTCAATTTATATGGTATTTCCCATAACTTGTAAATTTGTGTGATAAATTAAGGAAAGTGAGATTTGTGCTTACTATCATCATTAAATTAATAATATTAAGCTTAAAAATATGTTTTATTCAATACTGAGATCAATAAAATGAATGAAGTGAATACAATCATTACTGAAATATTATTATTATCTAATCTTAAATAATTTATAGACGGTAGCAGAACTTAACGCCGCGTTAGCTGGAAACATTACATTACACACAAAATTACATTTACATTTATTATTTAGTTACATTATATTTAACACAAAATGCTTTGAACTGATAGAGACTGGTCATACATCACTGGTTTCCATATATATTACCTAACATGTTTCACCAGAGAGGCGAAATCAAAATAATTCACATATTACCCCATATGAGAACCAAACCCGTAGCCGCGACGCTGTATCACTGCGCCAAGACAGTCAGACATTTATTATTATTTACACAATTCATTTAATAATCATCATAACTGAACATATCATTGTTATATTCTGTTATATTCAGGAACTGGTGTCAAGATGGTAGAGCAAGTTCCTCATTGGAAACATCTGAACTGCAATGGCTGGAAAGGTCTGAAGAGGAATCTTCTTTCTGTAATAGAATAATTAAAAACTTTATTTAAAATAACAAGTATTTGAGGTCGTCGTGACACATCGGCACAGTATCTGACTATAAATGTCGAATGTCGACGGTTGTGGGATCGATTTCGGTTTGGGAGCATTAATATTTTCATTTTCTCACTCTGGTAATAAGTAAGTGGTTTAAAAGTTTTGTAAGATAAAATGTTAATTAAGAATATAGTTAATCGTAAAATGAAGAAAAATTACATAGTTCTTGTAAATAATTTTTATTATCGAGAGAAGCCAACCGTAGTTGGCAAGCGAAACGAAGGATATTTTTATTTAATTTCACGCCATATCCCGCACATAGCAGCGTAGCGAGAGAAAAAAAAGGCAGCCTAAATAAAAAAAGGCAGCCTAGCGCTAGACACTTCCGCTTTCCACTTTTTACCACATACTGGAGGAACCCAACGCCGCACCTGGCCTCGTTGCCAAAGCGATAAAATAAAAATAATAAATATTTCATTTGCTCGAGTGGGAATCGAACCCACAACTTGTCGCGTTTACAATCATGTTTGTGCCTCTACGCCAAGACTAGATAATTTTAATAAGAAACACTTACTTTCAATGTAAAACTAGTATAAGCCGGTGGTCCCGTGTGGTACCTGCACGCGGTAGACGGTAGCGGTAGTTTCGGTATGGCCTCCCTACACTCCACACTACCTCGCAAGTCACCGCAGGGAGTGAATAATACCTGGAATTTTTATAAGTTTCATTAAATATTAAAAAATATGTGAAAGGAATTGATTTGATTAAAATCAGTTTGGTTGAAATTGCAATGGAACTTCGCGCTGTATCCCGCATGTAAGGTAGGCAGATGGAACCTAATATAAAGTTCTTTATTCATTTAAAATTAAGTTACAGTTAAAATACTGCATATTATTTACATGTTAAGGTCTGTTTATATAAAATTGTATTCACCTGTTGTCCATCGCTCAATATGTGTTTCAAACAGTGTTTAGCTGCGGGCAACGTCTGAGTCGAACACCGGACTCCTCCTTCAGTGAACGTACATCTACCCTGAGATGGTGTCGGACGATTTGATATATCGTTGACCTGTAAATTTAGGTAAAAAGTTGAAAAATGGAAACGTTTATATATTTTTTTAACATATTCATACATATAAGTTTTCAGTTGCAAAACGGATTTTAATTCGATGTTAAAATTATTTAATTTAATTCTAGTAATTCCTAAAAACGGCATAAAATGTTAACAAATAATAAACTATTTTATATTTAATATAGTTATATTTTATTTTTTTTGTACCCGACAAAGCGCGGCGTTAGGTTCCGCTACTTAAATCACAATGTTTCAATAATTAAACAGCTAGTCGGGAACTAAGTGTCTCAAACACTAGGCCTTCCTCTGTCTACCCCGCTAGATACAGCGTGAAGTTGTTTCAATAATACTCACTTTAGCCCGTTTGTGATGTAATTTCCTCGCTAGGACCGCATCGACGCCATGTTTCCTGTGATATCCGGCATAGGCTTTTAGTTTTCTTAGTTGTCTCCTTTCCCTTACTGTTGGGGGACAGCTTCGCGCTTGGGAATTTATTGAACCTGGGAAATATATATACCTACATATATTATTTATTGATTATTGATCGATCATTACTGGCGCAGGGGCACAAATGTGCAATTGTGTCGGGTTCAATTTCCACTCGAGGCAAAGCGCGGCATTGAGTTCCACTCAACACGCCTTACCTTCAGGTATAGCAGGTTAGGTAGAGGGAATCTACGAAGCTAGTGTTAAGACATTCAGTTACCAATAAGACACTTGTTCCCCATTTTCCACTCTAAAGCAGTACACACTTTTTCTATTCATAGCACACAGATCCCGCAAGTCACTCTTTTGACACTCACTTTCCCACTACTAGAGTGAGAAATAGCATTCATTCATTCAATCGTTCACTTAATACAATGCCTTCTAAAGCACTGGCACATTAATTTCTTAAGTAATTCATTCACTCACAATACATATCTCGTTCGGCTCGCAGGTCCCGCAGGTACTTGGCCCTCGCGCCCCGCAGGCGGTGCCGCAGCCTCCCCGCCTGGCGCCTGTAGGCGGCGTGCAGCGCCAGGAGCACCCCTCGGGCCGTAGTCACGGCTTCCTCCGCTGTCAATACTCCTGCGCGCCTGGTGAATGGCTCAAACTTAGTGTGGGTTTGATGTAGTGACGATTTCTTACAATTTAGACCTTTTTTACCTTTAGAGTATTTTTTGTTTCTAAAGTTAAAATAAGCATTTTTCTTGAATCATGCACTTATAACAGGATATTCTATTGATAGATTGTTGATATATAAAAGATTAAATGTTACATGTGATGATATTAGATACAATAACTTAGTAATACTTTCAGTCTATTTATATGTTGCCTAATGGGTTACACAAGTGTACCGACCAGAGGGGCTGCGCCTCGCAGGGCGCGTCCTCGGTGTCGGAGGGGGGGTCCCCGCCCGCGAGCAGCACGCTGTCGGCGTCGCTGTCGCTGGCGCTGGCGTACTCCATGATGGAGGTCGACACGGACGCGTTCACGGCGGTGGCGTCTATTTCTTCTGGAATTAGTCAATTTCAGATATTAGTTTTTTTTTAGCTTCACGCTATAATCTGCACATAGAGGGACACAACTCATCGCCGCGTTTTGTCTTGTTGGAAAGGTTCATCATATAATAAAAAGATGAAAATTATTTATAGTTTTTTTGGCTTATAAACCTCAGTAATAATTAAATTTTCGTTATTATGTTAATTAAACCTCCCATAACCTGAACAACATACATAGATATTTTCATCTTTAAATACAACAATAATACTATAATACTGATTTTACAGGTTCAATTCCACACAAAAAATACTTACTAAAAGGATCAACAGCATGTGGACTAATTTGTTCCTCAGCTGGATCACTGACCACCGATACCGAAGAGGCGCACGAAGTTGTACGAGTTCTTTCTGGTCTGGATATAAAACGGAATATTAACTAATATTTTGTATAAATAATAACTGAATTGTAAATAAATGCATACAAATTATACATTTTGTTTTTTCGACCCAACTGGCAAGATTAACTTTTAATTATAGAAACATCACATCATAAAAAAGACATACAAAAATCGAATACATACTTTTTTTAGAAAATATATAACGTAAAAAATATTAACGTAGGATTTGAACCCGCATTTCTTGGAAACCGTCCAAGCGCTCTGACCACTAAGCAAGCTACGTCGAAAAATTTACACGATTGTTACAATTATTTTTGTTCTTATTTATTTATTTTTATTTTTATATCTCTGTGAGGAGATTTATACGTTTTTTTAAATACTTTTCTAAGTGTGGAAAAACATTTAAAAACTATTACATAATCATGCTAAAGAAAGCAGTATATTAGTGGTAGTTTTCAATCAAAAGGAGAAAAGGGTCAAAAATATATTCATTATAAAAATATATCAAAGGCCAGTCGTGGCGCAGGGGTACAAGCGGGTAACTGTGTTCGCGGCAGGTTTTACGTTCGATCCCACTCGAGGAAATGAAATATATATTTTCATTTCTCGCTCTGGTAACGAGAAAAATCGCGGCGTCAAGTTCCTCCACTCAACACGCAATACCTCCACATACAATTATTTCACTAAAACATTCATTTTTGTTTACCCTAATTGATTTGAATCCACATACCTAAAATAATGCTATGATTGATTCAGTAATAATTGACAGGGTAAACAGGGGCAAACTGTATACATATATCAAGAAAATTACTTTTTTTAGAAAACTTACTAAAAAAATTAAGTGCTATTTAAACATGCTTTTCTTGTTTAACGACTGAGCGCTTTTATCACTCATCCATAGATTCTCATCAAGCTACATTGAAATTCTTATATACTTATTTATGTTATTATTTAAAACAAATCATGTAGAATCCATATTAAACTCTTTACTGAACCTACTCACCTAACATAATGCTGCAACTGATTCAACAGCGTCTCAGTGGTGGTGACCGGTGGAGGCGGCGCGGTGGAGTGTTGACGAGCGTGCAGCGCTGCTCGTGCATGTTCGAAGCAGAGGCTGAAATTAAAAAAAAAGGATACTATTATTAAAAACATTAAAAAATAACATCGTGGCGCAGTGGCACAGCGTCTGACTGTCTACGCGACGCTTGTAGAGGTTCGGTTTAGATTTCGGGGAGATGAATTATTTATATTTCTTAGTTGAGTTTTGCCACTAAACAGGAAATGTCTCGAAAATTGAGGGGTGAACGGAGAAGGGTCCTAACACTAGGTTACTTCTGCATACCCTGCTATATGAAGGATACATGAAACTAAAAACAAATACTTAATGTCATTAATCTAGAAAAATACGTTTTCTTTCGTTGGTTAAGTACAAAAAAAGACGGAAGAGTGAAAAGATTTATTCGATGTATATAAGTTATATTGATTATTTATATCACGTATGAATTTCATTAAAATTATATTTCATTTGTTTATTTATTATATGGAGTGTTCCTATATGAAATAAAATATATCTTCAGAAATAGATCTAACTAATTACTTCCGTATATACTTACTTATCAGAGGGTGTGGTTTCGATACCCATTCGGGAAATAAATTATATTTACATTTGTTTCGCTGCAATGAGTTTTACATTTTTTTTTTGCACACGGGTTTCCTTCTTGTTTGTGGATATAAACAGAACAAATATTAAAAAGTCTTAATTTTTAGTTTTAAGACAAAATATTCAAAAAAAAATTATTGATTGATATTAAAAGATTTTTAAAAATAAAAATAATACCTTAGAACTGCCTACAGATAATATAATGAAATACCACTCGAAACCGAGAATTGCTAATTATTTAATTACTATATATTTATTTAATGTTTAACAGTATTGGACATTACTTAATGATATATCAATTGTGTTTTATTAACAATTATTGGTCGATTACGATAAATAAAAGAAAAACAAGAAAAATGTAGTCATATTTTTCTAGATTCTACCAAAACGCCATTTAAATATTAAAGACTTAAAAATATATTGCCGTATTTATTAATATTTATTGATAATTGAAAAGAACTTGTGATTAACTGCGCTACACGCTTTTTATCCCGCTTAGCAGGGCTAGTAGAGAGAAACAAGTGTTGAGATACATTCTAAAAACATCGTCCTATTTTCAAGATATGGAGTGTTGTGTGATGTGACTCAACGCCGCGCTTAGTCGGATCCGAAAATAATTAATTCCCTTGAATCTGTGCCTGAACATTAATTGCCCATAAAAACATATTACAATTTTATTTAGGCCCAACTTACCCCTGTTCCCTCTCAATGGGCGCCGGCATCGAACACCTTACCCCCGACTGGGACAAATGGGCACATTGTTTATACGGTGCTGTACTATCATCTAATATGTGCCGGGCGCAGTATGCCCTGCCTCCCACTACCGGAAGGGTGCAGTCGTAGGCTTTATGGGCACAGGTCCTTGCTCGAAGTACTATTTCTTTTTGTAGCTGAAAGACAAAATATTTTTATAGATTTATCCATATTTATACTAATGTTAAAAAGCTGAAGAATATGTTTGTTTAAGCATATCAATCTCAGGAATGGTGTGTTAACAAGGGTTGCTAAAAAATTAAAAAAATATTTTTAAGTGTTATTCCACACTTCACATTCACACGTTCAAATTTTTATACATTTTCTAAATAAATATTTTTCTTTCTGAATTGTAGAATAACACTTTAAAAATGTTAAAAATATTTAATAAATAGCATTCTCTCTTGCCAGACGATAATTCTTAGTAATTATCTTTGGGTAGCGATGGTTGAAATGAATTATTTTATAAATGATAACATGCCTTGGGAATTAAATACTCCTCCTGTCTATTTCAAAGGTATCTTTATAATAATCAAATCAAATTCTTTTTTATTCAGCTTTACACTGTACCCCGCACAACGCAGGGTAGACAGAGGAAACCTAGTAGACACTCTATTCGAACTGGCAGAACTCAAACTCAACATCGCAATTTGTCTAGGCACCAGAGTGAAGAAATGGAATTATAAATTTAAATAAATATTTCAAATCCTCCAACCCAATGAAAGATATATGAAAATATCTATTGATGAAGGTTTTATCAATGAAATAGAACCCAAAAATATTGGTTTTTAAAATTTACTTAAATCAACTGATTATAAATAAAAAAGTTATATCAATATAATATAGGTTTTAGACTTTTTATTGGCTGAACTTTCAGTTTCCAATGTATGGATATTGTTTTTAAAATGATAACAATGAATGTATAATTCATTTAGATTAGTAAAAAAATTATAGGAATAGCAAGCATCTAAATGGAAACATGATTGTTGCGAGTTTGATTCCAATTATGGACATTTAATCATTTTCATTTCTCTAAAGTGATATCATTAACTCAATAATTAATAAGAAGGACCTAATTCAAAAAGAAGTTAATTAAATAATGAACAAATAATGTAATTTTTCCACATAAGTGAATAGTAATTATTAAAAACAAATCAATACCTGTTGCCTTAACTTCTCTTCTTCCTGCTTTCTCACCAGCTCAGGGTCCGGAGGCTTAATGGACTTCACATTGGTTATCCTTATTGAAGATGCAGATGACCTTCCACCACGACTGAGCATTCGTACCTTCTGTAGATGTATAACTTTACGTGGCTGCGACATGTTTATTTTATCTTCTGGTGATGAATTAACTAAAAAAAAAAACATTTTAACCATTTAATTAGTTTTGTTAAGCATTATATATTTGTCTACAATTCCAAGATAATGTTATTAATATTTAAAAAATAAATTCGCAGATATTTTCCTAGAAAAATATTATGTAAAGTCAGATGCAGCACAAAAAAAATATTTCGCAACCCAAACCCATTTTAATAATGAAATATAAATAGGCTGTACTGTCTTTGACCTTTACCTTTACTATAGTAATAAGAAATAAAAAATGTATGTAGGCTTTTGACGTATAAATCTATGTTATTGGAAATTGAACCTTATTACATCGACATATGTATTTTAAGGATCTTTTTATTTAGTAAATACAATATAACGTGTGTACCAAGAGATAAATAAACATTACTGTTTAAAATAAAAAAAGCAACCATTTTACTTACGCTCAGAGACTCTAATGTTATGAGATTGCAGATGGTCCACATTTTCTCTTTTTATTGGAAACATATTTTATGTAACGGAAACGATTAATTATTTAAGTAAAATTCAGTTTTAATCTGCAATATAAATAAAATCAAAAATCAAGCCAATTTTTTATTGTAACAATGATTTATTTTTAAAAAGTATTTTTTTAGTAAAAAGCGGAAAAACACGTACACAGATTAAGAATACTTATAAAGAACTACGCAATTTGGACCGCGAAAATATATCAGCATTGTATTGTCAAACACATTTCTTATTTATTATTAATTACTTTGCAAAGACTTATTTCTCAAATTAATTACACACAATAGAACAAAAAAATAATTAGCTAATTTTTAAGTAATTAGTGGTCCTTTATGTTATAAAGTAATTTATTTCGATGAATGAAATAATGAAGTGTGTTGTACGCTACAGTGGTGGGTCGGCCATTTGCACCGTGTGACAGAGTCCTTAGGTCCGTATATTTAAAGTAGTTTTTTTCTTATGTAAAGTTAATTATATTGTTTAAATATATGCACAAATGAAAGTTTAATTACTAATTAACAAAATAACACTCAGTGATAACACGTTACGTACCTCGTATTGTTGCAGATCTTCATTCTGTCACCGGAGTCCTCACAGTGAAACCACCGAAATTTTACAATGGCGACCGTTTGATTATAGCCACCTAGTTCTACATAAAGTGACGCAATTTTTTATATAACTGCCCACACAAGTGTTAATAGAGAAAAACATTAATTTAATTTATATATGATTTTGTGAATATTTTAGGTGTTGTTAACTTGACGATGTTATTTAATATATTGTAAGGCGCTCAAATGTTAACGTGGTGTATTTCCGGTGGCCGCTGTCATAGCGCTATCTCTTTCCCACTTAGGGGTGTAGACAGAGACGCTCTCTCTCGCTCTGTGCCTTCAGTCATTAGTATATCCATTCGATGGCTGGTGGACAAGAAAAATGGTATTTTACAAAAGAACAGCTACAGAATTCTCCAAGCAGAAAATGTGGCTTAGATGCAGATAAGGAGCTAGCTTATCGGCAGCAGGCCGCCAATCTCATCCAGGATATGGGCCAGCGGCTCCAAGTGTATCCTTTTTAATAAAACATCAATGTTTTTGTCGAGTCATGTGGCTTTAACGTGTTCAATAGTGTTTTATTTGTGAAAACAACGTTATTTCAGTGTATTTGTACACGATAAATCGTGAAAAAAGTGTTAAAAGTTTGATTTGGGGAAGTAATGACGAAACGTTATAACGACGGCGTCACTCCACTCACTTTCGCTTGGGAATTCCCGTGAGTAGTTTCAAGTTTCTAGAGGTAAGTCTTTATATTTAGATATTAATTCAAGATTTTCATTATCATATCATGTTGTATTTAGGTTATGGTCGCGTGCGTTATTTTTTTTAGGTCAGTGCTCTTTGACAGATGTAGTAGGTACAGAACGCAGGCGCTGTGACGTCGATCGTCCGTCTGGGATCTAAATTTACACGATTTTATTACGGTACATGAGATTTGCGCGGCAAATTCCACATCAAATCAACGGAATGCACGTGTTATTATACGTTTATTTCATTAGAGACAGTATTTCATTGTAAATTCCTTGATTTTTCAATGTTATGACTTGTGAGTCACGTTCTTAAGTTGATAGTGGTTAGCAGCGATAAAGTAGCTGACGCTGTATGTCTTGATATGTTTAAAACAATAACAAACTAATACATAGATAGGTTGACTTCTGGGAATTTCTGTTATTTCATAATATTTTTCCTGTTTTCAATATATTTTACTCTGTTATAGTTCAGTTGACTGTACGTATATGATTATAGGTTCATATACAGAATAAAATGAATATTTTTTTGTATTTATACTTAAATAAAAGGAACTTTCTCGATTTTCTTTTGTAGTTTGCCAAAATATTTTAGTTTTGAGTTCCTCTATTGGGGTAAACGAGACCTTAACATGAGAGGAAAGTGTAAAACAGAGTGTCTCAACACTAAATACATAAAAATTAGCCTGCCTTGCTTATGTCAAAGATGCATGAAGTGTATAAAAAAATTGCACAACTTGCGAATATGGAAAGCTATGTAACTGACCTAGATCATTTGCCTTTCTTTTTTGGAGGCCCGCCTCTTTCAATGTCAATAGTTTTTAAGTTCATGGTAGATACTTATAAATTTGTTTAGAATCTTTATTTTTTTATGATAAAGTAATACTCTAATTATTAACTTAATACTATTTTATTAGTATAGTCTTTAATTTAATTATTATAGTTTTCAATGGGATATAATGAAAGGTTGAATATGACACATGCTACTTTCTAAGTTTCTGAAGTAGTTACAGTGTGTGTTTGTGCCTATAGCCTTCCCCAATAAGTTAATTAACTACCATAAAACATTTTTTTTTTTCAATTTAAAAAATAGTAGTAGTTTCTGAGATCAGTGTATTCAATCAAACAAACTCTTCAGCATTATAATATTAATGTAAATATTTGATTACTTTGAACATACTTTTAATAATAATGCCATTTTGTATTTTTGTACTTGACCCAAAAATATTTTAAAGTTTTTTTCAAACACCTGTTTTGATAACAATAGATTGAGTACAAGGACTGTCTATCTACCTGCCAATTTTTTTTGGGCAGGTATTCTTTTTTTGACACAGAATTGTGCCTTTTGGTACTTTTTACTTTTTCTTGAGTTTTTAATTTTTTTTAGTATACATATAGTATAAAATGTTATTATTTATGAGGAAAATTTACAATTACAATAATGCGTCAGATAATAATATTATTCTAATATATTCTATACATAATATTATTTAGACGTAAATTGCTATCACAGCTTTTCATAGTTGATTTGCATTTAAAGAAAATAATATATATATTTTTTTGAATAATTGAATTAAAATGACATTATTTTTACAAGGCCAGTTGTGGAGCAAGAGCACAAACATGTGACTAAATGCAAGTATATGGGTTATATTGATACTAGTGGAAATTAAATATTTAATATGTTCATTTCTTTGTTCAGGCAAAGTGTGGCGTTGTGTTCTGCCACTTAACATACATGCAATGCCTCCAGAATTCGGTGGAAAGTAGGGAACAGTGTCTTAACGCTAGGCTCCTTATGCCTACTCTGTTACATGTGGAAACAGTGTATAGCTCAGAAAAAAAATGCGAATTTATTTCTTCGCTCTGTTGTCGAGCGCGTTGAGTCTGTGACTCAACACGCAATGCCTTCAGAATTTGGTAGAAAGTGGGGAACGGAGTATCTTAACACTAGGTTCCCTCTGCCTACCCTGATGTGTGCACTGGGATACAGCGTGAAACTGATTTATTTTTATTCATACTTTTATAGTAAAAAAAAAAATAAAATCCAAAATGAAACAGAAAAAAAAATCATTCAGACCAATTTTAACATATCAATAGGTATCAAAATAACAGTAAAATGAAATGATAAATTTACAGCTAAGCTGAAAATAATGGTGAATAACTGTAAATGACTCATTGACGGAAACTTGACTCATACACATTGTATTCACACATGTTGTTAAACAATGTGACAATTTGCAAATTTTTCCTACAAAAATCTTAATAACATAAATAAGATATAAGCTTGCGTATAAGAATTTCAATATATTTTTATGAGAATGTATGTTTTTTTTTGGTCTCTCCAACCATCATGCTGTTTTATAAAAAAGTTTTTTTTTCCTATGTATAGAATAATAATTTAAACAAAGTATATGTTGTTCTTGATTATTTAATGTTTATAGTAAAGTAATGGGTTATTTTTTTCCGTTATGCAGTAATTTTGTTTCTCGACATTGGCCATATATGTTTGGTTTGTTAGTATTAAATTTCCAATCTTTTGGCTTAGACGATTATTGTAATTTGACTTAATATAGTAATTTTTATATAGTCAGGAACATAAGCTTTTATAGTTATTTAAATGAATATCTTGTTTAGATGTTCAAAAATCATTTATATGTATGTTTATATTAATATTATAAAGCTAAAGACTTATTTAAGTTTGGTTGAATACTATGACTTCAAATAATGTATTTTTGTGTTAGATATTCCATTTATGAAGAAAAGTTTTAGCTATATTATATATATTATGTTAATTGTTCTAATGTAACCCACTGTGCCTGTATCTGTCAGAGCTACTTCGGGGCACTCAGAATGTGTCATGTATCATTCTCTATTTCCATTTGACCATAGAAGTAAAGCCACAGGTAAAATATATTAACTAGGAATTATAAATTGGTATGCTATTGACAAGCAAAAAGGGATTTGTTTAGTGATGTTGACAAATATAGTGATAAACAAAATTTAAATATTCTTTATTCAGTTATGCTGTTACAGGCTTTTGAATCTTTTGTCAGTCTTACTTTAGTGGAAGCTGCCTTGTACATTATGAAGAGACTTATTCCTTTGTAATTTTCGTCTATTGTAAACATATTGGTTTTATGGTCTTTGTGGAACCAAACTGACTTTTTTTTTTAATTAAAAAAGTCCATTGCCTATTAAAACAGACATTATTGAACACTTTCAGTTTACATGGACTCAACAATGTTCAATGTTCAAACTTTTGTAAATGAATTTTTAAATAATATTTAATATGTTATACATATATGTATTTTGCAAAATATTTTCTTAACGGCACACACAGTTCACAGTTATGTATAAACACGGCGATAGTGTACATGCACAGGTTCTACGCGTTCCACTCGTTCACACAGTTCCACAGGAATGCGATAGCCGCGGCTGCGCTGTTCCTTGCCGCAAAGGTTGGTCATTTTTTTTTATATATAAATATATATTTTTGATTTGATTTTTGTTGGCGCAGGGGCACAAACTGTGACTCTAAAATCGACTGGTTGTGGGCTCGATCCCCACTCGAGGAAATTAAATATCTATTTATAGATATATTTTCATTTCCTTGCTCTGGTGTCGAGGCAAAGCGCGTCGTTGAGTTCTGCCACTCAACACGCAACATAACTCGGCGGAAACTGAGGAACGAAGTGTCTTAACACTAGGTTCTCTCTGCCTACTCACGCTATACACGCAAATCAGCTTCACGCTATACCCCGCACCTGCTGTGTGCGGGGTATAGCGTGAAGCTGATTTGACTTTTTTTTTTTAATTTTATATATTTTTTTGTGGAGAGAATATATTTTTTTAATATAAAGTTTTATCTGCCCAGGGTGCTATATGTGGTAGAAGCACAAAGCTGAAATAAATATTTTGTATGGTGGTGTAAGGTTCCTTAACTCCAAAAAAAACGTAGCCCTCATAGAATCAAGTGATTGAGTGGTCTGTCTGTTTTTGTATGTCGTTAATACTACCTAGTTAAAAATGTTCTAAATTTTAAACATTTTTTATCTAAAACTAAATGTGATGTTGAGTTCTACATAAATAATGAATAAATTGTAATTGTGAAGTCTGTTATGGAAATTAAAAATTTGATATTTTCGTTTCTTTGATCTGGTGTCGAGGCAAAACGCATTGAGTTCGGACACTCAACACTCATTACGTCGAGAAATCCGCTGAAAGTGGGAAGCGGAAAATGTCTTAACACTAGGCTCCTTCCGCCTTCCTGCTACAGTGGAAAAAAAAGCAATCATAAGGATAAATTTACTAAAGAATACTGAATAAACATTGTTGTGTCATATATATTTATAATTGTCTCTATGGAATGTGTTAGAGTATAATTTTAGCTTGAGGGGAAAACCCTCCTTGACTTGTCTGAACTTGGGGTTGCGTTTTAAAATAAACATGCATGTCGTCTTGTTAAAGAAATATACTTAAATTATTTTTATTTTACATATTTAAGTAATTTAAAAAAATGTTTTTATTTATATAATGTACAAAATATTATCAAAAGAATTAAAAAATTGTATTGTATTCCGACTAGAAATTATATATTTTAATATAGAATCATGAAACAGAGACAGTTGTGGAGTAGTAGAGATAGTAGTATATATACCTAAATACACAGCGTATACCTAAATGCAACGGTTATGGGTTCGATTCCCACTCGGGAGTATTAATTTTATTTTCTCGCTTTGGTGACAAGACAAAAGCGCGCCATTGACTTGCTCCTCTCAACGGCGCGCTTTTGTCTTGGGCGACAACTGGGCGAAAACTGGGCGTAAAATAGAGAATAACGTGTCTTAACTAGGTTTCCTATGCCTACCCTGCTATATACAGCATAAAGTAAGAAAAAATAAAACGATGATATACCCACAGATGTTGACAATATTTTCATGAAATGAAAATAATATTACATTATATTTTCCACTAAATTAGCCAATTCAAATATTCCAGGTGGAGGAACAGCCAAGAAAATTAGAATATGTAATAAAAGTGGCCCACGTCTGCCTCCACAGAGGTGAAGGTGTCAATGCACTCACATCTGAACAATATCAAGAACAGGTAAGCTTGTTTTATATATTTTCATCTTGTCTTTTTTTATATTCATAGCATAATTTTAATATCTATATGGCCTTATGATTTAAGGTCTTTGATGGTTTGATATTATTTTAGTCTGTAAATTTTGTTGTTTTATCTGTATTACATAATTTATATTAAAATGGAACCTTTATAAATTGACATCAATGAAGGTTATTTGAATCTTATGTAGTTTTTTTCTGCCAGTACAAATAATAAATAATATTAATTTAGAATCATTTAGCTGTCATATGTGTAGTATCATATAATAACAATGGCTCATATAAAAGATTAGATAAGATTTTTTCTAGAACAACTGTTTATTATCGCGTTTAAAGTGGCTATAATAGTATTAAAGGATTATTTATATTAACCCGGGGTTCGTCGCAAGGCAATTCCACTCACAAATGGTCGGTACTCGTTGAAAAATACCACATTATTCATAGTTTCTTAAGTTAAACACCTAGATATTAAAATATATATTTTTTTATAATTTTCTCTTTGTTTTTACCATAAACTATAAAGAAATGGTAAATTCATAGTCAAATTTAATATTTATTGATATAAATAAGACATACAATAAAGAGATTCAAAGAGACAAGTTTTTTTTTCATATTATTTAAAATTTTGCAATATTTTTTTCTTTAGAAACATGCAAATCAGATTTGATAATATAATAAATAGGACACTATACTGCTACTTAACTAACCAAAGAATATTTTTTTTTGTCGTAATTAAATGTCAAAAACGACTTAAAAAAACTAAAACAAAAAACAGGTTAGTGTTAAGATTTAATTATCTTTACCTCTTTTTGACAACAATTACCACAAAAAGATGTATGTTTCCGGCATACTATCTTATAGCATATTTCACAACCTCTATGTTTTCCGATCTTTCCTCCAGTTACAAGCTTCTTGCATGGATTTGATTAATACATATACAGAGATACTGTGCTTCTCATGATTTTCAGTTTCGAATGCAATTTCATTGTGACTATCTTCTTATTGCAAAATTTCTTCTATAGTGCTATGTCGTATTAGGAAATTTATTGTTTTGAAGTGGTAAAACAAAAATATATATCAAAAACGCGCTACCGGGTCATTTACACCCATTCGTACTTCAAAAGACCGTGGCGTCTAAACTTCTCAAAGCATGTGTCTATGCAGAAAGGTACCTAAAGCGGTAAGTCTCTAAATTATATAAAAAAAAATACATATATGTTTTTATTACCTCTGTGGTATTTTTAAACAGTAGCGACGAACGCCGTGTTAAATAAGTTTCTTTTAAAGTATAAATAATGATCTATATGATAATGACTGATTTTATTTATATATAATCTTATTATTCATTACAAATTTAAGTAATTTACTATATATAAATTTAATTATGAAGTCTGTATTTTTGCACTTAATTATTGGTATAAATTAAATTTTGTTATTATATTGATTTGTTACAAATGAAACCCATAATGGGATTTGTATTGATAATAAGGCCAGTCGTGGCGCAGCGGCACAAAGTGTGACTATAAAACCGACTGGTTGTGGGTTCGATCCCCACTTGAGGAGATGAAATATTTACTTAAATTTATATTTCCATTTCTTCACTGGTGTCGAGGCAAAGCGCGGCGTTGAGTTCTGCCACTTAATACGCAATGCCTCCAGGATTCGGCAGAAAGTGGATAATGGAGTGTCTTACACTAGGTTCCCTCTGCCTAACCCTGCTGTGTGCGGGATATAGCGTGAAGCTGATTTATTTTAATTTATTTTTTTTATTTATATATTAAATAGGACAGTTAAGATTTCTAAATTGATTAGACTACATTTTTTAATGATTTTGTATATAGTATTTTCCAAAAAAAAAAACAATACTCGTAATAAATTCCAGGCGCAGGACCTAGTATTCAACGAGAACGTACTACTACAGACCTTAGGTTTCGATGTCGCCATAGACCATCCGCACACCCACGTGGTGCGCACCTGCCACCTCGTGAAAGGTGAGCGTTGTGTGATGTTAACGCGACGGCGGTCGGTGGCGGAGTGCGCTCTTGACACACGGTCCGGACGGTTTTGTTGCGCGGAGGTGCGGGATGGCTGCGATCTGATTGACGCGTTTTTTTTTGTTGTATAAATTTTCTTAGAAATTTTTAATTTGGAATTTTGAATTTGAGATTGAAAGCTTATAATATATGAATATGCAGTACAATATGATTTTTTTACATTAGTTGCATGTTGGAAGTATTATAAAAAATATATTGTAACTGTTTATATATTATATATTTTTATTATAAGCTCGTTTATATCGAAGCCATTCTCCCAAACTGTGCAGAAAAAAAACCGTATACACAATTATATATAGACAAGGTATGTTAGTTTTGTTTGTCTGTCTGTGTGTCTTCCCCACATTCGCAAATACATCCCTAATTGTCATAACTACATCATTATTTTTGTTTTTATTTTGCTATTTTTTTTAGTTTGAAACAGGAAAAGCGAATAAATCGCCTTTTTTATCATTATTTTTTAATTTGTATGCTTTTTTTTAAATATTTTACATTGTGATTTTTAAGTAAATTTACATGTTTCTTTTTAAAACAATGTAATTTTTACGAAGTATCTCAATTAATTAGAAAATTTGTATATGCTTAAAGATTATATAATTTCATTAATCCATTCCAATAATAAAATATTGTATATTGAACAATCAAATTTTAAATACATATGAATGCCCATAATTTTAAATATTCCAGCACCAAAAGACTTGGCACAAACGTCCTACTTCATGGCGTCCAACAGCCTCCATCTGACGACAATGTGCTTGCAATACAGGCCGACGGTTGTTGCGTGTTTTTGTATACATTTAGCGTCGAAATGGAGCAATTGGGCGGTTAGTTGTGCTTTTTTTTCTTTGGAGGGTAAGCAAGGTCAGTATTGGCGCAGGGGCACAAAGTGTTGTGCTTTTGGTTCGATTCCCACTCGAGGAAATGAAATATTTAATATTTCTATTTTCTTCGCCTACGTGTTGAGGCACAGTTCGGCAATGAGTTCCGCCATTTAACTTGCGATGCCTAAAGAATTCGGCGGAAAATGTGGGATGGAGTGTCCTTAACACTAGGTTCCCTCTGCCTACTTTGCTGGGTGTGGGATAGGGATACAGTGTGATGGAGGGTAGGTTCTATACATATATTCGATTGACTTGCTGATGATCAAAAATTTGTGACAGTAAATTTGTTGAGACAAAATATAGATAATGGTTATTAATCCATATAATTTTATTCTGAAACTACTTATTAATAAGTATCATATAAGTTCACACAATGTTTCGAGGACTTTGTGGCACAGCGGCACATCGTGTGATTGTAAATGCGTCAAATCATAGGTACTCTGGGGGGGGATGAATTATGGTTTCTGGTAATAAGACAAAGCGCAAGGTTGAATTCCGCTATGCTAAATGTACCTAAAATTATTCATTGCGTGGAAAACTGAGTGTTTTATCACTAGGTTTTTTCTTTTTACAACAAGCATTTATTGGAATAGCTTGGGATAGCGTGAATTTAAAAAAAACATGTGTCTAGAAAATGGTCTTAAATTCCACTTTCTTGCAATTAATTATTTGCTATATAAAATAAATCAGATAGTTTAATAACTATATATCTAAACTCTATTTTCTTTGTATTTTAGATACCGCAGTCCCACGAAGGCAGACATTGGTTCTCCTATGTAGACAGGAGTGTGACCACGGAACTGCTGGAGAGACTGACTGCAGAGTTCCTTCATATATTCGACAAGTGTCCATCTCGGTTGAAGAGGAAAATGATGACTATGTCTAATAGTGAGTGGATGTAGTTATGTTCTGGAACATCGTAGACGTTTCTATGTTCTGAATGTTTCTATTTTCATAGAATATTCTGGATGTTTCCGAAGCTAATTTTTTCACATTTTTATTATTTAGACTTGTGTTTTGCAAATATTCATCTAAATTAGTACTAGCGGGGATGTCACGGTGAAAATGTAGAAAGTGCTCAGTTGGTTTGGGCACGTAAAACGAATGAGTGATGAAATGGCAAAAAAGATTTATGATTGAAAAGTGAGTGAGGAGACCTCGGTTGACCTTCGAAAACACAGTATCAAAGATACTGGAGGAAGGTCACGTAAAAAGCATGAGGACCCTCCGGAGGGCATGTATAAAGAGGTTGATGACAGTGGACTAGGGGAAAGAGGTTGATGACAGAGGACTAGGGGGAAGAGTAAGGGGGGAGTATGGAGAGATTGTAGCGTTTGGCGCTCCGTTCTCTCTGACTACCCCGCTAGGGATAAAGCGTGAAGCTAGTTTAGGTTAGTTTCAACTAAACTAAAAAATAAAGAGGACAATGATGACGAAACAGTGACTGGATATGAGGATATTCTCGAATTTTATAAAAGTTTCTATTGTTTCTATAATCATATATATATTCAAATATTCACATATTCGTCGATTTTTTATTTGGTCCATGTTAGAATTTTTTTTAATTTCTTTTATATTCGTTGCAGTCGAATGATTAAATATTTCAAAGAACTTATTAATTGCGTGTCTTATATTAAGTATTTCAATATATTTTTCTTACAGGTGGTAGTTCTCCCCATTCAAACGCTGCACACCCATCCAGTTCAGGTGTGGCGAACTCACCATTCGACAAAAAACACGCGCTTGCCAGTGAGGAGATTGATAAGTCATTTGATAAAGGTACTTTATTTAATACTATTTTTTTATGCAATTTTTTTTTTCTTTTTTTTTTATTATTTAGCTTCACGCTGTATCCCGCACACAGCAGGGTAGGCAGAGGGAATCTAGTGTTAAAACACTCCGTTCCCCACTTTCTGCCGAATTCTGGAGGCATTGCGTGTTGAGTGGCAGATCTCAACACCGCGCTTTGCCTCGACACCAGAGCGAAGAAATGGAAATATAAATTTAAGTAAATATTTCATCTCCTCGAGTGGGGATCGAACCCACAACCAGTCGGTTTTGCAGTCACACCTCGTGCCGCGGCGCCACGACCGGCCTCTTGCAATTATTTATTCAATATTTTTAAGCGTATTTAATATTTTTTTTTACTACCAAAAAACTTTTTCATAATATTGATATAGATTTATATGAAAAAAAAATTGTAATATTTAGTACTAGTGTTACTAGTTTTTGTAATAATTATTTTATTACTTAAACAAAACACACCAAATAAAAATTAAACTAAAAGGAAATGAATTTTAAATATAAGCCACATTTAAATTCATTTCCATTGCCCATTTTACTAATACAAAGTAGAGAATGGTATGTATTGACACTAGATTCTCTCTGTCTACCCTGAAAAATGTGATGGGTGATACGTGAAGCTAAAGAATAATATAATCTACATTTAAAGATAATATATAAGATTATTTAACTTTTAATTATTTTGTGCGCAAAAGCTTGAAATACCACATTTAGGGTGGCCACGACTGTTAAGTCCATATTGTTTGCCACTTTTAATTTCAATTGTTTTGTTTTCCGTAGAATATGAACGCGAAAGGCGTCGCCAACAACCACCAGGTGGTTACGTACCAGCAACTGCGCAACCAAACCCACCGCCACCACAGAAAATAGATTACAACCTTTACAGGGAGAAAAGAGAGCGGGAGGAAAGAGAAAGGCGGGAAGAGAGGGAACGACGCCAACAAATACAAAGACCTCCGCCCAATCAGCCTAATCAAAGGCCCAATCAGCCCCCTCCACATCACAGGCCAACCCCCCATAAGACCCATCCCTGGCCCCATAAACCACCTCATCATAAACCACCTCATGATAGGCATAGACCGCCTGTACCCTCAACCTCTCAACCGACTCCTGAACCCCAAAGAACCAGACCACCTTCCCTATTCTCGCCAGAAAATCCGACTCCGGCAGTTTCGGCCCCAAGACGACCCCCTAATCCTCCTCGACCAAGACAAGAACCTAGACCAATACCCGTACCTCAACCTCAATCTACTCCGCAAGAGCCCCAAAGACCTCCCAGTCCTCACAAAAAGAGGCCTGATCCCTCGACAGTCGTCAGGGATATGCAACCCCCAGCGATTTTGTCTCCATTCTCATCACCCCCCAATAAAGAAATTAAATCGAGACAAAGACTTCCGTCGAACTCGGAACCAGAGTTAGTACCTGTAGTTAAAAAAATTGATGAAACCCCTGGATATGAAAATGTGATACGAGACTCTCAGCGTGGTAACGCAATCAAAACCAGACAACCGGAACGGAAACCGGAGTCGAGGTCCCTCAACGGTATAGAAACCGACCCCACTTTGGTTTCAAACCTATTAAAAGAAAGCTTAGCAAAACCAGTACCAATAACCGTTCCAACGGAAAAGAAATCGCCAATGGAAGTCAAGAAGGAACCTGTAATAGAAACTCCCGCACCTCCTCCCGCTCCCCCTCCTCAGATGGAGGTACCTCAACCTGTTCCTCAATTGGTACCTCAAGTCCAACCAGTACCTCAGGTAGTGGAGGATCTAGATCACAAACATAAGAAAGAAAAGAAAAAGAAGGACAAACACAAACACAAAGATCGTGACAAATCCAAAGAAGAAAGAAAGAAACACAAAAAAGATAAAGAAAAAGAAAAGAAAATTGAACCTGTACCTCCAGTTCCAGAAAACGATGGTACCTTGCGTATAACTATACCTAGGGAGAAGTTATCTACTAGTCCCGGGCTTAAAATAAAGATACCTAAAGAAAGATTGGCAGTACCACCCCCACCTCCACAAAATCCGGGGTTAAAAATCAAAATTTCAAAGGAAGTTCTAGAAACGTCGAGAAAAAGGACAGGCGGCATCGAACCTGGACCTCCTCAGAAGATGGCCAGGCACGAACCAGCAGTAAACAAGGTAGGTTGGTTCCCTTACAGGCCGCCGTTACCGTATTATATGGTTCAACCCCCGCCCCCATTGTACAACCCGTACGGTATGGGGATGGACTACTTCTTCCCCATGGGTATGGGGAGGTTTGCTCCTCCCCAACCACCCCTGCCTGCTATGCCCCCTCCCCCAGTACCCCCTCCTCCCCCGGAATGAGAGGGTGGGGGTAAAATTGGGAAGCTTAAGGACTTTATTACAGACCATTTTGGTATTTTTGAATGAGACTAATTCTAATTTGTTGGTTAAATGGTGACTTTATTTGATTGTATATGGTGTGAAAGATTTTTTTATTTGTAACCATTTTCTTTTTTTTCGTGTTATATATTTTTCTTGGTTACCTTTACTGATTGCATAAATCATTTTTTTTTTTGTGTTTTATTGCAGTTGAAAATGGTCTCCTAAAAAATCTTTTGCGTTATATAACCCAAATTTAGTTTATTATTTAACACAATTATTATACATTTTCATATTGAACTATTTCTATACGAAAATTTATTATAATTCTCTTACGTTCGTATACGTCTTCTTTGTATTTGTTCATTTGTTATACTTTTTTTTTAAATAATATTTTTTTGTGCAAAAGAAAAGTTAGGCCTAATGGCAGCTTGCCCTTCGAATTCTTATACATATAAAAAATATCAACACGGAAGCTAGTGTATATAATATATATATATTTATTAAAATATTAGTCTTATTAAACTTTTACATATACATATTTATTACTGTAATGTTTCTAAATGTACAAATTTTTTATATACATTTATAATCTATGGTTGTTGCTTGATGTCTATTATATTATCTATTGAATGTTGCTATTGCACGAAAAATAATATTTGTCTATTTCCATAAAGTCTATATGATAGAAAAAATTTAACTTTTATAGAAAGTTCTACCTATCGATAAAATATTTATTAAGATATAGTTATGGTTTTCTTATGGTTGATGAATTCCAAAAAAAGAAACATTATTTTTCCCATAAATAATGGGTAGAAAATTAAATATGTTTAAATGTATAATTATGGGTTTTTTATTGTATTAGAAACAGATAAAAAATAAGGAGGATATAAATATTTTTAAGAAGTCTATTTCTAACTATATCTTAGTAAATTATACATTATAGTTATACAAATATGACGTTAAATATTATATTTCTATATACAAATTTATGTTATCTATGGTTATACATATAGATTATAAATATTTTACGTAAATAAAATATTAGAAGAGAATCTATCGAAATTTAAAGCACGAATATAAAATTGTTGTTGTGCCAAAAATAAGCTTTTAAGCGATTTGTTTTTAAATTATTAACTTAAAAATTTAAAAAGTTGTCATAAAATAACCTTTTGTTTTACATGATGCATATTTCACTACATTAAGTCATTTTATTTTTCAATAGTTATAAATTTTGTAATTATTTTCCCAACATTTCAATTCTTAGTTTTTTCTTTATTCTAAAATTGTTTTCTCTAATATATTTTTTTCTTTTTATTGTTTTATTACATACATTCACTTTGATTATTATTATTTTTTAAAATTGCTTGATGTTTTTCTTTTATAAAAAAATACATTCCATATCTAATATCACAGGGTGTTCAACATTAACATACTAAAAGTTATGTGCGTTTTAAATATTTGACTTAATTATCTGAGAGATGGTGTATTTTAAATTTTAGTTATATTTTTTTTAATTGAAACTTATTCAGATCCAGATATTTTATTTTTGGGTTTTCAAAAACCTATTTAAGAAGAATAATTTTAATTCTCTTCTCCACACATTATGTATATAGAACAATATTAATTATATATACTATATAAATTTATATTCACGTTGTTGTATGAATATGATTTGTTTTAAATATGTAATTATCATTAAATCAAGTGAGTGATATCGTGAGAATATATAAATATAGATTATAAATAGCTTATTTAAATCTTATACATATAAAAAATGGTTGGAATTTGAACAAAAAATTAGGGTTTTTTCGAACAGTTTATTATTTTGTGTTATATTATTATTATAAATATAAATTATAATGATATTCTCATTATTTTTAGATGAATATTAGATGTTGCTAGATTTTTATGTATAAGTGATCATTTACGATATAATCATGACATTCCAATAATATTGACAGTTCTATAAAAAAATCGTATATTCCTATTCACAAGATAAAAAGTAAATAAAAATATTTAGTTGTACAATAATAAAATTTATTAAAATCGTCTTTTATGACTAGTTTATTTTTTTTAAGTTAATTATTTATCTTGTATATATTATTTTTATAGATATTCAAAATAATCAGAAACACATTACCATATCAGCTTTAATTTAATTTTATGTTAATTTTTTTATTTATAATTGCTTGCTCAAATAAAAAAGAAAAAAAAATGTAAACATACAGGGTGTTGTCAATGTAGTGTTCCTTATGAGCTTTGCTCTAGCCAATACAAAGTATTAGAAATTCTCGCGTATACTAAAACGCAAGGAAAATAAAAAAAATTGACATTGTCTACAGATTAAATAATCATTCATCATCAATCAGCAACACTATTGCTAAAGAATGACTGGAAAGCGTCTATGCCAACATTTTGTTGTGAAGCGATTTTTTTTATTAAATAGTGGTGCCATTTTCGTTACCATGTACTTTTAGAATTCATTGATAAATAATTATTATTTTTATATAATATTTTTTTTGGAAAGTACTTAAATTTTTAAATATCTGTTAAGTTTAATATTTAATATAGTTAAGTTTAGGTTTTATTTAATTCTATAAATGTAAATCTTAATAAAAAACGAGATTATCTTTAAAAATTTAATGAATAAACTAAAATTTGATGATGACATGATTAACATAATTCATGCTTGTGTCTTTTAAATTTGCGACTCAAAATATTACTATGGTTGATTTATATAAAACTCAAAAATTTATAATAATAAGAGTGCATATAACATTTTTTAATATGACATAAATAAAAATTGTTATTATCTTTTTTAATGTGACTAAATTCTAAGGAGACTCTTTTTAATTATAAGACGCAAAAAAAAATGTTTTTGAATTAAAACATCACGCTCTACAATTATTTGAATTTTATTTTTTATAACACCATTTATATAAATATTTTTATACATAGTAGAGGCGTTAAAAAAAAACAAATATTAAACTTATGTATGTATATATACATATGTACATCTATATAAAATATGTATATATAAATATAAAGAGAATTTGTCTGCATGTGTGAATTGTTGCTTGACATATACTGTTTCTTTTTTTTACATTATGACACGATATTTTTTCTCTTTAATTTGTTTTCCTATTACTTGGCTGTTATTTTTACCCTGTGCACATATTTTTTTAAATAACAGCGAAATAATAGCGCGCAGCTGTGTACATCGTGTCCTGTGGGGCTAAAAAAATATTATTGTATTTTTTTGCTAATATTACAATGTTATTTTTTAAAGCTGGGACATATTCACAACATAACCGTTGGTTTTTCGCTTCAAAATGGTGGCGGGCAGCTTTTTTTATAGTTCGGGTTATTTTGAACATTCTCTTTTTTAAAAAAATAATCCCAGCTATAAAAAACTATCAAATAAACTTGTTTGAGGAATTGCTCGATTGATTCAATCGATCAATCTGTCAAACACAATTTAGTTGATAGTGGAAACGCGCGGCGGTGGTTTTCACGTTGGTCTCTATGAAAGTTAACACACTAATCGTCATGCAATAATGTGTAAACCTACCACTCTTACCACTGGCTGGCGATTGTCAATATTTTTTCTCGTAGTGTGGCACACATTATTGCACACACACACACCGCCGCGCGTAGCCTCGCTAGGAACGACGACACACGGCTGCGCACTCAACTCGGCTCGTATTGCAGGTCGACACGTACGGCAACGGACACCCGGGCAAGTGACACCACTAGCCGACCAGCTTCGTGTGTCGACGTTCCTCATCAACAAACGGACCTCACTAGTAGTGTTGCTACGGATTTTTTTTGTTTTTTTTTATTATTTTTTTATTTTTTTTTTAATGAATATCCCCCTTTCCTCCCACTCCCACTTTCTTTGTTTGTCTCTTATGTAAGACGCGGATTGTTGTCTTGTCGGTGATTTTGAACGCGATCACGGTTGGTTGGTTGATTGATTGATTGACAATTGTGTTTGTAAATATGGGGAATTGATCAATTTCCGATAAAAATGTGTATATACAAAATAAAATTGAATATCGTGTTGCGTTCTAATAATCTAATATTATCTGCATTTTACAATGTAACTAGCCCAATGATTGACTGATTGACCACATTGACCGCTTTGTTCAATTTTTTTTAAGAATTTTAGTTCAATTTAAAATCAGTGATAATTAATAATTAATTGTATTAATTGTGAAAAGGTTAAATAACTAACGTGTAATATAAGAATAAAAAAATGTATAAAAAAATATATATTTTTAGTTCATTTCGTTCATGTCACAACATGTCATTCGTCAGTCATTTTGACTTTTCACGATTGTACGTAAATATGTAATTGATGAAGTTCCTTATACCATGCTTTTATAGAATATCCGTTCTAATCCGTTAAATAAAGAATATAAATAAAAAATAATTATTGAGCTAGCTTCACTCTGCTAGGCTTAAGTCCGAAAGTATTCTGCCTTTATTATAGTAATGTTTATGAAATTCACAAATTTTAATGCCTTATAGCACAATGTTCACGTTTTACATGTAAAAAAAATACATAGCAATAATAGAAAAAAAGCCTTAATTGTAGATAGCCTACGCTATAGACTGAGATTATATGTATATTATAGCAAACAGATAACGAACATTCAACGATAATTTTGACTTTAAAAAACCTTTTTTATTTTGTCTAAAAAATTGTATAATGTATGGTTTTTTTATCCTTTTAACGTTGAATATCGATTTCGTATCTTTTGTAGAGTTAAGTACAAACACATATTTCAAGGCCGTAGTTTTTTTGATTTTGGTCGTTCTGTTCTCTAGTTTTCACTTTGACTTCGATCTATGAAAGATACATTATGTCGAAAAAGTTTTTTATACCTAGAGTGTTCTTTTAATTTTGGCTTAAAGTTAAATATGTTTTTTCTTATAAATAAGTCATTTCGTAGTTTTATGAGAGAATATTAAGTATAGATGTAGAATATGTTTACTTAAGTGACGTTAAATTGAAAAAAAATGGTCATAATTTCCAAAAAAAATAAAAAAATGGTTAGATGACCAAAAAAATAGTAATGTCTTAGTTTTAATATTAATGTAGGGGCCCGCTTGAAATGTGTTTTCTGTCTTTGGCAGGCCCAAGACTATTAAAGTTAAATTCTTTTATTAATTTTGTGGCTGTGAGTGACCACGATACAGTCTAATTTAATTTTTTAGTAATTTTGAGACGTATTCTTATGATAAATGGACGATTTAGGATAGTTTTTAGTGTTATAATGTATAAATAGATCATAAATAAATAGAACAAAACTTGTCCGTATGTTTGAAAGCGTATGCTAGTTATATATGTATTGCTAGTAAATAAAATCGATTTTATAATCGATATCAAGAGTTAGAAAATGTTTTAGTTTTAACACAATCTTTAATTATTTCCTTTTTTTTCATAGGATAAGTGTAAATTTTGTAAAAATTGCAAATCTTTTTTATTATTAAGTTTCGGCTCGAGTGGGTATATCGATAAAGAACTCGGGTTGAAAACGATACGAACAAAGTGGGTCAATGTTTTTTTAATTATTATATTTATTATCTGTATAATATAAATGAAAAAAAAAAATAGGGCCGCGGTTCTTAACTACATGTGATATGACAGTTGACAGGTTTAATCAAGGTTGTAGTAGATTACAAGTAGGCATTTTGTTTTTTGCTTTTTTTTCTAAAGTGGCAAAGACCACAACCCATAGAGAGAATGTTGACCAAAAAGTAAGCAAAGTATTATCAAATTAATTAAATATATTATTATAATCTGTTTGGAGGATTATTTTTTTTTGTCGCCGTTCGCTACGCCATTGTCCAGAGTATTTTTTTTAAATTGCAAGTAGCAATTTTTTAAGTTTTTTTTTGTCTCAATAATTTTTGGTTGCATTAGAATAAATACTTTGGGTCTATGGTTGTTCTACTATAACAACGTGTATAATAAAAAAAACATTTGTTTTTTACTTACTATTGTTATGTTATTTTGTATCTACCCTCCTTTACTTTTGGACACTACTAGTAATCTAGTAGTGATTAATAAATAAATGTAATACAGCCAAGGGATATTATAATTCCTTATTATAATTTACTTTGTTATAAAAAAAATAAAAAATACGTAGAAATTAAATTAAACAATGATATTACTAGAGGCCATCGTGGTACAGGCGTCTGACTTCAAAGGCAATGAGTGTGGGTTCGATCCCCACTCGAATTCCACCAAGTTTTTTCCCATATATAGCTATAGTTCGACAGTATACTGCAAATGAGAAGAACACGCAGCAGACTTACGCAGACCGTGTATTTTGATATTAGCACATCACACCGCACCGCTTCCTCGCAAGCCCGGTCAGAACTCGCAACACGGAAGTACAATCGAACGCAACGCTGTCAGTTCTTTAATATGAAATATGAATATAATATCAAATGATAGCTTCATATATATATAGAGTGGCGTAGTAGAGCATATTTACTTGGTAATATTATAATATTATGTTAGCCTTAAGCAACTTATGGATATATATATATATATATTTTTATAAAATAGCCTTAATAAATTAAATAAGTCAGCTTCACGCTGTATCACAGTAGGGTAGGCAGAGGGAACCTAGTGTTAAGACACTCCGGTCCCCACTTTCTGCCGAATTCTGGAGGCATTGCGTGTTGAGCGGCAGAACTCAACACCGCGCTTTGTCTCGATACCAGAGCGAAAAATGGAAATATAAATTTAAGTAAATATACTTTATAAATTAATTAAGTCAATTTTTTTTATCTTCATCAATCTTTATTCAATCAACAAATGAAAATTATAAAAAATACTTTATTACCGTTTGACTTAAAATATTAATTATTGCATGCAAAAAAGTAAAAGAAATAAGTTTAAATAAAAATTGACATAACAAAGCAAGCATTTAAAATGGTAAAATGCATTTTTGTTTACATTTAAGTAATTATATTCTTGTTTGAACTTTAGTGTGAGCTCAATTGTACTTATAAAGATGTGTGGGTGTAAATTATGAATGTATTGGCACATAGTAAAAAAAACGCTAAGGTAGCACCATGGCAGCATCGTCAGACTAAACTGATATTAATGACTACAGGGGGGATTTAAATATTTAATATTTTTATTTCCTTGCTCTGGTGATGAGGCAAAGCGCAGCGTTGAGTTCCGCCACTCAACAAGCAATACCTCAAAAATTTACTTAAACTTTATGAGAACGGAGTGAAAGACTAGGTTTCCATATTTCCTCTGCGTACCCTGCTTTGTGCGGGATAGAACGTGGAGTTAAAAAAACATTCGTGAAAAAAGTAACTATTTAGTTTCTGTTCTCAGCAGGTCCGATCAGTGGTGATGACATGTTCAATTGACGATTCTTATTGATTTTTTTTTATTTGATTTTAATATAAATACCTACACTATCGCTTTTCACCTTCTGACCGAATCCGAGATATGGCGTATTGTGTGGTGGTGGTGTAACTAATCAACCAGAGAGATGAAATAAAAAATATTTAAATATACAGTGTTTATGTATTCATCACTTTAAATAAAATCACAGTTTTAACTACTCTATAAAAGTGTAATATAATTAAAATAAAAGAGATTTTACTAATATTTAAAAAAGTTTTTTCTAACTAATGCACACAGACACTAACCTAAGAAAGCGACATCATCGCACACGCTTCTATACACGTTTATTATAGAAAATAGCCATAAGTAATTGCGTAAAATAGAACGAGAGATATCCCTTTCCTATTCTGGTATGCTTTTTTGATAATGAAAAGTGGCAGATCGGCAACGTTGAGAAGTATTTTTTTTAGTCGTAGATGTTTACTTTATTGGTATCTATTAGTTACTGTCTCACATATAATACAGTATGAATAAAAATCATGAAATGAAAATAATAATCCTACTTATAAACTTTTGAGGAAACTTGATATTTTTTTTAGGTATTATGGGTTTGTAATATTACCCTCTATGCTGTTCCCGTAAAATGAGCGCAAACGCTTCCAGCCTGTATATAGTCATTTTTCAGCTTCACTGTATTCTACACATGGCAGATTTGGTAGAACGAACCACGGAAACTAAAACAAAATGTTGTATGATTGCGGCCAGTTGTGGTGGAGGAGCACAAGTGTGACGGTAAATACGACTGGTTGTGTAATTCAAGTCTGGGACTCAATGCCTTCAGAATTCGGCGGGAAATGGAGAACGATCTGAACACCAGGTTGCCTCCGCCTACTCTGCTGTGTGCGGGATACAGCGTGAATTAAATGAATTGAAATTTGTAGAGCAACTGTTGAGCTTCTTATTGGCTCTACTCAGCAGAACTGCCTTCCGAACCGGTGGTAGCTTTTTTGTTTATAAGTTCATTCGACAATGCAAATGTGCTTATAATAGTCTATTTGAGTAAAGAATATTTTGAATTCGAGGCCGGTCGTGGCGCAGCGGCACGAGGTGTGACTGCAAAATCGACTGGTTGTGGGTTCGATCCCCACTCGAGGAGATGAAATATTTACTTAAATTTATATTTCCATTTCTTCGCTCTGGTGTCGAGGCTAAGCGCGGCGTTGAGTTCTGCCACTCAACACGCAATGCCTCCAGAATTCGGCAGAAAGTGGGGAACGGAGTGTCTTAACACTGGGTTCCCTCTGCCTACCCTGCTGTGTGCGGGATACAGCGTGAAGCTAATTTAATTTTTTTTTTAATATTTTGAATTCGAATTTGACTTTGAAGGTAACTTAGGCAATTGTCAATGTAAAATCAAAGTATAATATTTTCATACATTTATTTAAAATTAGCAACACATTAAACAATTAAATACATTGTAATACTTTAGTGAATGACATATATTTTTTTTATTTGCATATTTTCATAAACATTCAACAAAAAATGTTAGTTTTTCAAACTACTTACATATCTATTACAATTTATTCATAGGTCACTAGTTCAATTCCCAGTTGAGGAAAAAGTTTAATCCTTATGAAAAAAAAACATTTATCTTAGATATATAAATAATATATTATGATAGAAAATAAATATAAAGCAGAATATATAACATCATTTTTAAGAAACGATTGGAATTTTTCTTTTGTAGTTTTTTTCGGTACTTTCATGACTGATTAATTCACTTTTGTGACAAAATAATTTTGGAATTATATAACAACATAATTAGTTAACCATTTTTAAAAAATGTTTTTTTGTAAAACTATTATATTAATAATAGAATCAACATAGAAAAATCCTTCTTCAATAATATAGAAAAAAACCCTTTATCTTCTGTACTCTGTCAGAATCTTGAACGTTTAAAAATAATGATAATTTATACTCATATTTACAAAACGTTGTGTTTAATATTTACATATAATCTTGTTATAAATCTCAATATGGCCAGAAATTATTAAAATTTTTGCATTAAAGTGTCTTTAATCACATATTTTTCTTACATCTTTTTAAACAAGTTTGAAGAAGCAGAACAACGATAATATAGTCATATTTATATTTAACTTTTTAAAATATTTTTTTAAAGACTTTTTATTATCTTTCTAAAGCCTGGAATGTTTTACAAATGCTTTATATACTTTTAGATAACATTGGTAGTTATTTTTATTAGAATATTTCTTTTTTATGTTAATATTATTTGGGTATAATTAGGTAAGCTTCAATCGAGTAAGGTAAGCATAGGTAAAGTAAATACGTAAGATTTTTTATATTTTTAAAGTGTTTTCCACACTTAGAAACAAATACTTATTTAGAAAGCGTATAAAAATATTAATTATAATAATTGATTAAAGTGGGTTTTGAACCCGTGCCTCTTGGACACCGTCAAAAAGATCTGACCGTTAAGCTATTACTTTCTCATAAAGCTATACCGAAATTCTTACACGCTTGTTATAACTCATTTTTTTCAAATCTCGCTACGTTAAAATTTTTATACGTTTTCAAAATAAGTCTTATATTAATATAACGTTACACAACAAACATAAATAATACATTTACTAATAAAACTAAAACTAATAATAAGACTTAAATTGCGTTAGTTTTAGTGTCAAATAAATTATTGTTAAATTATTATACTGATATTTTTTACAATATGTATTATTTTTTAGAATAAAACTGTATTTTAACATGAATAACGAATAACGAATTAGTCAAGTTAACAGTTATTTATCGGAAACCAACAAAACAGGTCTTTTTAAGTGTAAGTAACGTACGCGTTAATAGCTAATACATTAATACATGGGTAACTTGGGTAGGAATAATACATAACAGGCAAAATAAAAGTTAGTAAGTAAGTTAGGGTAATATTGATAACAACACATATAATCTCTAAATAATTTTAGTGTTAAACATTGAATCTCGTCTCTGAGCCGTCTGCCAGCATCAGAGTGACCGTGCGCGAGTTGGTCCACACGAGGCGTGCGAGGCGCGCCGGGTTGAGGCGCGCCACGTCCGCCATCGGCGCCGTGCTGTAGCACTTCACGCAACGCGTCTGCGCCGCGCCCAGACCGAACATACCTAAAGGAAATTGTATTAAGTTTTAATAAATGACAAATTGTTATATGAAATTTTACACAATTTGGTCAGTAATAAGAGTTTAATAAGAACCTCTTCAATTAGTTACAAAAGAAACAAAGATAAAATAATGAAAATATCATAGTAAATCTATTATTTTAAATTTGCAGTTAAATTCATTATTTTAAACATTTATACCTTATGTCTACGCTTTCTTTCGCTTCAAATTTTATATTAAAAAAGCATAAATCATCGCCAATTACTATCCTAAATTATCTACAATATTTATTAATGGATAAAAAACATTAAAAAACTTTATCTTATATATAATAATCAATTAATGATTATTGTCACATAATGTCCAAAAAAAAGTACCCACCTGCAGTGCTCTGCCAGAACGACAATCTGTTGTCAGAGGTGGCGTACGACACTAAATATCTGCCATCAGGACTGAACGCGCAGGCCGTGACAGGCCCTGAGTGGGCTGCCAGGGACTGGCAACGACCTGCCCTTAGTTCGTAGATGGCTAATTGGCCTGTGTGGCTGCCAACTGGCAAAATTATAGAACACTATATTAGTTTTTTTCTAAAGACAAACATAAGTTCCTGTGTAATTATTATGAAAAAAAAAACCTTTTGTAAAGCATTGATTCCCATTCAGAGTAATAAATTATTAAATATGTTCATATCTTCACACTGGTGACAAGACAGAACGCGGCGTTGAGTTCCGCCACTCAGCACGCAATAACACGAAAATTCGCCAAAAAGAAGGGAACGGAGAGTCTTAATACTGGGTTCCTTCTGCCGACCCTGTGCGAGATACAGCGTGAAATATTTATGTACATACCAGCAATCCTCCTCGTAGCGGGGCAGTGCGACACTTGGTTGTAGCGACATATCGCTGGGAACACCTCGTTAAGGCCCTTACTCTTCAGATGCGACTGATCCACGCAGTGGAGGATGATGTCCATTACCTGGATTGTAAGGAAATAGTTTATTTGTAATATGTATATTTATAATAATATTTTAGATAAAAACAGCGTACTTTAAATATAAATATTTATATTTAGATAATTGAAAAAATCGTAAAACATTTTAAGTTTTGTTTTATATATTGTATACTATGACAATGGGGCCGTTCAAGTATTACGTAAGCAGTTTTTTTGCAATTATTGACCCCCCACTCCCCTATGTCATCAAACATAAGCAATCCTCTTACCCCCTCCCCCAATGCTTACGTAAACATTAGCATATACATTTTTTTAAGGTATTTTTTAAATATTTTATTTGTATCTACATATATAAAAGAACATGTTCCGACTGACAGAGGACACGCACAGCCGTAACCGCTTATAGTAGAAACGTGAAATTTGGGCAGATTTATATTTTCAAATTCTGGAAATCCACTAAGAAAGGAATTTGAAAAATTTTAACCCTAAAGGGATGAAATAGGGGTTGAAAGTTTGTATGGAAAAAAATGGAAATCAGCACCGATTTTTATAAAATTTTAAATTCAGACTCTTAAAACTATTTCATTGAATACGTGTTTCGTGGCTTATTTTAATTCGCCCCCTAAGGGTGCAAATAAGGAGTTGAAAGTTTGTATGGAAAAATCCATAAATCGCCACAGATTTTTTTAAGTTTTGAAATTTAGACTTTTGACAATGTCCCTAAACATTCCCGCTAAATAGATATATAAGAATAAACTTATATATCATGTTATAAAACTAATAGTTATATCGTCTACTATACATACGTCTACCAAATATAGCCATAATATATATGAAAAAATAAATAACTTCTGCTTACGTAATTACTAGCTAGACCTCCCCACCCCCATGTCATCAAAAATAAGCAAACCCAAGACCCCCCCGCTCCCCTACAGTGCTTACGTAATACTTGAACGGCCCCAATGTAAATAACGTCCTCGACGATGTAAATAATGATTCTGTTGACTCCAATGGCATCCAAAAAATACCGTAAATGAACTGGCGAAGAAACTTAGCTAGACGTGGAAGCTCACCTCAACCAGCAGCTCGGCCACCTCCCCGTGCATCCTCTCGATGAGCAGCTCGATGCCGCGCAGCACCTCCGCGCGGCCGCGCTGCAGCGCTAGCGCGGCGGCGGGCGGCGGCGCGCCGGCGGGCGCTGCAGCGCAGCGCGCCACCTCGCGCGCCATCGTCGTTATGAACGCCGCCGGCCTGCGTTCAAATTATATTTAATAACAATCCCCATGAAATATACTTTTTTAGAAAACGTATAAAAATTGTTGGGAATTATTGGACTTTAAATATTTGACATGGCGGAGAATTGTTCTTTAGAAGATCAAAATTTTTATGTCCTTTATTATCATTTTTTGTTGGTTGGTGGCAGTAAGTTTAATTATGACTTATTGAGGTTTGAAAACATTTAATTCTTAATAAATCTCAGTAAGCAAAAAAAAAACTGTCAAATACTATATGTTTTACCCCATTTTTTTATTAATTTACCCAAGTTACCCTACAACTTACCTCGCAGTAGCAATAAGGGTGAGCGCGTGTCGCGCGGTGCGGCACGAGTCCGCTTGCGGCGTGAGAGGGAGCCCGTACGTCATCGAGGGGACTAGTTTGTCCGCATCTGAGCACATTTCTAGTAAACCTGGTTTCGAAAGGATTAGTTATGTTATATGTATTAATGTTATATGTATTTTTTTGTTTAATACTTTTGTATGGCATATTTATATTTATCTTAGTAATCCTATTGATATTAGAAATATGTGTTCCACTTACACACAAAAAATACTGAACAGATAGTAATGTCAGAATATTACATAGGTTACAAATTACGTAAAGATTTAGTATAATTTTGCTATTATAAAAACAAAGTTTAGGGGAGCGGAAACGTCTTTAGGTCGCTATTTATTAATATATTTTAATATTAATAATATTTTTCTTAACAAAAGTTTATTATAAATTATAACGCAATTGTGTAATGACCGTATATAATAGTATGAAATTACGACAACGTCATTTTAAAATTTTACATTTATCGTCATTTTTTACAGATTCAAATACATCAGCTTGTAAAGTTTTGTAAATACATCAGCTTTTTAAGGCTTGTAAAGTTTTAACATTCTCTCACATCCATAGATTAACTAGAAGAAATATCTATTAGGGACAAGTCCAAATGTGCCAACAATATTCTGGCCTACATATGTATAAATCATTGTTACTAAGTGCAATAAAGACTTTTATCTCTTTATATCATCACTAATATTATTATTATTATTATTATTAGAAATTAACTTACCGAGCAACACATGACTGACATCCAAGTAAGGTTCCCAGACAGCGAACCCACGACCCAATAGGTCAACTGCCGCACGTCGTAGCGGTGTATGTGACGGAAGGCGGGGACTCCCCGGAGCCAGCAGGAGGTGGGTGAGCGCCAAGGCTGTGAGACGAGCCAAGTTATTGGACGCACTCAATGTGAAACCTGGTTGAGATATAGAAATATGACTTAAGTGAACACGAATAATAAAGTGATAAATGTTTAGTTTTAAAGAAAAAATATTTTTTTTCTTACCCTCTACGATAGAACTCTTTCTGCTGTCTCCATCTTTGCGTCTCTTATTACCGGCAGCACCTACAAAAATTATCATTTTAATACAATATTTTTTAAAATTCATAAAATATATAAAAGCACGTAGCAGGAACAGAGAAAACCCAGTGTCATAACACTCAGTTTACCACTTTCTGCTCTACGTCGGTACATTGGATATTGAGACATAGGAGTCAACGCTGCGTGTTGGCAGAATGAGGACATGACAATAATTAATTTTGTCGGTCTATTAAGATAAAATGCAGCGTTAAGTTCCGCAGTATAGTCAGATACTATTCCACTAAGATATCTTAATTTTTGAATACACTACCTTCACTCGCTATATCTTGTCCGAATTCCGCCCCAATGACTCCCAAAAGAACGACAGCTGTGGTTTGCTTTCTTTTCAATTCTGCTAAAGAAGAAGGTTTGCGGACTACTTCTTCTTCGTCTTCTTCGAATTCTTCTTCTTGCTAGAAGAATAATAAAAACTTTTATATTGAAATATTGAGAATATTTAATTTTAAAACTATTATTTTGAATTTAATCGTGAAAAAAATTACATAATGGTAAACATGACGGTGTTTCCCGTATATAGCACGGGTAACCTATCGTCATGGCATTTCGGTCTCCATGCACGGCTGGATTGGGGTGGTTTGGGTGCGATTCCCAGTAAATTCAATATGATTATTGTCAACTAGAGGCCGCCCGCGACTTCGTCCGCGTGGAAACCCTATGATAACGTAACAATATTATCAACATAAGAAATATGGTAACTAAGTATTGCAAAGCTCTAAATTCTAATCACAGGTCTATTGGTAGCTACTGCTGTATGCTCCTATAAACTATATTTAACGTTTTTTTTCCTTCAGCATAAACATACACATTTTTTGCTTTGGAAACACGTGAGCAAGCCACATAGAGCTACTCATGAGAAAAACATGGCGTGTCCAAATGTAGGCCTACCTTCAAGGTTTGACCCTGAGATCACGCATTCAGTTTTCAGAAGCGATAAATGTATCTATTTTCAATTAGGAATCAATCCCGCGGGAACTCCGGGATAAAAAGTAGCCTATATGTTATTCTGGGTCTTCAGCTACCTACATACCAAATTTCATCGTAATCGGTTCAGTAGTATTCGCGTGAAAGAGTAACAAACATCCATACATACTCACAAACTTTCGCATTTATAATATTAGTAGGATTAGAGCGAGGTTCTAGTTACAAGACAAAGCGCGGCGTTGAGTTCTACCACAACCGGACCTATCGGACTACCGGAGTGTCTTAACACGAGAAATACCCTCTATCCTTGTTATATACAAGATACAGAGTGAAAGTAAAAAAAATATTGTAGATTTATACTTAAATTGACAGTCTGTGTATATTGAATATTTAATTATATAATTATTACATCAGCTTCACGCTGTATTCAGCACACAGCAGGATAGCCAGAGGGTACCTATTGTTAAGACACTCCGTTCCCCACTTTCCCCTAAATTTTAGAGACATTGCATGTTGAGTGGCGGAATTCAACGCCGCTTTTAATTTAATTATAAAATTACGTAATAGTAACAATATTTTAACCCGTATTCTTTTGACAATAATCAAGATAACTATAGGAGGAAGAGTTGAAAGCAGCCGTACTTAGGCTCTTGGGCGATAAACTGTAAAATATGATCTCTTTTTTTATTCTACTTACATCTCTTGCTATCTTCTCTATCGGTTCTTTTTGTGCCGCGTGAGGGTTGATACTCTCTGTATGAGTGTACAGGGGGAGAAACTGTGCCCAATTGTCCACCAGTGATTTACGGCCTTTTGGACCCAACCTTTTAGGAAATTTATGTTTTAATGCGTTATTTTATTATTTGAATGATAAATTGATAATCATTTTTTTTGGTTTAGATTCCAAACAATTCAAAAAGATTTCAATTTTGCCAATTTTAATACAAAATTAAAGAGAAGAATTAGTCACTTAAATTCGCGACAGAAACAAAATTTCAAATCCGAATTAGTATCACGAGTCGTGGCGCAGAGGCATAAAGTGTGACTGTAACCCCGACTGGTTGTGGGTTTAATCTCCACTCGAGGAAATGAAATATTTATTTACATTTATATTTTCATTTCTTCGCTCTGGTGTCGAGGCAAAGCGCGGCGTTGAGTTCCGCCACTCAACACGCGATGGCTACTATGAAGGTAAAGATTTTGTATAATTTGGTTACAATATAACAATAAATTAAGGCAGGCGAAACCGCTTAAAAGTCGCTAGTTTCTATTATAACTGACCTGCCAAGCTCGGCCAATAACAGTGCTTGCGCAGCATCTCTCACTTCAAGGCAGTGGTGTTGCCATCTCCGCGCCAACATTTCCACTTGAGGACGTTTGAAACTTTTTGCACCTAAAAAATATGGAGTGTTAGTATGAGAGGCAGTTTTATACACAGATATCTCTACTAATATTTTAAAACTGATGATTTTTTTGTTTGTACGCGCTAATCTCAGGTACTGATACTGGTAAAAAAATGGGGTTGTTAAGTTTGTATGCTTACTTTGTAGTTATAATTAATATTTAATAGTATTAAATAACAATAGCATAATGGAGAGGCTTTTACTTACGTTATACTTTTATAATATTTTTTTTATATTATTTTTATCCAAGAGAGAATAGAAGAAAATTACTAGTTTTTTGATTGACTCCGTCCTAAATGAGTATGTGTTGAATTATATGACTAAAAGTCGTATCCAAATTATTTACAGCCTAAATAAATCTATAAGACTCAGAGTTGTTCCGTTCAATCATTAAATGTTGTATTAAAACTATAAAGTAAAACATAAGTCTAGATATGCCTTCTTTCAAACTAAATTTTAAAAAATGTTTACTTACCAGCCGCCACAACCTTATCGGGTAAAAGGACACAGTGTAAAGTCGCTAGCAAAGACCATCCCTGTTTAATGTGGGCTTGCTGAGCCGCTAGTTGCTCTTCTCGTTCTTCGTCTCCCGCCCAAGAGGATGTACGGGTTGTTGGTCTGTTTTGTTATTATTATCTGTTACTTGTATTTTTTACATATACGAGTATAAAGAGTTACTTCACACTCAGGTTCGAAAACGACTTATTTTGAAAATATATAAAAAAAACAACTAAAATAGGTTTTCAATTCACGCTTTCCTGAAGCCGTCCAAGTGCTCTGGCCACTAAGCTATACGTTCTTATCAAGCTACGTCGGCATTCTTATGTTGTATGGCTGAGTTTTTCAATTTCATTGCTACTAGAGGACTTGGACGGTTTCCAAGAAGCGCGGGTTCAAATCCCGCTACGATATGTTTTCTAAAAAAGTTATATCTTTAGTTTTCATGACTTTAAACCGGTCTAAATTTGGTTGGGTATTCAATAATACTAATTAGTAATTGGAAAACCGGACGTTACCACCACTTTATACCACGTACCAGAATATACATCTTTTTTGATTGAGCCTATCTCTGGAAGTAGTAGGTCGAATTGATATAATTTTTGTATTATATAAACCATTCTTTAAGGAAATCTATAGGCTGTATAACATTTCACTATGATCAATAGTAGCGATGTAACAATCAAAGATGTTGCAAAAATTGGGAGATATTCAGATCTTTCGAGAGCTGTTAGTTATTTATTTCCACTTGACGCGGGTGAAGTCACAAGTAAAATTTAACTATTAAAAAAGTCATCATGGCGCAATAAAGAACAAAGTTGTATCTGATGGTTCTAGATTTGATTCTCACTCCGGGAAATGTCTATATTTAAATTATTTATGCGCAGTCGCTTTGATTACACAATGCGCGGCATACGTTTCCGCCAACCGACACGCGATGTCTTAAAAACGGAAATATTCTATATCACTAATGGTGAGAATATAAAAAATGTATCAAATTTACTAGGGGCACTCTTGTGAGAAATATTTATTTAAATTTATATTTTCACTTCTTTGCTCTGGTGTCGAGGCAAAGCGTAGCGTCGAGTTTCGCCATGCCAGAAATATTTATTTAAATTTTTATTTTCATTTCTTCGCTCTGGTGGCGCAGCGTTGAGTTTCGCCACTCAAGACGCAATGTCTCCGGAAACCGGTGGAAAGTGGGGGACGGAGTGTTTTAACACTAGGTTCGCTCTGCCTGCTCTGTGCGGGATGTGTCCTGCATGAAGCTGATTTTATTTAATTTTTTTGTCAAATTCAATTCAATACTAAATTTGTTTGTATTTATATTTACTTTACCTGTGCAACCGTCTAGCCGCTTCTTGCTCGGGAACAAAGCTGGCGTTACTCATCGACATGAGAGTGTTAGCGAGAGCCACGATGGACAACAAGTGGTTGGTTGTCAGAGTAGTACTCAACTCCCAGTGCAGTTTGGATGAAAAGAGTCTGTTAAACGAAAATATATTTCATGTAAATGTATAAAAATATAGTTTCACTCGTACTCAGAGGCAACCCTATAAGGATGGATGAGTATCAGGGATGTTTTGGAGCTCCGTAACCGTTACCAAAAGTATCAGATTTTTGAACTAAAAAACTTGCCGTAACCGTAACCGAATCTGATACAAAAATTTTGAATTTGGACAGAGAATAAATACGATTTATTTATAGGTTTTTCATTTTCCTTGACCGAGCCGACACACTAGCATATAGTACGAAAAAGAGATAAGACGAATAACTTTTGTTATTACAAAAAGATATAAAATAAATATATCACAAATCGTTCTGATGACATATTTTTTAAGAGATAAACTTCTCAAAAATATAACATACTTAAATTATCTGAAACTAACGGATAATCCACAATATCTTTTTACGCGTAACCAATACCGACACAGTATTCTTTTTATATTAGTATCAGATTATTCAGATCCGAAAAGGTAAAATCTCTGATGAGTATAATAAAGTAAATCTGAAGTGTCTAAACACTAAGTTCCCTATGCCGTACTGGTATATTCGGGATACAATGTGAAGTTAAAACAGAAAATCCATTCAAAAACGTATAGATATAATATTAAGATAAGATTCATAATACTATACAGAACTTTGATACTGTTAACCTAAATCTATACGGAATATGATATACCACGCTCTACATACTATCGAGGTTGTTTAATATTGATACACTAGAAGTTTTAATTGCGTCCATTTTATTTAGATTTTATAGTTTTCTAATACATATATATATAATATTAGTTGTCATTCAAACAGTATTTCATTTAAATCAATTTATGTAGTGTTAGTTAGTAATGGAAGATATTAGAAGGTAGTACGAAGAAGGTTAAAGTAAAGCTTTTTTTAAATTAAATAATTTAAATTAGAGAAAAATATTTTATAAGACAACAAAAATCAACAATAATTGGGAAACAGAGAATTAAATTTTACTGTAATGGATAAAAAGTAGAGAATAGTCTACCTACCTGGTCAACTTCTCCTGCTTCAGCAGTTCTATGGGAAGGTCAGAAGTCAGCAGCAAGGGGTCGTCGGGTGCGGACGCGCACGCCTCAGCCCAACTACCGAGCCTGGTGGGTAATTGTACTGCCATGTGGCCGTGACGGGACACCACTCCGAAACATACTGGCACCTATTAAAAAGCGGTTAAATTGGTTTTTTGTTAAAGTTTTTTTTAGCTTAGGTTAGGTAAGCAGAGAGAACCGAGTGTTAAGACACTCCATCCATGTCCATTTTTCGCCGAATTTTCGATTCATTTAGTAGCAAATTCATTGAGTAGCAAAATTTAACGCCGCGCTTTGCCTTGTTATCAGAGCGAAGAAAGTGAAAATATGAATAAATAATAACTCATTCCTCTGTGTGGAAACTGAACCCACAACCGTCGCGTTTACACTTCACAAATTTTGCTTGTGCCTCTGCGCCACGATGGCCTCTTTATAAAGTATTTTTTGCTCATTCACTCTACTGATATTTGTAATATTATATTTATTATATTAATTTTTTTTCAAAAAGTAAGAAAGCGTACAAGTGAATAGAAATCAAATTTAAAACCATTGTTTTTACAATCAAACGGCCTCTTAAAGCTCAAAAAAAAAATAAACGTGTACCATAGGTCTAAGCAGCCCGAGCTTAGACTCGCAGACCCTATCAAGGTCCGGGTCTAGACCCCACGCGTGCAACAATGATATGAGAATTTGTGCGATTTCCATCGTATGCGGAGGTTCTGCCAGGGACATGTCGCGCGGACGCTGCCTTTTAGTTGGCGTTTGGTCATCTGTGAACAGAAAAAATACAATAGAAATGAAAATGTTATTTAAAAATGTATTAAAATTATAAAATATTGTCTAATTAAATTAAAACCCTCGTGGCACAGCGGAAAACGTGCGGTTGCGGGTACGACTCCCACTCGGAGGAATTAATTATTTCCAATTGTTGGCTCTGGTAACAAGAGAAATAGTGGTGTTTGAGTTCCGCCATTCAACAAGCAATGTCTCTAAAATTAGGCGAGAAGTGAGGAATAGAGGGTTTTCCACTCTCCGCCGAATGTGATGCATTGTGTGTTTGGAGGCGGAACACAACGCTGCGATTTGCATCGTTAGTACGTTACCACGCTATTAGTACTACATAATACTATAAATTATAGAAGTCAAAGATTATAATGTAAATTTGTTCAAAAATTACTGAACAGATTTAGATGGAACATTACAATACTATAGCTTACACGTTACAATTAAAAACAAAATAGGCTACAATTAATGTAAAAAATAATCGCATAATTTAGCTATAATATAACAATAAATTGAAGCGGGCGAAGCCGCGGTTTAGCCACTAGTACTTTGTAATTTTTTTACTATAATACCTTTTAATTAACCAATATGTAATGTTAAAAGTAAATATTTCCGCCTTACAAGGTGCGTTAGTTGTATTACTATAATTTTATTGGTCAATACAATAGAACTAAGTATTTCCTTATAAAGAAACGTGACTGATTATTAACTTGTGTGTAATTTATTTAAATTGTTATAATAATATTTAGTTTAATATTTGTGGTTCAGTAAAACTGTAAAAAAATATTTTTTCTTCTTTTTTTAGCTACACGATGTATAACAACGCTTAAAGCAGGCAGAGGGAAGTTAACGTTAAGACACTCCGTTCCCCACTTTCCGGTCAATATTCGAGACATTGTGTATTCTATGGCGGAACTCAACGCTGCACTTGGTCCAATTACCTTCAAATTTACAGTATCTAGCCTAAGCTAATCAAAATTTATTGTCCTAACAATATTTAGTAACTAATATTACACAAATAATGCAATGTATATAGGGCAGTAAGAGGATAAAGGCTTTCTACAAGGCTCGCTAAGTGAATGTACGGGCGTGGTCCAACCTTGAGCACTTGTAATGGTCAGTCTATTATCTAGGCACAGTTGGTTATGTCTAATTAAATTTAGACATTAATTTAGACATTTTTTTATACAATTACATTTAGACATCGTTTTATTTTGGGCTTGTATTGGTTTAGTTTGCCTACTTAGATTTTTAGATAAGTGTTAACAATAGCTTTATGTTGTATTGCGCATACGCAGACGAAATTTAGTGTTCAAACATTCCGTTTGTTTATAACCGTCCAATTTTCGAGACATTAAGTGACGAATGACGGTAATCACCGCCGTGATTTGTCTTTTCATCAGAGCGAGGAAATCGAACTTACAACCGTTGCTTTTACAGTCAGAAACTGTTATATACCTAAAGTGCTATAACATATAAATTGTTGCTACGAATAACATATTATTATGTTAAGAACCATTTTGTGATAGCTTCGTGATATATTATTTAATATTTTGCAAGGTTCTATAAAATACTACAAAACTAAAGCTGCTAAATATCTTATTATTTTTTTTTTCTATCTTTTATATAGTGAAAGGAAACATAAGAGAGAGTTAAAGCATTATATTAAAAAAAATGCGTCAATAAGTTTCGAAACTTACAAGCCGGTGTCTGGAATTAGTTAAATTAATTAACGAGATACGGCACGATAAGTAGTAAATAATCTCCGAAAATTTTATACAAAAGTTATACATTTATACATAAAATACTAGTTGTTTTACTTGTGAGAAAAAAAATTACCCGTATTTAAAAAAATACCAGTAATTTTCTTACCAGCAATTTTAATAAATTTTAAAACTTATGTTATTTCCGAAATTTAAAGACTCGTAGTTTTGTATATTGTAAAGGCCTATTATTTATTGAGCAATATTCAGGTAATAAATCACGACCGCACGTCCGTTTTCTTAAAAAAACCGTTTTTTTTAATATTTAAAAATTTCCATGTATTTGCTAAACCTTTGAAAATAGTTGAACATATAAAGGGGCGACATGGATATGTACTCAAGTCCCCTATATTCTTTTTCCTTTTGGTATTAACCCATCGCAATGTCTCGAAAATTGGTCCGAAAGTGGGTAACGGAGTGTCTTAACTCTAGGCTTCCTCTGCATATTGCTATATGCATGATTCAGCTTAAAAAAACCCGTTAATGCAATTTAAAATGTCTGACTAAAATCCTATTGCACCATGTTGGCATCATGTGTAGAATTTGCTTTGCAAAAACAATAACAATAATTCTAGGTCTTATTACACTTAGAAATGTCATAAATTACATATACGGATTAATTTAATATATCATATAAAATAAAGGTTTCTTATAAACTATGTCATTTATACTAACATTATAAAGCTGAAGAGTTTGCTTGGATGAATGCGCTAATATCATGAACTCCATGTTTGAGTTGAAAAGTTATTTTTTGTTGAATAGTCTAAAGGCAATATCACATTTATTTTTCAGCCTCACGCTGCATTGCGCACCTAGGATAGGCAGAGGGAACCTGGAAACCTAATGTTAAAACATGCCGTTATAATTAATAAGATACTTCCGGTTAACAATTTCCGCCGAATTCTAGAAGTTCTAGAGATTGCGTGTTGAATGACGGAATTATTGCCAGAGCAATCAAATCATTAAATATTTAATTTCCGCAAACGGGAATCGAACTCACACTCTTTAACGTCAAGCTTATCCAGTATACACTTGTGGCAGATGCAAAAAGCTATACGTACCCATCTTGCCAAAAAATAATATTTTAGGTAAGAAATGATTTTCTTATAAAAAATATTAAAATTAAAGTAAAATGACTCGATTGTAGCCTGCTTTATGTATGGATATGGAAGTAGAACTATGAATGTTAAACTTCGTTCGTTTTTTTCAATAACCTCACTTAAACTAAATGGTTGTATATGTTGTATATACTTAGTTGGACATAAGGCCGCGTGTTTAAATCTTATGTTTTACATACAGAAAAACTTGCTAAGAAAAATCAAGCGGAGAACGGAGAATAGTAATTTTTATGGTTAGATATCTTAATTTATGTTAAAATAAAAAAAAGCAAGCAAGGTAAGCAGAGGGAACCCAGTGTTAAGATACTAAGTTCTCCAGTCCACTTCCTTTCTTTGTCATATCGTTTTTAGTGGAATTCATCACCTCTATTTTTCTTTCCAGTGCAGGGAAATGAAAAAAGTTAAATATAATCATTGCCCGTGTAGGGTTCGAACCCACACATCACTTTTACAGTCAAACGTATATAGTAGAAGTTTATTTACATATATTTAATATTTATTTGTGTTGGTTATGTTTTAGAGCAGTTTATAATTTACAATATATTAAATTTATGAGTTCGACACCAATTTAAAAAAAAAATATTCTCGCTTTTTATCAGTTCTGATCGTTGGGTAGAACTGTCAGTGCGGAACCATAACACCTTAGTTTGTGGCCACAGTTGGTTTGCGAAAAGATCACAATACCAAAAAATTTTTAAAATTTGGTTAAAAGGATATTTCAAACAATGCTTAGACCAGCTATTATATTAGCGTCTGCAAACCAAACAATCAAACTTTGTTGACGCTAAGAGGACATATGAGGTGAGCAACGTGCTGGTTAAAATGAGGAAGGCGGTTCTACCCGAACACGCATATGCTTTCCTTTATTAAGAATGTAAAAATCATATATATACGTAATTATATTCTTATGAAATGCTTTTTAATTACCTAATTATACGATTGATAGGCAGGGGGAACCTAGTGTTAAGACACTCCGTTTTTGTTAACAATACATACGTTCAAACACTCACATTGAAACACTTACTTCTTCCACTTTTGGACCGAGGAAATTAAATTATTAAATATATTTATCGAAAGCAAATCGAACTCACAACCTGCGACAGGCTTACAGTCACAGTCACGCTTGTGCACCTTCGACACGACTGGCCTCAATATAAAATTATATAAATATGTAACAAAAAAATATCATAAATAAAAAATACTTAATACTAGGTCCACTATCTAAATATCTTCATTAAAAAAAATGCTAAAAACAATACAAATCAAGTAAAATCGTAAAACTGAGTTAGTATGTAAGACAAGCGTAGTATGTAATTATATCAATGACTCACATTATTTGTGGGCATAGTATCCGGTATAACAACTTTCCTAGAACAGAAGGTCAAATCACTTTATGACTGTGAATTGTGAATAAGACTGAATTGTCTTTTGATTCATCATATTTTTACGTTGTATCCCGCATATGGCAGGGTAGGAAGAGGGAACCAAGTGTTAATACATTCCGTTCCCCACGTACCGCCAAGACATTGACGAAATGAATGTAATTAATTTTAGAATTAGAACAAGTCAGAGTAACACAATTAGACTGTCTTACAATTAAGACTTGATTGATTGAACTGCGAAAATAAATGTTTTTTTTTTTATTTAATTTCCTTTAAATCTACATACATCGATTTAACACTCACTGTACCTAAATTTAAATAACATTAGTTATAATGTTTAGATTAAAAAAAAAAATCCTCGAATTCAAAATTGAACAAAACCAGCTGAACCCATTTTGAGAAAATTCTGTTTTTCAAACATTGAGAAATAAATTAACCTTTTTGCGTTATTTTTTTTTCAGTTTTACTGTATCCGCATAGCAGGTTATGAACAGGGAATTTGGAAACCTGGTGCTGAAACACTCCGTTCTTATTAAAAGACAACCGTTCTCCAATTTTAATATAGTTTTTTATTTTAATATGAAAAAGAATTACAGAGTAGTATTATATTGAAGCTGTTTCGTCGCTGTAGATGCATTTCTCGCTTCAAGCTTACGCATTGGCCTATTGGTAAAAGTACTAAAATTAGCGATTAATTATATTAGATAATAGCATTTTGCTTAAATATTTTTATCGTTGAGTAAATGTTAGATACAAACTATTACGGAGAGGAAAAAAGAAGAAAAAATTGGGAAGTGTCTGGGGAACGGAGTGATTTTGAGTGAAGCTGCTTAAAAATGTTCAACTGCACTCTACTTATGAGTTACTTTATAAGGAACTAAATGTCAGATCCATTTAAGGCGTAAGTATAACGTTCTAGATACAATCTAAACAATAAAATACAAAAGTAAGACAGGTTTGATAGGTTTGATGTTGAGGATTCCGTATCGATTGTTGGTTACATTATGAAATAAAGAAGATTTTTTATGTTTAACACCTCTTTTGTTGGAATATTTATTTTGTATAAGGATAGCTTTTTTATTGACATATGAAAATTATTATTATTAAATAAATATTTAAATTATTATTGTTATTGTTTTTTTTGTGTTTATTTAAATTTTTTTTTAAAAAAATCAATGGAAAATGTAAAGAAAGGTTTACACCAAAATTTTCTGTCTAGCCTTTAAAAAAAACACACACACAAGTATTCATTAAAGAAAGAATTAATTACTATCGCTATACTCTACTATAGGTCAAGACTAACTCTACTAACGATTTTAACACTAAGTCTTAATAATAATGTTAGCCGAAACATTTTTTTATATATACTCATATACCTTATGTTAAGAGACTCGGTTATCTTATCATATCATTTCACCTAAATTTTAAGACATGGCGAGTTGAGTGGTGAAACCGTACGCCGCGCTATGTCTTGTTTACCAGACCGAAGCAATGAATTTTCACAGTCAGATGCTTTACCGTCGGCCTCAACACATTACTACATTATATTTTTTATATACATATTTCATTAATATTACGCGGAACCCTAAAAAACCTTTTTTTAATATTGCGAAGTAATCTTGATAAGAGCTTTAAGCTTTTTACGTTTGATTTTGGCCTCGATTATATTAAAATAGAAGGCTTAGAAATAATATCTTATTTTAGGTATATTAGGTATATTATTTTAGGTAGTTGTTTTTTTTTTAGTTTCACGCCGTATCCTGCATGTAGGTTATGGTAGGCAGATAGGTACCTAGTGTTAAGATACTAAAGACTTTCGACGTTCCTCAGTTCTCGAAAATCACCGCCGCGTTTTGTCTTCCTACCAGGGCGAGGAAACGAAAATATATTACTCTCCCAAATGTCCATATTTATAGTCAAATATACCACTATGCCATGACGGCCTCGCCCTCGCCATAATTAATTATTAATTTTTAATATTCACATAAGTTCCAGTTAACACCATTCTAACGACCCTAAATTGGATTTGAACTCATAACACCTTTTAATTATAATTCATGACAAACAACCTTGTTACAATTGAACAAATAGCAAATACCTACTTATATAAGGCATTAAGGCTGTAGAGAGGTCAATTACGCAATGCAGTTGTTTTATATTCTACAATCGTTATTTTATTGTTCTCATAACTTCGAAATGTTAAAAGTAAAAGTAAAAAAATACTTATATTAGTAACCTTCTCTTTTTAAAGAGTTTCTAAGATCCTAATGAATCACTTCGGGTTACTTTTTTAGACACTATTTTTTCCCCGCGTTTTGCCTATTTCGAGACATTGTGCGTTGAGAAGCGGAACTCAATGCTGTACTTCATTTTACGATGATAGGAAAATCAAAATGTTCCATCGCCCTGAGATCGAGTCACAACCATGGCGTTTTTAATTCGAACCAGTAGTTACTGAGATTAGCGCGATCAACCAAATAAACTCTTCACCTTTATAGTATTTTTTCCAACTTTACGCTGTATCCAGCACGCAGCAGGGTAGGCAGACGGAACCTGAAGAACCGGAAGACATTGCGTGTTGAGCGAAATTCAACGCCGCGCTTCGTCTGGTACTAGAGCGAGGAAATGAAAATATCAAATATTCCATTTCCCCGAGTCGGAATCGAATCCACAAACTGTCACATTTACAATCGCACACTTGTCGCGACTGTTCTCTCTGCGTCACGACTCTCGCGACTGGTCTCTTTATAATATTAGTATAGATTTATGAGTTAAATACACAAAAATGTTTGTATAATTGTAATTTTAACCAGTATATCCTAGTATATTTAAATAAATAGCGTGCTATGTCTCAAATGGTTATAAAATAAATAAATAGCTATAAAATAAATAAATAAGTAATAAATTCGTAAGCGACGAAGCGGCGAAGTCGACGTAGCTGGATGAGAGCGTACGGCGTGGGGGTTAGAGCAAGAGTAAACAAAAAGCGCGACTTCAAATCTCGCTACGTCCAAATTTTGTGCGTTTTAAAAACAAAAATATTTGCTAAGCGTGTAATAACACTTTAAAGAAGTTGTAAAAACTAATTAATATATCCTTGCGAAAACACAGACAAAGAGAGGGTAGTTTATTAGTATATATTTTTGCCCCTAGTGAGGTCGCACTATGTGAACTTACGAGTATGTATCATGATCCGGTGACCGTGGCGAGGTGCGGTAGTAAAAGGCGGTTCCGGTTACACGCGGATGCGGTTTTTAGTAAATAAAAAAAAAACATTTATTAAAATATTTGGAAATGTACAATGGTATTTATTTGGATATTAAAATGTATTTTATATGAGTTTTTTTAATATTTAATATGCAGAAGTACAATCTAAAGATGTGTTTTATGTATCAAAATACACTAAAAATTCCTAAAAGTATTTTAACTTAATTTAAATAATAATATAACAAATCTTAATCTTAAAAAACAAAATTATCCTTTTTGTATGTTACAAAATTCTGTTACATAGAATAGCCTAATACTTGTAAAGGTAGTGAGTTCAAAGTTATAAAAATTACGTGTAAATCTTGTAATCTTTTGTTTTTGAGTTGTTTTTACTTTTTCAAATCAAGGCTTGGAACATATAAATCTTTAATAAGTAAAACACTTATAACTTAAACCATTCGTATAAGAGAATGCCTAAACATGACGTGGTCAGTATTACAATTTAATATGAAGGCAGAACAAAAAGTTAACAATAAACATATCTATACTATGTATCAATAAATGGGATTGTTTAATTATTTCAAAGGTCAAATTATATTACTTTAGAAAAAGTATCGGCATATTATTTAAAGCATTTTTTTAACCTTACATTGTCCCCACGTCTTGTATATAGCATGGTAAGTAGAGGGAACCTACTGCAAGCACATTGTAATCTCCACATACCGCCCAATTTTCAGAACAATGTGTGTTGAGTAGCGAAACTCAACGCCGCGCTTTGTCTGTTTCCAAAGCGAAAAGATGAAAATAATACATACCGTCGAGTGGGAATCGAACCCATAGCCGTTATGTTTCTAATCGAACATCGTCCCACTACATCACGGCGGCCTCACGTAACTTAAAAGTGAATAACTGTTTTAATTCACATAAACAAACAAGCTAGTTTATATGTAAAACTCTCGATAAAGACATCTTGACATTTACATACATGTCTTTTTATTAGCATAAACGTTTTCCCACGCATATACGATTTTGATTAATTGATTTATCATTATCATTAAATGACTCAGTTACATACATAAATCAATGTAATAGTCATATTAAATATATTGACACTTTGGTTTGTTGAGAATGCTAAAGAAAAAAGGGGGATTACACAACTGTGGAATGCCCTTCCTGTGGCAGTGTTTCCAGGTCGATAGGACCTGGATAACTTCAAAAAGCGCGTCTATTTCTACTTTAAAGGAAAGCGACGCTCCTGTAGCTCCTATGGTGTTACACGGGGTCGTGGGTGGCGGTGATCACTTACCATCAGGTGACCCGTACGCTCGTTAGCCTTGTCTTTTTCCATAAAAAAATAAGGGCTAGTGAGAGATACTCACTATCTCTCCTCCTTGGTAGTGAACCATTAAGAATCGACTTTCTGAAATTACAACGGGAAGGGAAAATAACGGGAATATTCGTTTAATAGTTCACGCAAACAAAGTTTCGAGTTACAACTAGTATGTATGTACGAGTAAATATCTATGCAAGGTATAGTCACTTAGTTTCTTTTGTCGTGTCATTTTTCTAAAGCTATATTTGTAGATATTATTATTGAACTAGCGACCTCCTTGCGGTTTCGCACGTCTGAACGATATGGTTATTTATGAAATATTATTTAAATATATTTGTAAAAAAATGTTTAGCTGGTTATTTTAGTATAGTTATCTAAACTGTTGCAGAGTAAATAAATTGTAATTTGGAATGTTATTTGCTTTTGATCAGAGAAAAGAAGAAAACTGTCTGATTATTTTATATCTATACAGTGGCGTGGTCGTTAGGTGAACGGATTTTCCTGCGTAACACCAGGTCCAGCGGGAGTTTCGGAATGAAAAGTAGCCTATGTTTACACAACTTCCTCTATCTTCCAAGGAAAGTCTCTTACATTTGTATGAGACTTTCTTTGGTTTAGCCAGAGATTAGCCAAGACAAATAGAAAGACAGGCAGACTAACATATTATAAAAACCTTGTAAATTTTAGTACCGTGTAAATAACTATATAAACTTTAAAAAATTGTATTGTTGAAATACTGGTAGGTGTATTTATTTGCGGACTATACATATATGGTACTGAGTATATAATAAATCGCTATCGCTTATAAGTTAGATCTTTTCTTATCTGTGAATGCCATACGGCTTAAGCAACGAGGCGTGGCGATGTATATCTAATTCGACAATAGAGCTAAAACGCTTTGGTATGTTTACCCGAGTGCGGCGAACTTAAAAAGACTTTCAACTTACATTTTGCCTCGATTTCTCGTTTTTTAGGAACGGAAAAAAAGACGGGAAGAGCATGTTAAAAGTGAAACTTCATATTTTACTTAGTAAGAAGTCACTCCGAGTGAGAATAAATCTTACAAGAATTAGGTAAACTTAGATAGGATCCAAATCTCGGTATCACTTCTATTAGCTTTTTATCTTTTTCTTTAGCTTCACGCTGTGTCAGTAGGCAGAAGGAACCTGGGAACATAGTGTAAGAATCTTTCTCCGCTTTTCGTCAAATTCTAGAGGTATTGCGTGTTAAGTGAACTTTGCCTCGTTACCAGTGATGAAGAAATGAAAATATTAAATATTCCATTTGTTCGAGGGGGAATCTCGTTTACAATCGCACATCTGTGTCATCAGTGCCCGCTGTAACTCAGACCACAGGTACAGTGGGTAACATGGAACCTATTTACGTGATGTAACAGCCAATAGCCATCCTCGATAATTGGACTATCCAACAATAAAATCACATTAAGGAGTAGCGTTTGGCGCTTCATTCTCTCTACCTATAGGCAATTTGGATATTACGCAATCAACTAACCGCACCACAATCAACATGATCGACGACTGGGTTGGTCATTGATCCAACCCGAATATTGACACGAAGAAGGGCAGGACATTCAAACTCAGGAAATGACCTTTGGCTCTTCTAGTTTTTAAAACACCATAACATCTTATTTACATTGATAAGGGGATCCTATAGCCCTTATGAACGTAATTATTTAATGATTTTTTCTAATCGATCCATTAAGGTTTACTTCATACTTTACGAAAACCAAAACTTAATCAAGAAAATGCAGGAACAAGAAAGTCCCAAACGATCAAAGTCTATAAGACGTAAGCGTAACGTAAGCGTAAGGAATATAGAGACATAAATAATATTTCGCAACGAGTCAACGCTGTCTACAAAGCAAGGTTAGGAAAAAATACAAAATTTCAATGTGAGCGATAGATTAGATAACCTTATACTACTTTTAGGGGTCCGTATTTGAAACAATGAATATATCAAGCTTTTTTTAAAAAGATCAAAAAACCATAAATAAACATAAATATAAAAAAAATAAACCCAAAAATTTCAGTCGGGAGTTTTTAAATTTTACCGTGTCTCTTGGGAAAACATAATTGATTGAAGAAAAGGTCCCGTCATTATTCTTCTTTGCATAATCGGGCAAGAAATATTCGTATATTACATTATTTCCTTACCTGTGCAATTGTGGCTTAATTCTATTGATTCCGATTTTTTAAGGATATTACGCGAAACAGAAATGGCTCATTCGAAAAATTACAGTGTGGAAATATCCGTCTAATCGTTACGTAGTGCCTCGAATTCTGAAGAATATTGACATTGAATACTTGTACTTATATGTATACTTAACATATGTACGAGTATAAGCTACTACTTTTAAAAATAAGCATTCCCAGAGAATAAACATTAAGTTGGTATACTTTCTTGTAGTATTTTCGATTCAAATATTATCATATTTGAATAAAATGCCAGCTGATGTGTACGCGTTTATTGTCCGATCACAACTGACTATCCCAACGTATAATTAATTAATAATCACTACAATCCTATATCAGCCTCCTACCAGGGTAGGAGGGCAGAAGGGGAGGCTTCCCTACTTTTCGCAGAATTTTTCGGGGCATTGCGTGCTAAGTGGCGGCCTCGTTCAATATGTGTCATAATAAATGAAGAAGCATAAAAGTTTACATTACAAATAGTCAAATATTTAGAAAAATGTTTTAAAATACATCATAACCTTACTTTAAACTCATTTTGTTCAACTTTTGAATATAAACGCGACAGTTGTGAGTTTGATTCCTATCGGGGAATTAATTAATTAATTTTTCTTTGATCTGGAAACCAGACAAAGCGCGGTGTTGAGTTCCACTACTCAACATGCAATATCTCGATAAATTGGGGTGATGCGGGCGCAACGGAGTGTTTTAGCACTTGTTTTCTATTGCCTACGTTTAAGTTGTATGCGGGAAGCACAAAAACATCAACAATACCTATATTTATACTAGTTAAACTTTCAAAGTTACAGAATTTCTTCATTCACTGCGGTAAAACATGTTATTTAATATATACCTACTATGTACGGAACCACCGATTTGAGCAAGAGCGAATTGTAGCTTGCGCAATACAAAATATTAAGACTCATAATAGGAGCATACAATGTTAATTTTAATTAATATTTAATTGTAATCATAATCAAGTAATTGGTATATTATTACAATATTATGAGTTCTTATGGTAATTCACAGACAGTCGTTTTGAGCTTAGATTCTTCTTAGAGATTGTAATAGTAGTTCAATAGTTTGTCAAAAAAGAAGTTTGGTCTTTTCTTTACGTATTAGGATACTTACGTGTTAAGACACTCTGCTTCCTACTTTCTACTTAAATTTGTAATATTGGGTGTTGAGTTCCATAGCCTATCACGGCATGTAGTCTTGCTAGAGCGGAATACTTTGCGGATCTTTACCATTATCTATAAAAATAGTACACTGAAATATGTTTTAAATTATTTTATTCGGTTGTTTAGTATTTCTTGTTATAGCGACCATAGAAATGTATCTGTATATATTTCAACTCTCTTACTAACACGATTCATAGAAACAGGGTTAAGTCAGGGGTCAGTTCAGGGATTTATACTTTGGGTACGGAACCCCAAAAAAACTCAGGTCCCCTCCGATAGTGATCGAACTCGCAATCATCTCGTTTACAGTTAGACGATGCCCCACTGCGACACGATGATCTAATGTTAAGATACCAAGATGAAATAAAATAATGTGCAATCTTAACTTAAAGGTAGGTTATTAGGTCGAGTTATTTCAATATACAGATATAAAACAATGGCTTACCACAGACAGAATAACAATAAGTCATATTAATTAAATTTCTGTACAATTAATTATCTATTCATGTAAATATAATTAAAAAAAAAGAACTGGATTATCCCACACATATAAGTAGATTTTTACAATTATGCTGCATTATCCTTATCATATGGTGTAACAGTAGCCTCACATCGTATCCCGCATTCAGCAAGGAAGTCGGAAGGAACCTATTATTGAGATATTGCATGTGGAATAACGGAGATCAACGTCACGGTTTGTTTTATCAAAGCAAGGGATGAAAATAATCCAGTTATAATCATTGCTGCGAGTGGGGAAAGAACTTATAATCATTGCGTTCAAGAACTCATAACCAGTTGCCGTCGTATGTGCCACGATAGCGTTACATAAAGATACGGAATACATATCAGTGTTGACCACACAAATATTTGCCCTACACGAGGATTGAATTCACACACAGTTTTCGAACTAGAATCATCCTCTAGTGCTAATGATGTAAGAAAATAATTAAAAGATGTAGGTTACAGCGTGAAACTAAAAAAAAATATTTAAAAAATCTAAGCGTGTTTTTATGTTAATTAAATTACTTAAATTAGGTTTATTAGAATGAATATTACATTTAAATGTATGTAGAGCATTGTTGCGAAAATTTGCACATCAAATTACAAAAGAACGTTCTTTGTTTTGCGCATGTGCAAATATTTAAAGAAAGTTAGAGATTATTTAGTTTCCCACTGTATACTGCATATAGCAGGGAAGGCAGATGGAACCTAGCGTTAAGTCACTTTGTTTTCCCGCACAGCCAAATCTTCGCGACATTTATAGCATTTTTCAAAAGTGTTGTAAGCAATCAACTATTGCGGAAGCGGAAGTCAACTTTTGTCTATTTACCAGAGCGAGACTATGAAAATCTCTCGAATGGGAGCTTTACGATGACAGGAGTTGGTACGTTGTCCAACTCGAAGTTTCATATCAGAGACATAGATAGATAGCTTAAGCCAAGAAGATAACCAAGAACGAATTCAAGATATTGAGAGTAGAGTGACGTGGTAACTCAACGCCGCAATACTTTTAACGCAAAAATGTATTTTCAACTTTTATTTCAACCTTAACCTTAGCATAGCAGAGAACTTAACATCGAAATCCACTGTATTCATTTTTCATACGAATTCCAAATATACAATGTAGAATGGCGAAACTAAACGCCGCAATCCTTTTAATTTAACACAAAAACACAAGGTTTTCTTAACATATCCTTGTGTTAATAACATAACAAGTACAGAAATAATAATTTCAAAAAAGTAAACAATAAAAATTCTAGCCGCTCGACTCACTAATCTAACATTCGTTACGTCGCGTAAAGCACACAACCATTACTTTATAATATAATTGCTTTTTATATAACGGTGCTGCCATAGTGTTAGCAATTTGTTAAGTTTTTTGCGGGCGTTTCTCAGCAGAACTGCCTTCTGCGCCTGAGGTAGTAGTGACATATTTATTAAATTCAAAACGTGCTTTTAAAAGTATTATTGATTTTATATTTAATTTTTCATTTGTTTTATATTTAGAAAAAAGAATAATGTTTTTAAAAAAATCTGAATTTTACTTTCTTGATTTTTTTAGCTTCACGAACTCCGCAGATAGACAGTGAGCACTTATAATTATAGTGTTAAGACACTCACAGATAGCGTGAAGCTATAATTTTTTATGATGTTTCCCGGCTCAGAAACTACTCCGCAATAGCGGTACGTATGTGAAGACAGTGACAGCAGGAGAGGCACAGGTGACCTAGTATTAAGATACTATGTTCCCTATTTTCCACCTAAATTATCGAGGCACTGCGTGTTGAATGGAGAAGCTCAACGATAGTCTCCTAACCACGTCGCAAATTTATTACATACGACGAAAAGCACCTAAATACATTAAAAAAACTAATATATTATTTTTAAAAATATATATAAAATTAGATAATAATTTTATACTAAAAAATCCGCTATCGCTCATAAAATCGCTACAAACCAACTCTACACCGAGAACATTTCGTTACCGCTAATAATACACTGGAAAGGTCAGCCAGCCACGACTCGGAATTCGAACGTTCGACCACTTTACTTGGAACTATTGCCTTTGCAACAAATAATTAGTATATAAATATGTCAGTTATATACACGTACATACGTATGCGGGCCCGTTGTGGTGCAGTGGTACAGTGTATGTCTGTAAACGCAACGAGTGTAGATTAGATTCCCATTCAGGGGAAGCACTATAGCCTTCGATAAATGGACGACACAAAAATAATGCTTCAATTCACACAAACTGTTCAACTTTATAATATTAGTAGACATAGACAGCACTGAACTGTAAATATAGTCTAATTTTGACTATAAATCTGTTTCGATATATATTTAACAACATTAGTAGACAAAGTGCAGTCTTAAATATTGATTCTTATACTAATTATTTTGCCTTCAATAATCATTGAACCCATACCATACCTACGACCTAAAGTACAAAGCTATCCAACATTGACCAAAAACGCAAATAAAAATGATTGAAACTCAAAATCAAAACTTCTTTCATATTATTTTTTAAACAATATTACTGAAAAACTTTAGTGTTGATAAAAAAAAACAATTTCCCATATTAGATATAGCATAAAAACTTATAATTACTGTGCAAATACAATAACTTGGCTATAAACGATAAAAAAACACTTCCGCCCATATAAAAGATATCAACGCGCTCACAGCCGCATGCTTAGAAGTATTGATAATATCCATGAAATTAATTTAATTTAGTTTAGAAAAGTCTCCTAGATTATATTAGTTATATCTATTGTGTTTTTAGCTTCACGTTGTATTACACATAAAAACACAAGAAATTGCGCATGGAGTGGCGGAACTCAACGCCGCGCTTTATCTTTTTACCAGAGTGAGAAAATGAAAATAATTCTTTCCTACGAAATGGAAATCCAATCCACAACCATTGCGTTTATAGCCAGACTGCATAACACTGCGCCGCGATAGCAGGTCTAGAGTACCTCGTTGGGACACTCGTTTACGAACTCCCTTCCTATTAAAAATATTAATATCTCCTACTGAACTATCGGGTGCATTAAGAAAATACTCAACTGCGTCTCAAAATACGTTTAATGTTATAAAACAATAACAATATTAAATAACATTAACAAACAAAGGATCTAAACAAAAGACACCAATGCACGCCTCATAAAGTATTGGAACTAAAATAGATAACGTGTGGTAATATCGAACTTTAGTTATACTACGGTCATGTCTATGCAAAAATTCCTATATCTATATTCATAATAAAATCGTAACGTATCGGTGTCTGTATATGAAAGATATATAAAAAAATGTTATTGGGAGCCTTTATTAATGTAATTAAACCCAAAACAATATGTTTTCTGTCTGTTTGTCTGTGCGTTTGTTTACGCTTATCTCAGAAACAGTTTAACTGTAGTTATCACTATTAGATTCTGGCAAAATTGGCACTCAACATTTAGTGTTTGTTTTATTTCAATCGGTTAAAAAATAAAAAAGTTATGTGGATATAAAAAGTTGCATGCTACAAAATTTATTGAATTGACTAAAACTTTTGCTATCAATGTATGGATAGTGTCTTCAAAATGATAATGTCATTAGACAATAAAGTAAATGAGTTGAAAAAATAAATAATTGTGGGTTATAAGCGGGATACTAGTTCTTAGTCAAGAAGTTAACTGATGTGTGGATGTGTTTATTTCTTTAAATTTCCAAAATCATTCAAAATCGTTCTAGTTTAAATTGTTTCATCTACTAACAGAGATTGATATAAAGGGCATATGGCATAGCGGCACAGCATCTGATTGTGATTACGACGGTTGTGGGATCCATTCCCACGCAGAGCAATTTCTTGTTTTATTTCTCCGCTCTGCTGGTAGCAGTTAAAGTGCGACTATGAGTTTCGTCACTCAACACGCAATGTCTCGAAAATTGGACGGAAAATGCTGAACAGAGTACTTTATTTTACATAACGTTCTTCTACCCTGCGTGCGGGATATAGCGTGAAAATATAAAAGAAAAGAGAGACAATTTAGATATATGCACTTTTCACTCAATTAAAGACTTCACGTACCTACCTAGTGGAACACAAGATTATATCTAACGAAAACAAGAAAATTCCTGAATGCCATTCCATTACATTTCTGAATCTGAACCCACAACCACCTTCCACTGTACTGTGATAGCATATACAAGGAATATTTACAAACAGACATACATATGTCAAAACTACATCCACTCGTATATTATACGTATAACTAAATAGATAATCATCCGTGGTAACTTTACGGTGGAGTCGTTGAAAATTGTTAGGTCAAGGCTGTCAAAGGAAGGTTGCCATTTTGAAAGAATTAAAAATATAAATTATATGCTTGTTTTACTGTTGTTTTTACGAATGGTTGATTTGCTTAGTAAAGAATGTAAATACATAGATATAGGATTAGCTACCATAGTATTGAATTGTATATTGAAAAGATCAACTGTTGAATTTCTTTCCAAGAAAAGCCATTTTTACAACAGAACAGCTCTATGTTAATCTATGATCATTTATTTTTTTTTTATTTTAACTAACATAATTCAATTTTCAATATAATTTTATGTATACTCTATATTCTTAAGTAAATATAAAAGATTATAAAAATATAAAAGATTACCTAACGTTAATCATTTATTAGACATAAAATTAAAAGCTTATAAGCAATGTGCCGAAAATTGGGCAGTGTTAGGAGAACGAAGTGGGTACTACTAGGTTAACCTGCATACCCTGGAAGGATATTGCCTGATGCTATTTATTTTGTCTATAATCGATGTCGCGTTGATGACATGATACTAATTATGAAATCCTTTGGTTTCCTGTTGTTTACTTCAGAAAAAAATTGTTGTGACACAGTTGGACCTACAACCATAATGTTGTGGGTTCCAATACCATTAGTCGAAACATTGCCTTCTTTTGGACAAAATGTTGCATAAGGTTGTAATCAATTAACATGTATGTAGTCTCATCGCACCGATAGAGGAGAGCGGAGGGTTTGTCATTACTAGGTCTAGGTCACTCTTTTTTACCTAACAAAATTATCAAATCCCAAAAAGCTAGCTCCGAAACAGAACTTGCATCGTGTATAACAAATAAAAGCCAAACAAAGCTATCACTTTAATAGAAATGTCACAATAAATTCGTGACGTACAAACAAACATACATACAGCTCATACATTACGGGTCACGTTTCTTTGGTTTATACTGACCCTATCCTTATTTTCTGTTGAAATATCGACCTTATTTCTACAAACATAAAGTATATTGTTACATAGATGTTGTGATAACCTAAAATAGATCAAATGCATACAAATAAAATTAACCTTAGTTCTTTACATTTTAAGGTCGAATTTACATTATTAATATCCACGTTTAGGTCTAATGTATCACTCATTGTTTGTAGTTTACGCAATAGTAGGCCAAACTACTATTAAATTAGAGTCGTTTATCCCATGTGATGAAATTATTGCGTTAGATATACTGTTACATGGTGAATTGTAAGAATACTAGAAGTGATATAAAGTGAATTCATCTTTACTTGTGATACTTTTTTTTTAATAAATGAGAATAGAGTTATATAACTCTATTCTTCAATATTCCATTTTCACGTTTCATGGTAAGTTAGTTGTCTATAGCATAGAGCTAACTAAAGGTTGTAGCTCCCATAACATCCTTACAGTTAGGGTTAGAGGCAAAAAAATGTGTAAAAATGGTCTATCGGAAGCCAGTGCTATTTTCCCATGTTTATACTGCTGGAAACTTTAAGCGTCGTGTGATTTAAGAAACCTTCACTTCACAGCCTCTACTTTTCTGATATTGAAGATATTCGTGATCGATGATGGAAACCAATTACTACTTATGTAGTGATAATTCGGCCAGTTTGTTGCTTTTTTTTCCAATAAAAAAGGAATAAACATGTTAAGCGATAATAGCGGAAGGCCTAATTATAGATTGTTTTCAAACAAGTTTGAAATATTAACAAAAACATTCTCAGGCATTTTTCAGTCAGTATCAGTAAAAATTTTAAAATATTAGGAAGTTATGACTAAAATTTTAAAAATATTATGATTGACAACACAGGCGTTTAGCCTTAGCTCGTTGAAATGTATTCCAAATTCAATGGAACAGCTTAAATTCAGTAGAACATTAAAACATCAAAAAAGAGTGATGAGTTTAAGTGTAGAATTTTTTATCTAGCTCTGCTGGTTTTTTTATATAAAATGTTGTAGTCAAATAACAAAATGTATATTTAGGATTATTTTAATATTTTTTCATAATATATTAAGTAAGATAATGTTACAATTACGTTGACACTACAATAGTGTGAAAAAAGCGAAGGGTTTCAAACTTGAATACCACGCATAGTAGTCTACTAATAAAAAACTCGAATGGCAATCGAACCTACAACCTGCCGCATTTAAAGTCACACGTGGCGCCACGTCTGGCCTCACTAAAAAACCTGCTATTTCTAAAGGATTGTAAGTTAAAAAACACACTGATCTAAAACTGGTAATACGGGTCTGACCAATAAAGAGAAGACAAGACAATATAACAAAAACAAAACACAAAGTAAAAATACATATAAAAAATAAAGGTACACTAAATGTTCTCATATAACACTTCTAAAGTAATCTGTACCAATTCAAGTTCTTATTACGCAGATATTCGATATAGACTCATGTCTTAGGTCTAGTTTAGTAATTGTTGAAACTAGATTTCCGGAGACCTAGCCAATAGACCTACGCCCAGTCTAAAATACTTGATGTTGTAACACTATAAGGGAATATAAATATAAAGAGGCCTAAGTTGAATGTTACAAATAATTAAACAGAACAAAAACAAAAAAGAAATCATTTAAATATTTAGTATGAAAGTTAATTTTAAAACTTCATTCAGACACTAAAAAAAAACAATTTTTTTATTATTTTTTTGCTTGTAAACTACTAAAATATAGATAGGTTTTGAGTATTTATTAAAAACAATTAATTTTCAAGTTAGATCCTTTTTGGTTTCATTTTCATTGTCTTTAATATTTAGGTTATTTAACCTGTTATGGTACAGCTGTGGAATGAAAGGGATAAAAGCTTTAGAGTTTTAGGCTAAACTAAATTTAATTAAACTATATAAGAAACACAGCAGCCTTTTGTACAAATTGTTGTTAAATATTTTGAATATTACCAAGCCTATTTAAATGGTTTTTTTTGTTTAGTATCAGATGAACACGACGGTTGTGGGTTCGATTCTGCTCGGGAGAATGAGTTATCAGCTTTTCTTGCTTAGGCAAAAGCACTTCGTTAAATCAATGTCCTTAGCAACACGCAATATCATTTTATTACGTATAGAGGATAGGCAGAGGGAACCTGGAGAACTAGTGGTAAGATACTCCATTCCCATTTAGGCACTTCCATTCCTCATTTTTTCTCTGAAAACGTGTGCGTGTTGAGTAGCGGCTCTCAACACCGCCTTTTATGTCGTTACCAAAGCGAAGAAATCAAAACGTTGATTTCTACTTGAGGAAATGAAATATTTCCTCGAGTAGAAATGGAACTCACAACTTGTAGCATTTACAGTTGCACGCTTGTGCCCCTGCGCCATGATTGGACGGACTCTCGCAATATCCTCAATTACTAATTCTCGAAAAAGCGGAGAACGTAGTGTTTTGACAGTACGTTCTCTCTGCATACAGCGCTATACGCGGAATAAAGCTGAAACTAAAAGACTAAAGAATACACACTTTGTTAACCCCATCTTTTAATTATTAGTAATTTGTAGCGTAGCAATTTGTTTCTCCCGACCAGTGAAATAAATTTTATTAATCATGTTAATCATAACAAATTTTCAAAAAAACTTTTTTAAATAGTTTAACAAAAAAATCCTTCACGCATTTTCTTGCAAAAGGTAGCCAGAAGGAACCTAGTGTTTTTTCAGAAGAAAAAAAACGGAACCCTTATAAGATCACTTTGTTGTCTATCTGTCAAGATGATCTCGAGTAGGTATCAAGTTTAAAATTAATATCAAATATTCAGGTCTATCTATAGCGTTAAAGTCTGAAATAACGCAAAAGATACGTTATGCATCCTTTTTCTTGAATTTTTAAATTTTTTTATCTCAATATATACAATTACTTACAAATATCTCTAGGTATATACTTCCTAAGACGTATATAATTCCTGAGCGTGGTAGTTGTATATTCGATTTCAATTTACCAGAATTGGAAACATTTGAAATATTTTAATTGCATTAGTGTTGTTTAATACTGCACGTTTGGTTTTTGGACACTAAAATAACCGAAAAGTAAAGAGCAGAGTGATTTAACACTACATTTCTTAAAATAAAATACCATCTATTTCATTCTAGAACCTTTTTTTTTACTATATAAACATATAATAACCTTTCAACGAACCATTACGTAGAATTCAGGTCACAGGACGTAATTATTAACTTGGCTTCAATATCACAAGTTTTATACTTCCCATCGTACGAGGCGAATCACATTAATGAATGCAGATTAATACTCTATAGCGAAAATTATACTGAATCCAACGAGTATTGGCTGATGTTCCGTTACGCAATGTCTAACGGTAGTTTGATTATAGTAGAATCGGGATAGATTGCGCCACCCTAGGATGAATAGGTTCGAGCCGACGTCCGTCTCATTAAAAACATCTTCGAACACAACGCCTAAGGCTAACATCAAAATTTGAACACGCACAAATCAAAACGACCGCGCTTCCTGCACCCTTCCCGCCCTTGAGGCCGGCCACTTACTTTTTTCAAGCGTTCTGTTTCACACCACGCGGCCAGTTAGTATAAAAACGGGCGGCGACGGAATCAGAGCAATCAGTAGCCTTCGAGCAGTCTACAACCGAAGTGCAAGATGAGAGTTCTGGTCAGTTGTGTAACATAACTAGTGCGGTGCTTTGTCTAGTGTTGTGCCAAATTGGATTGTCGATAATATGGATTTATTTTCGCAGATTGTTGCCGCCGCCGTCCTCGCCTGCGCCGCAGCTGCGCCATCTGGCGCTCTGCTGGCTGGTCCCTACGCCTCCGGGCTGCTGGGACATGGTCACGGCCTGGCTTTAGGCCATGGCGCACCTCTGGCCTTAGCTGGTCCCTTGGCTGTAGGTCACGCTGCGCCTCTTGCCATCGGCCATGGTGCCGTCGTCCCCACCATTCCTCCAGGTGATCTCCAGGGTGCCGCCATCGACGCTCACGTCGAAGCCTCCGACCACGCACGCGCCGCCGTCGACGCCGCCCGCGAATACCATGACCAGGCTTCCGAGCTCCAGGGTCAAGCTGTGAACGCTGCTGAAGACCATGCCTGGCAAGCGGTTGACGCTGCCCAGTCCCACAAAGCTGCCGTCGACGGTGCTGCTGCTGGCGTCGCCCCCGTGGTTGCCCGCCAGTTGGCTGGACACGTCGCCCCCGTCGCCTACGCCGGCCACGGTCTCGCCGGTCACGGACTCGCTGTCGCCGGTCATGGTCTCGCTGTAGCCGGTCATGGTCTCGCCGGCCCCCTCGTCGCCGGACACGGCCTCGTCGGACACGGTCTCGTCGGACACGGTCTTGCCGGACACGGTGTTGCCCTCGGTGGTAGCCATTCCGTAGCCTCATCCTCCCTGTCCCAGGTACATCCCGCTCCCCTCGTGCACGCCCCCGTCGCGTACGCCAGCCATGGTGCCCTCGGCTATGGTGGTCTCGCTCACGGACACGGTCTCGCGCACGGATGGTAAGCTGTGATAGGTGTTTAGCCAAAAAATCTTAATACTCATGTTCGGAATGTATATTTAATTGTATAAAATGAAAATTGTACAGACAGGAGGCGAGGATGTGTGAATAAACGAATTAACTTATAATTTATCTTTGTTTTATTTTTTCTAGTCAAAAAAGCAATAGCCACTTGCGTAATTGTGTATAATAATATAATATACGCGAAATACTCACACGACGTTCTAGTTCCCAGACTATTAAAATGTCACAACGAACTCTTGGTAATGTCGGGTTGACATTTTGAACTGTGCATTTTATAAGTTAACCTTCAAAAGGCTTGACTTGACTGACTTGACTGACAGACTGACTGACAAACTAACAATTTTCCCCTGTCGATTTCAAGATTTCCATATAATTCTTAACATAAACAATTGAATAGAATCTAATGAATTTATGAGTTATTTTTATTTCATCGCTCTGGTAACTCGCTGCGTTGAGTTCAGCAACACGAAATAATTCGAAAATTGGGGGGAGAGTAGGGAATCGGATGTTTTACCGATAGGTTCCCTCAGCCTCCTCTGTTGTATACGAATATACATATGGAGGTACAGAGTGAAGGAAAGTAAAAAAAGACGATTTTGTATTTTATAAGTGTTAATTCACTATTAGGTCATCTATAATTGAGTGATTGTTTCATGCCTCATAATAGTAGAATAACAAAAGCGAATATAGGTAACGTTAAATATTATTTTCATATAGATAAAATATTAAGGCCAGTCGTGGCGCAGGGGCACAGAATGTGACTATAAATCGACTGGTTGTGAGTTTGATCCCCACTCGAGGAGAACAAATATTTAATTAAATTTATTTCCATTTCTTCACCCTTGTGTCGAGGTAAAAGCACGGCATTGAGTTCTGCCACTCAACACGCAATGCCTCCAGAATTCGGCAGAAAGTGGTAACGGAGTGTCTTAGCACTAAGTTCTCTCTGCGTACGATGCTGTGTGTGGAAACAGTGTGAAGCTGATAAAAAAATTAACTTTAGTTATGAGATAATGAACTAATTTAAATATTATATTAATTTAACTAGTATTAGACTAGGCGAGCATAGTAATCGATCATAGTTTCTGTTATTATAGCGATCTTTGATAATTTAAGCAATCTAATTACCACGGTTCACGAGATACAGTTAGATGACAGACGGACGGACAGCGGAATATTAATAAAAGATCCCCGTTTGGAGGCATCATATATTAAGTGTGAACTTATATAAATATATGTAATTTGATATACATTAATTTCTATTACGTACATATAGTTATAAAATGCGTTCCACCAACTACTTACTACAGTAACATTTGTGTTTTAGTAATATTACAAAATAATACTAAAATACATGTGGAGAACAGAGTTTATTTCTGCCTTCATGAATCCGTTGTAACATAGCGGCGGACTATAAAAAGGAAAGGAGAGTGTGGATTGGATTCTAACACAAGGAAATTAATTATTGTCGTTTCTCCACTCTAGTAACGAGACAAAGCTCGGTTTTGAGTCCCACCACTCTATTTTTTTTTTAGCTTAACGCGTGCAATGTCTCGAAAACTGCGTGAACTGTGGGGAACATAGTGTCTTGACATCGGGTTCTCTTTGTCCACCTTGCTGTAAGCGAAATGTAGGATGAAGCTAGGAAAAAATAATATATATAAAAATACCGGAAGTATAATGAAACCTTGAAATTGTCAAAATTCGTTATAAAATAAATCGCAGAATACAATATGATTTGAAAAGGAAAACATGACTATTACAATTTTAACTTTAAGAAGCGTGTTTTTTTTGTTTAGTGACAAAAGTTTAACAATTACAAGTCATGATTTATATTTACTTCAAGGTTATAATGCCTTTAACCTATTGGTTTGTGGCGTAGAGTTCCTCCACTCAACACGCAATGCCTCGAGAATTCAGCGTTGATGTGGGAGAACAGGAGTGTGTCTAGTGTTAAGACACTCAGTTCCCAATAAACGGAGTGTTAAACACTAGACTAACTCCTGTACTGCTATAGGTATGCGGGATACTTTGCTTTAATCTACTGTAAAATCTGATTTTTATGATTCCGCAAACAAAGCTTTAAATGGAATTCTGTTACTGAGACTCCGTTGTCCGTCGGTCTGTCTATCTGTCTGTCCATTTGTCACCAGGCTGTAACCCAAGGAACATCAGAGTTAGACAATTAAAGTTTTCACTTTTTTAAAACAACATATACTAATAAACGGACTAAAATATATAAGGCATAAAAATAATGTTGTTTGGGGCCTCCTACATAACAGACAATATATGTATGCCATTTTTGTAGATGGTCATTAGAATTAATTGTTCGGAACTCTTTGTGCGCTAGTTCCACTATCACTTAGGTGTTTTTTTTCTCATTTTACCTAGGAAATTCGGGAGCTCTCTTCTCTCTTAAACCAGCTTTGGTAAGCATGTAGTGGAGAACCATTACAATTTGAGAAGCAGAGCGTTAAGAGCGCAGCGTTGAATTCTGCCACTTGAACATTTTCATTCCACAAAATGCAATATCATAAAATAATTTACCTTATGTGGAATTCAACTTATGACCTATAATTACAAACACCAATCATTATATTAATACACCTCAATTGAAAGTTACCTAATACTTTCTTATAAGCTTGAGTATTAACTTATTTTTTTGTTAAGTTAGTTAAATTACAGTAAAATATGGCGCGTACAGACACACGCAAACGTCAGATAGCCATCATTATGTTAGAACGATTAATCTTATTGCGTGTTTAATATTTTGTAATAACAATATACGAACAGGTGTTTGAAATATAATATTATTTCTTATAGTTTTTTTTAGTTTTACATATCTGTATCGTGCATATAGCAGCCGAGGGAACCTAGTGGTGATACACTACCTCCTTCAAACCGTTCAATTTTCGAGATATTGCGTGTTGAATGGCGGAACTTAATGCCGCGTATTGTCGTGTTACCAGAGCAGGGAAATGTAAATAATTAATTTTCCCAAGTGAGAAATAAGTCCACAATCTTTACAGTTTGAGAATGTCCCGCTGCACCATGAAAGCGTCTGATTAGTTTTGTGACAAATTATGCCTGAAGCAGATTCAAATCCATATTGAAAATGTGGAAAACATTAAGAATTTCAGGTATAATGCGTGAATCGAAAAAATGACATATAAAATAAGTTGGCTCCTAACATAAAAATAAAAGCAAACACTAGGACTAGTTAATGTAGTATTAATTACTCATAGGATTTTTTTTAATACTTCGGTTGTCTCTATTATTATTATAAAATAATACATAGGAAAAATAAACCATTGGAGAGGCCTAGATCCAGCAGTGGACGAGAACAGGCTGATGTTCTTGAAGAAATTACGTGTTTTATTTTTCGAACATCCAATAATTTATCAGCGTTTTACAAAAAAATATGCCTCACACCTGAAGTATTAGTATACATTATATTTTCAGCATAGCAATCTCAATGAACCGCGAACGTTGAAGTGACGTCATAAGTCAATTAGGATTGTCGGCATACCCATCTTGCCCTCCACGGTGGATCTGAGCTTAGTACTCATAAAGTATGCCCTATGGTGCACTTTATGTAAGAAATGGCGAAAATGCCTACGTATTTAACTATAAATAGTAGTAATTAAAATATTTAGTATATCGCACATACAAAGATAGGCAGAGGAAACCTTGGTACCTGGAACAGGTACCAAGGTTTCCTCTGCCGGTACACTTTCCGTCGAATTCTGCAGGTATTTCGTGTTGAGTGACGGAACTCAACGCCGCGCTTTGCCTTATTTCCTTGAGTGAGAATCGAAACCACAACCTGACGTATTTACATTCACACTCTTATGCGCCTTCGCCGCGACTGGTCGTAAAAATAAGTAAGTAAAGAGGCCATCGAGGCGCAATATATAACTGTGAACGTAACGGTTGTGGGATTGATTCCCACCGTTGGATCATTTTACCAGGGGGGCCCATCAGGAGATGAATTAGTTTATTTTACTCTATCTGGTAACAAGACAAAGGGTAGCTTTGAGTACCACCACTCCACAAGCTCCATATGTCTTGAAAATTGTGTGAAAAGTCGAAAACGAAATGTCAAATTTTAATTTATTTTCTTGTTCTAAATGTGCCATCAATACTTAAATTGGGAGAACTTTCAAGGAAAAATATCTGACAAAAAACTGAATAAAACAACAATTTATTCTTATTTTGATTCAATCTTCTAACATTTGCCAATCATAAGTAAGGTACAAACATTTTATATACAACTTATTAAAAATAACAAAAAAAAAAAACAACAAAATAACACAAAAATTTCTTAAACGGTTGACCTAAAATTATTATAACTGCAATTTTATTGTGCAACCATCATAGCACGTGGTTGATTAAAAACTATGATTTCAGATTTAAATCTGTAAAGAAAATGTCCTTGAAAATTTTATAAAATGTTAATCAATCAATACATAAATATATATTTTATCTTCACACTGTTTTTAGATATTTATAGCAGGGTAAACAAGATCTAGTATCAAGTCTCCGTTTTTTTTGTCTGCACGAATTTAAAAGAAACGAATCCACACCCGTCATGTTTACTCTCAGACTTTTCGCACTGCGTCACTACTACTTGTCCTTGGCTCAGAATTTGCGGCGTCGCATCGGTACAGTTTTTAATCAGTCATTGACTTAAAAAACACGCTTAAAGGAATTCTCTTGTTATCCTGGATCTTGCTTTAAAAATATTGTATTGTCATAGTATTTGAATATGTGTCCAATTTTTTAAGCAGATCATACGGTAATAAGTAGTTTAAAAAAAATCAGCTTCACGCTGTATCCCGCACACAGCAGGGTAGGCAGAGGGAACCTAGTGTTAAGACACTCCGTTCCCCATTTTCTGCCGAATTCTGGAGGCATTGCGTGTTGAGTGGCAGAACTCAACGCCGCGCTTAACCTCGACACTAGAGCGAAGAAATGGAAATATCAATTTAAGATCGTGGTGGGAAGATCGAAGTGGGGATCGAACCCACAACTAGTCGGTTTTATTGTCACACTTTGTGCCGCTGCGCCACGACTGGCCTCACATGACATAGATATAATCAGAAAAATATGTTATCAAGTACCTGTTAAAGTTCATATTCGAACTGTTCGTCAATATAAACTTTTTACAACCTCCATGTGTAGAAATAGCGCGCTCAAATATATAATATAAATCTATATATATAAAAGGACTTGTGCTGACTGACTGAGGTAAGATGCACGCAGAGCCGTAACCGCTGATGGTAGAAACGTGAAATTTGGGGAGATGTTTATTTTCATATTCTGGACATCCACTAAGAAGGGATTTTGAAAAATTTTAACCTTAAAGGGATGAAATAGGGGTTGAAAGTTTGTATGGTTTTTTTATAAATTGGCACCGATTCTTATAAAATTTGAAATTCAGACTCTTAAATATATTTCATTGAACACGTGTTTCATGGTTTTTAAGAATTCACTCTCTAAGGGTTCAAATAAGTGGTTGCAAGTTTATATGGAAAAATCTTTAAATTGCCACCGATTTTTATAAAAATTTAAATTCAGACTGTTAAAAATATTTTATTGAACACGTGTTTCGTGGGTTTTTTAGAATTCACGCCTAATAAGCGGGCGCAGCCGCGCGCGCCCTCTAGTACAATATAAAAGGACTTGTGCTGACTGACTGAGGTAAGACGCACGCAGAGCCGTAACCGCTGATGGTAGAAACGTGACATTTGGGCAGATGTTTATTTTCATATTCTGGACATCCACTATGAAGGGAATTTAAAAAATTTTAACCCTAAAAGGATGAAATAGGGATTGAAAGTTTGTATGGATTTTTTTTTTAATCTGTACCGATTTTTATAAAATTTGAAATTCAGACTCTTAAATATATTTCATTGAACACGTATTTCATGGTTTTTAAGAATTCACCCCCTAAGGGTTCAAATAAGGGGTTGAAAGTTTATATGGAAAAATCTTTAAATTGCCACCGATTTTTATAAAAAATTAAATTCAGACTGTTAAAAACATTTTATTGAACATGTGTTTTGTGGTTTTTTTAGAAACTCCTAATAAGCTGGCGAAGCCGCGCTCGCCCTCTAGTATAATATATATATACAATATTAATTTTAATTACATAGATATTTTAGGCCTGCATGCTGATGTTTTTATGCGACATGTAATAGAGAATCTCAAACATAAAAATATTCAAATCACAGTGACTTGACTGGAGATGCTCAATTTTGAACCAAAGGCATTAGGTTACCGTAGGGCGGTCAGGTCCTCTTATTCTCTAATTTGTCGGAGGGAAAATATTAGCTTTAGGTTATTTACAACCTCTTGCCAGACAGCAAAGTGATCCTATAAGGGTTCCATTTCTTCCACTAAGATTCCACTAAGGAATTCATATATTTAAAAACGTAAAAAAAAATGAAGGGCGGGCTCGGGGACTTGAACCTGCTTTTTGTCCGCCTTTTATTTTCTCTCCAAGTCTTTCACCTCTAGCCATGCTTATACATTCAAAAAGAGTTTCTCCATATTTTACTGGTCATATTTTAAATTGTAAACTTCTGTCGCCTTATCGAATTCCGATAGCAATATTCACAATCATGTAAATAGCTCTGCATTTCTTACGCGGCTTAAGAGCATAGACATAGAGCATAGACTCGCCTGGTAGCATTACTCACTAACTGCATATAACATAATAGGCAAAGAATCTAGTGTTAAGACACTCCGTTGTAGACTTACCAACGTATTTCGATACATTAAGAACTGAGGCATTATGGTCAGAAAGCGGAGCATGGAGTATCTTAACACCGAGGTTCCTTCTTAACCTGCTACACGGAGAAAACATACAGCTCAATAATTCAATTATCGTCAGTACAGTCAGGTACTGCTCCACTGTGCAACTATAGCAACATCGTGATATCTCTCATACGGCTGACCCAGCTACCCAGAAAGGAAAATTAGTGTTAAGACACTCCTTTCTTCACTTACCGCCAAATATTCGACGCATTGCGTGATGGATGGCGGATTTCAATGCCATTGTTTGCCTTGATATCAGAGCGAGGAAATAAAAAAAATGAAAAAATCATTCCCCCTAGTGGAAACCGAACCCACAACTATCATCAGTACAATCACACACTGTCCCACTGCACCGCTATATAGCTTCATCGTATAATCGACACCAGATTCACTTTAAATGATCTTGAACTCTCAAGTTCATTCACCGCGTTGACTCATCTCCTCGCCGTCTTTAGTAATAATTACAAATGAATTACAGTTTGATTGAAACAAAAAATGTTTTCCGCATTCCGATTTATTGTTGTAAAGTAATATGTTAATGTGTTTCTCTTAATGTTTAACTTATACATTATATATGTGTTTAAGATTGGATAAATTAACATTAATTTATTTAGAGTAAACATTTAAAATTTATAAAGTGTAAAAAATATAATATTAGTATGGTATATTATTATAGTACATAATAATATGGATAAAAATCTGTGAGATCTATTTTCCGTTACTAAGTTCTATAGTCATGAGCCCTCAATTTTGTGACCCATCTTGAGATGCTGTTTTCATTAGTTAATCTATGAATAAAAACGGCATCTCAAAACTGATCTGAAAATCGATCTCAGAGTTTAGAGCGATTTATAAATACAGGCCTAAGGTATTAACTGACAATGTACAGCTGGAACTACGCGGCGTAGAACACTTAGAATTTGCCATGTAGGGTTCTGGGGGAGCAGTGGTCCCCAACGATAAGAGAAATTTCCCCGTTTTTCTTCTCACCAGAGCGATGAAATGAATATAATTAAATCCATCGAGTAGTAATCGAACCCATAACTGCCACGGTTACAGTCAAACACTACGAACCTGCGGCGACCTGACGACGGCTTGAAGATATAGCTTATTAATATTATTTATTGCACATTATTTACGTGAATCTGTATAAAAAATCAATACAAAGTAGGAAGTCAAACCAGATTCACTATCCTTTGCTCTTCAAGAGTTTAAAAGTCATTGACCGTAGTGATGCGCTTTAAAATTTATCTTTCTGCAGTATCTTGTATGTAGTAGGGTAGGTAGAATCTAGAGTTGAGACACTCTGTTTCTCTTCCGGTACTTTGCGCTTTGAAGGTGGAATTCAACGCCTCCCTTTATATTTTTAGGCCAAGGAATTAAAAAATTGTAGAACAGGTAGGTATGATTTTGAATTATTGATAGATTTTTCAAATATAGACACATTAGCAGGAAAGGTTAAAACTATTATATTATATTATATATTAATATTATATAATTCTTATTTTTATTGTTATTTAACTAATAAAGTAGTATTTTTTACGTCCCGGTTGCCAAAACCACGACCTAGAAAATAATATCATGCCTTTCTATTTTACTTCTTAAATTACCCTCTTTAATACCACTAATCAAGGATAAGGAAGACCTCTCTATTTTTTTTTCTTTAATTTTACGCTGTGTGCTGCATATAGCAGGGTAGGCAAAGGGAACCTACTGATAAGAGAATCCATTAACCGCTTTCCACCGAATTTTCGAGGTTATGCATGTTGAGTAGCTCAGCGCCGCGCTTTTGCCTACTAGAGCAAAGAAATAAAAAAATAGGAAAAGGAGTGTGTCTTAACACTCGGCCCCGAGGTTCCGTAAGAATTTTTGGAAATCCTCTTAGTATTTCTTTACACTCCCCAAGGACCTTACATGACAAATTTCAGCGTTCTACGCTGCAGACGCTGCAGTTCCTATTAGTTTTTGTCAGTCACTAAGTATAAAGAGAGATTTTTTTTTTTAATATAAAATCTACTTTAGAAGTATGCAAGATACTAAACACTACGTCTTATACTGACTAATATCTGAATAAACAATAACTTTTTTTACTTAATTAAGAGTCCTTCGCAGTACACACTCGTCTCATAGCTTTTTTATCTATATTTTCTTTTTTTTTTTGTTCAATTCTATACGAGGCAATGAGTTTTTATTGCTGATTTAAAAGTTCACTAGTACTGTTTGTATTTGGAAATGTTAATTAAAAATTATTTCATATAAATTCTCCTTTTAATGTTTTATATTTTTATAACATGTTTTTCAATGGCCATAGGTAGCTAAGTTTTTCATTTTATGCTTTTTTATAAAATTATAATTGACAATTGGATCCCTCAAGTTAATTTATAAGATATTGGGGCCGTCGTGACGCAGCGGCACTGTAAACGCAATTTTGGTTGTGGTTTCGATTCTCGCCCAAGGGAATTAATTAGTTTTATTTGTAATTGCAATTGCATTGTCTTGAAAATTAGGCGGTAAGTGGAAAGCAGTGTCTTAATGCTATGTGCCCTCTGACTACTCCGCTATACAGCGCGAATACAGTTTGAAGTTAAAAATAACGAAGTTTTTAAATAAAGAAAACGGCGTTGAGTTCTATAATTATAAAATATTAGGAGATCAGAAGATATGCCACGTTTCCTTGATCGAACTTGCTAAATGTCGAAGTACTATAATTACCATAAAATAAAAAAAAAACTTCTAAAGTCTACAGATCTTTTCTTTTGTTTATTTCTAACTACTATTTTGTTTTCATTTCTAATACAAAAACAATAACCTACTTTTAAAAGAGAAAAGAGAAAAAATACGAAAAATAATAAAAGACAGTATCAACCTGCTATCTGACTAATCGAAACGGGAATGTGGCAAGTATGCGTGGCATCCTGCTGACATTCAAAATCTATATCACTTAAAAAGTCCATACGATGACATTTAGACTGTCCATTTAACTATATTCAAGTACTTGTACATACATATACGAGTATACACTAGTTTTCACATGCGGCTTCGCTTGCGTGGTCAAATGGAACATACCTTAGAGTTGGGTGTGATTGAAGATACGTTCTAAGTACCGCTCGTTGGTCAACAGGTTGTGGGTTCGATTTACACTCCAATATTTCATATAATTTTTTTTCATTCCCTCACTCTGATTACGGGGCAAAGCGCGGCGTAGAGTTCCGCCACCCACCACTCAATAAATACACTTCGTCTTAATGGGAACTTAATGTGACTTCGTCTTAATGGGGTTGTCTTATCTACGTGCGGGATACAGCGTGAAGTAAAAAAAATCTAACTTTTACGATATTGTTATTGTAGCATTCAACCAAACAAACTCTTCTCCCTTATAGTATTATGTATATATATATACCGATATATATAATACTATAAGGTAGAAGAAAAAGTATGTAGTGCCTGTTGTCTGTCCATATTTTAAGTAATAACTATAAAGGTTAATAACTTTAATAATATTGAATGAGGCTATTTCGTTATCTGTCCAATAAAAGTAGGGAAATTGTTTTATGTGAATGATTTACTGTATTCTGATGTTGAGGGTTCTGTATTTTAGTATAAGAATTTTTTTTTCGACAATAACATACAACATAGAACATATATGTTCTATGTTATATTATTAAATGGAGTAGAAGTAACTTTTCAGAAAACATGTAAAAATTTGACCGTAACAAAAAGAAAATATAAAAAAAATCATACCTTTAAACGCATAAAGTTAATTTATTTACTAACGCGACAGTGAGTCCCGCGGCGATATTATTTTCAAATAAATTTCATACAGTAATTAAATTTATAGATATCTCTGATACAAACTTATACAAATAAGGAAATTTCAATTCTTTTACTGATTTAACTATAAATAAAAATATAATATTAACCAGAAACAACAAAAGAAACAAATCAAAGTTGTTTCGTAATAATGAAAAGTAATTGATAATTTTAGCTGCCGACACAGAAACCTATAAAAAGTAAATAAATAACCAGAATGAAAGAGCTGATATTCTTTAACATGTTAAACATATTTTTTTGAACAATGGCTAAGAACACTCGATTACGTCATATTTTTAGAAATAAAAAAGGAAAGAAAATCCAAGTTAGTTCATCCGTTTGGGAGGTATAACGCCACAGATACTCTTACAGATACACGCATACAACTATAAACAGACACGAAAAAAAATTGAATACTTTTTAACTTCACGCATCTCTGAAAAATTTGCAAAGTAGGAAATGAAAAGGAACCTATTGACATTTAACATTGTCTTCACTTTCCGCCTACTCAGACTGACTAGTGAGATCCACTGGGTAGTGAGACCCAATATTTCATATAACAATTAGAGTAGAATAATTACTAATATATTGAAAAAAAAAGCGGCTAAGTGTGAGTCGTATCTTATGATTGCGTTCACCTTGAACCTAAAAAAAAATTATTGTCAAAGATTTTTTTTTTTAAATATTTTCTTTCCTCTGAATAAAATATAGTCGCCTCCCACAGAAGTACACCTAGATCTTTTAAATAACGTACCAGATTTTAATACTTTTAATAAAGATATTTGTGTTAATAAAGACATTTTTGGTGCTTTTTCTCCAGCTTCACGCTGTATCCCGCATACAGCAGGGTAGGCAGAGGGAGCCTAGTGTTAAGGCAGTCCGCTCCCCTCTTTCCGCCAAATTCTGAAAGTATTGCGTGTTGAGTGGCTGAACTCAATGTCACGCTTTCCTTCGACACCAGAGCGAAGAAATAAAAATATTACATATTACGAGAGTGAGCATCGAACCTTTAACCTGTTGCGTTTACAGTCATACGCTTGTGCAAATTTGAATTTTACAACTTAATACAGTATACAAGACAGTTTTATGATGGATTAAATAAAATTAAATGAAATCAGCTACATGCTGTGCCCCGCACACAGCAGGGTAGGCAGGGGGAACCTAGTGTTAAGACACTCCATCTTTCCAGCTATCCATGACACGTCATCTTTCCGCCGAATTTTGATGATAGATAAACAGATTATAAGCTATGGTGTCGCATTGGATACAGGGTTACGATTATGTTTAAATTATTTTATTTTTTTTCACTCTGATAAATAAAAAACCTGGCGTCAAGTTCCACCACTCAAGACGCAATATTTTGAATTCTTGCGGGACACTGAGAATGGAGTGTCTTAACACTAGGTTACCTCTACCTATACTACTACACGGGAAAAAAGAAACCGTCAAAGATGCGCAGGTTTATTTCCCGTTCTGTTCATATTTTACTAAGTTTTCTAAGAATATTTTTCTATCCTTAGTGTATAAAAACATTTCAGGAAATTAAAAATCCTTAAGTAGATTTTTTAAGCGATAATGCAAAACTTCTTATCTATCAAATATTTAATAATAATAATATATTAATTACATATCAATTCGAGTACTAAAACTTGTATTTAATGGCGCCAGCGTGACGCAACCGAAACCACAATCAAATCAGGCAGTCGGTTGGTAACCAAAGTAGTCTAACTTCTAAATAAGGACATTATGAAATTCGATATTTGGATATAATTCCAAATAAAATATTTCTTGGTCAATGTGTTATTGAGATGGGATCGCGAGTTCAAATTTCAATGAAAATAATGATTTAACATATGTACAATAAACATAGGTGTTAGAAAATAATAATAAAAAGAATTATTATTTGAAGAATTATTATTTGATTTGATGCTGCTCCTGACTATAAATGTTTCGATGTGGGTTCGATTTCCACTCAGGGGAATAAAATATTCAAACTCTTTTCCCTGCACAGCTGAGAGAATCTGTTAAGACAGTCTCCGTTTTCCGACTTCCATTTGGAGAAATGAATAATTGAAATTTTTTTTTACTCTACTCTCAAAATAAATCGCAGCGTTGAGTTCCGCCATGCCTTCGAAAATTCGGCGGAAAGTGAAGAACGGAGTGTCTTAATATTAGGTTTCTTCTGCCGTGTGATATACAGCATGAGGCTAAAAAAATTATAAATAGATAAAAAGCGATTCACATAAAATATTTTAAAAAAAAAACGACACGTTACGCCACTTTACATTGACGCCTCTCTATATGGCATCAAATGAAAAATCACGCTTCCTGCATCCATCCCGCCTTCGTCAATGACGTTGACGTTTTACTTTTTTATTTTTAATAATAAATAATAAAAGGTGTTAAGAAATCCAGTATTCAGCTTATATTATAGGACAGAATATAAAAACGGTATGCGAGATGAGAGCAATCAGTATCCTTCGCGACATCACAATGAGAGTTCTGGTTAGTTATAGCTTGTTCTTTTTAAATTATTTTGTTTGACATAAGTGTCTTTTGTTTTGTGTTGACAGGTGACGTTTGGTATTTTTTGGTGATATATATTTTTTTTAATATTGAAATTTGATATGGATTCTAATTATATTTATTTTAATTAGATTTATTTTATTTTGAGTAATATTATATGTAATTAGGATTGTTTTTGTATTATCGGATTGGAGTTTTTGTTTTTGATTGATTTTTAAAAAAAGTATTTAAATAAATATAGTCATTTTCGTTACTAATTTTAAATTAAGTAATAAATTTAAATACGTTTATACTAGTATACATTTTTAACTAGCTTTTGCACGTGGTTTGTACGTCTGTCTTATTTATTAATTTAAATTATTAACTTATTTTTCAAGCGAATTTTCGACATATTTATATGGATTTCGACTTATGCGTAATATAAAAAAATGCTTTTTCTAACAAAATAAAATTAGATTAACCATATTTTTTATATTATATTTTATACTGAGGCCGGTCGTGGCGCAGCGGCACGAGGTGTGACTGCACAACCGACTGGTTGTGGGTTCGATCCCCACTCGAGGAGATGAAATATTTACTTAAATTTATATTTCCATTTCTTCGCTCTGGTGTCGAGGTTAAGCGCGGCGTTGAGTTCTGCCAATCAACACGCAATGCCTCCAGAATTCGGCAGAAAGTGGAGAACGGAGTGTTCTAACACTAAGTTCCCTCTGCCTACCCTGCTGTGTGCGGGATACAGCGTGAAGCTAAAAAAAAATATATTTTATATTACTTTGCGGTATTAGTAGAGTCATTGTCATTGTTTTAGCATCACGCTCTATACCGTATATAAAAGAGTCGGCACAGGGTACCTGATGTTAATACTCTCAGTTTCCCACGCACCACCAACCTCATTGCGTGTTGAGTGGCGGAACTCAACGCCGCGCTTAATATTGTTACCAGTCAAGTCAAGTGATTTTTTATTAATTCTATTTATACACAGGAAGATTATTATTTTGTCTTAGTACACCGTAAATATCTATAGGGAATTCTAGCTACTTCCGTTACCAACTGACTGACAGATAACACTCAGACGAAGCTGCGTAGAAAGCGTGATTCACGCGTAGATTCCTTATGGAGAGTAAGTGAATACAAAGATATTATTTCTCGAAATTCTTACGGGAACGGGTTACGTATTATTTCAGCTTCATTCTGCAAATTGCAGGGTAGGCAGAGGGAACCTAGTGTTAAGACACTTCGTTCCCTACTTTCACGGTTCAAGGCATGCGTATTGAGTGGCGGAACTCAACGCCGCGATATGCCTTGCCATCAGAGCTAAGAAATTAACAACATATTAAATATTTAATTTCCTCGAGTGGGAATCGAACCCACAACCGTCGCGTCTACATTCATACTCTTATGCCACTGCGCCACGCTGGCCTCTAGTTGGCCTTGTTTTATACTCCACGCAAATAAAGTTGTAACCTACAATTCGTTAAATTATAATAACAGTATTTTATTTACATTTGGTAATAAATTGGCACAAAAACCAAATGACCGACGGGAAGTCGTTTAAACATAAAATTCCCTAAGTCGTATTTGAATTCACAACCATTCGCTAGCTAAACACAGTTACCTTAGTAACTGACAGACAACGCACAGAACGAAACGACAGGACTCAAAAAGTTACTACTACATTCCAAATTTAGGTTAGGGATTGTAGGGACACACTAAGAGAATTTCTTTAAACTCCAACAGAAAAGAGAACAAAGAAGATTTTCTATTTCAAAATGTCTTAAAATTTGAGGGGAGTCCTGGCAAAGGGCACAAGTGTGGAACTGTAAACGCGACAGGCTTTGGTTTCGGTTCCCATTTGAGAAAATGAAATATTTAATATTTTAATTTTTTAAATACGACGCATACAAAGCTGCTGTCGACGACTAGTACATAATAATCTCGTTTATTATTAAAATAGATCAAGCTCTCCTTGATTTCTAATAACATCTATTAAATATCAATTTATATATTACAATATTGCATAATTTGAGTATTGTCGCTTAGCGCATGTAGGTGTAGCAATTGACTTCCCTGATTATGAGATAGTAACAATATCAGGAGCAAAAGGATTTGAGTTCGCGATAGTTGTGGATTCGATCCCCATTCAGGGATACTATTTTTATTTTTTCACTCTGGTACACGCAACGCAACACGCAATGTATTAAAAATTGGGCGACACTTTCTGCGATATGGTCGTACATAACATTATTCAAATTTCAGAGTTCTTCTTTTAGCTTTACTATAAGTTCTTACTTCTTACTAAATTTCATATTTCTAGTTTGAATTTTATACATTATGTGGCAAAAACGTAAAAAAAAAACTAGCAAATTTTTCAGTTACGTTGAGTTTATTTTTCTTTACTCTACGGGACTATCGGCCCAGATATTTGATGGTGATTTCCGATTCAAGTCCCCACACGTTCTTGAGAAAACAGTTTATCGGACGGAAGGACCGACACACAGCAAAGTGATCTTATAATATTTCATATATTCAACTTCAAAGCAAACCTAACAGTTTATAATTTTCTCAAAAATTGAGGTGTAGAACCTTAAAATACAATATGTTCTACAAAATGTTTTTTTTATTATAGCGAGCGAAGCTAGTGTTTTTCTGTTAGTGAATTTATTGTGCGAAGCGAAGAAAAAGCGAATCTTAATTCTTAGCTTTACTTCGATGAAACATGCAAAACGAAGTGTGAGTAGACAACTCAACATAAAACAACAACTATAAGATATAGTGTGTCTATAGTAAAAAATGGAGTGCTTCTATACATTTTTCATGTGTCGTATTCTCTATATTATACCGTGAAAAGTTTTTAATTTTTTTAATATATGTATGTAATATCATCTATATCTCACAAATAGATGAATAATTTACGCTTAGCCTTCGCATATTTATTGAATACATTATAATTGCAAATCTCCCGTGCCAGTGATAAGTTGACATTACTACTTACTTGTTCGTCAAACTAGTATTATATGGCATTCCTACATGATTATCGACAAAGAAAATGCATAATAAATAGTTATGTACTCATATCTCTATTTCTATAAGTGAGTTTGTTTGGTTGAAAGCGCTAATCTCAAAAACTAGTGGTTCATATTGAAACTTTTTGTTTCCATTTCTCGAGGAAGGCTATGTATAGACTATATGGCATCACGGTTAAAAAAATATGTCGGAATAATGTTGAAAAAAAAAAAATAATTAAGCTTCACGGTGTATCCCGCACACAGCAGGGTATGCAGAGGGAAAAAATACAAATATGTCATTGTAACACCAATGAGCGTTATGTTGTAGGAAATAGAGAAAAATAAAAAAAGTCAAGTACCTACGCAATACACAAAGGAAAACGCGAAAAACGGAACCTTTATAAATTCGACATGTTTGTCTGTCCCTCCGTCCGTATGTCACAGGCACTTTATTCCGAAACTATTAGGACTACACAAAAAGGCAAAGCTTGGCGTTGAGTTTCGCTACTCAACACGTAATGTCTCCAGAATTCGGCAGGAAGTGGGGAACGGAGTATCTTAACTAGTTCTTTTTGGATTTTCCTGCTATAGGTATAGCAGAGAAATGTACAGCGTAAAAGTAAAAAAAAACTGTTAAGACTTTCCCCCATTTGCGTCCGACTATACTTTTATTATAATCAAATAATTTTGAATAATAATATACGAATAAGATTTCCTTTATAAATAATTACTATACAGCATTCATTCGAGACAATAAAAATATTTCATAATAAAAATGTTTCACTAATAACTACTTACTGACATTGTTTTGAATAAAGTAATTCTATTCGTTAAATAAATAAAGCTATAAAAAAAGCGTTTTTTATCATATTAATCTATAAAGCTGTTTCAAGAATCTATAATAATAATTGAATAACTCAAAAAAGCAAAAATAAATTTGAAATAACTAAAAAAAGCGCAAAATCATCTTAACGTCGTGGTCGTTGTTATTTTCTATTAAAACTTCACGCTGACTGAAGGAATACCTCAACACTACGGTTAAGGTATTCTGTCCCCACGCACTACCTAATTTTCAAAACATTGCGTTCTAAGGGGCGGCAAACAACGCCGCGCTTTATTTTGTTATCGATATTTTGTACTCGAGCGAAGAAATTTAAATTCATTTCACCGGGCGAGAATCAAAGTCACAACCATAACGATCACAATCACGCGCTTCCACACAAGGGCTTCTTAATTATTTCTTTCCCTTTTTTTTCAATAAATTAAATGCCAAAAAAACATTAAACCGTCGCGTCGTCGTCGTTAATACGATAATTTACAGTATATACCTACAGCAAGTCATTTTTTTTGATAGTACAGCAAGTCTTATAGCACTTTTTGCTATTGTCAATTCCGCATTGCTCTAAAGCCGTACACTATTTGATCGACAAATAAGATCAAGGTTAGTGTGACTTTTCCCTATATGAATATTACATGCAAGTATAAAGAAAAGCAAAGCTTTCGTTGCGCAGTTGAAAAATGTAAAAAAAAAAGCTGTGGTGGTGAAGCGGCACAGGGTCAGATTTTAAACACGTTGGTTATGTGTTCAATTTATAACAAAATAATATATTTATATCAGTTTTTTGTATTAAAAAATATATTTATTTTCTTCAACTGATTGTGAAGTAGTGAGTCCAACTTGAAAGTTACTTGTGAGAAAATTAGTACTTAAGAATACACACTATCGAAAAAAAAATCAGCTTCACGCTGTATCCCGCACAAAGCAGGGTTGGCAGAGGGAATCTAGTGTAAGTGTAAGACACTCCGTTCCCCACTTTCTGCCGAATTCTGGAGGCATTGGGTGTTGAGTGGCAGAACTCAACACCGCGCTTTGCCTCGACACAAGAGCGAAGAAATGGAAATATAAATTTAAGTAAATGTTTCATATCCTTGTGTGGAGATCAAACTCACAATCAGTCGGTTTTACAGTTACACTTTGAGCCCCTGCGCCACCACCGGCCTCACACATTATCAATTTTTAATTTTCCTTTTCTGGTAAGAAGACTAAGCGCAACGTTAGTTCCGGCCCTATGACACACAATGTCTCGAAAATTAGACGGTGCTTGGGGAACGGAGTAACTTAACACTAGCTTCCCTCTGCCAACCCTACTTTGCGGGTTACAATGTAAAGCTGTCTTTTACGTTTACTAATATAGTGACGTCAATAACATTATAAAATATAAAACAATTATTTGAATTAAAAACTGATTTTTTATATTATCTGATAATATATATTTTTATAAGAGAAGTTTGTACCATGTGTGTATTTGCTAATATAAATTCTAAAGTTTTTATGTATTTAAAGTTTTACATGATTTTAGAGTTTCGTATGTAATGTCCGAAAACTATTCTAAATATGGAAATCTAATATCACGAAATTTGTACAAATGTTTTTTAAGATTATAATTAAAGATAAAGGATACTTATTTTTAAAGAGAGAAAGAGAAATATTTTTTGAAAAAACATATAATAATATTGAGGTCATCGTTGCGCAGTCCAACTTTAAACGCGACAGTTTTGAGTTCGATTTCCACTAGATGGAATGAAATATTTGTACATTTTCATTTCTTTCTCTGGTTACCAGGCAAAGCGCAGCGGAAAAATGCACCACTCAACACGCAATGACTTGAGAATTCGGCGGAAAATGGGGAACAGAAGTGTCTTAATGGGAAAGGAGTGTCTTAATACTAGGTTCCTGGGTTCCCTCTGCCTACCCTGCTATGTGCAAAATACAGCGTGAAACAAAAAAAAACTATACATAGACAAACTGCGACGACTGACAACGCTATGCAACATTCAATATCTTTCAAATGGGCGAAAAGAAAGAGTAAAAACTGTTATGTTGTATATATAAATACTTTTATCTAAAAAAAATGCATTTTTTTTAACATTTAATGATCTGATATTTATATTATTCCTAAGACTGCGCCCTAATAATTTAATATTCAATATTTTTTTGCACTTGGCTAGGATTTTTTATATCTAACTATTTCAGATAGCACATATTATTAAATAGCAATCGTTAATAGACTGACCTTGTAAATCGTGATCTACCATCAAAGATCATTGAACTGATAGAGGAATATTTTATTTATATACAGATCGATTTTAATTTTGATAGTAGTGAGTTCAAATCTAAGATTTTTTTTGTATTATCAAAATGTCGCTAAATCTCTCGATATTTTTTTCTTTTAACTTATAATAAATAATGCTGATCATATTTCGCTTCAAGAGTTGATAGTTATTAAATATTGTTATCAAGCACATAACGGGTTAGGCAGAGATAGAATAGTGTATGACACTTCGTTCCCCACTATTCGATGAATTTTCAAGACATTCCGTTTTGAGTGGCGAAACTCAAAGCCACACATTGTCTTGTTGCCAAAGCGAGGGATTGAAAATAATAAATAATTCAATCCTCCAGTGGAAAACAAATCCACTATCGTCCCGTTTAATCACACGATGTGCCTCAACATTTGCTTTTATTTTTTCTTTTTTCTCTTTTCAGATTGTATCCGCCCTCTTCGCTTGTGTGGCAGCGGCACCCGCGCCCTCATTCTTGGCACCATTGCCTTTCGCCGCAGTGGCCCTTCCTCGTCTTGTCGTAGTACCAACTATACCGCCTGGTGACATTCAAGCTGCTGCTATTGATGCTCAGGTATTTACAGAACCTTTCCCAAATTTTAAAGGAAAGTTTAAATTCGTGAGTAATTCGTTTAATTTTGTAAAAACAGATTGTTTTTATGAAATGAATGCATAATTTAATCTTTTTTCGATTTTTTTACTTTATGTTTAATAACATGGTTTAAAAATCGACAGGTAAAAATCGCAGACCAAGCTCAATTACTCGCTGACGAAGCTCGTGAATTGGCCGAACAAGCTGCCGAAAATCAAAATGAAGGCGTAGTGGAATCAATTGATTTGGGCAAGGAAAAATCTGAGGAAGCCTTTTGGGCCGCAGAAGAGAAGAAATGGCAAGCAGTCAACGAAGCTCAAATCGCTGAAGCTAGAAATGCTGCATTGTTGGCTGGAAATGCTGAGGCATTAGTCAAATCTGCTGAAGCTATTGTCCCTGGAATTAAGTCAAACTCTGAATCAGGAGTAGCAGTAGAATCAGCCGCTGAAGCTAAGCCAGAAGCAGCTGTAAAAAGCGAAGCTATCTCCGAAGTTAAAGAAGAAAAAGAGGCTGTTGTAAAATCGGCTGAGGAAAAACCTGCCGAAAAGGCTGAAAGTGAAAAGAAGGAAGATTTACTTGCTAGTGCCAAATCTGCACTCGACGATGCCCTTAAGGCACAAAATTTGGCTATCCAAGCATACAATTCAGCCATTTTCCCATCTGGTGTAGCTGTAGCTGGAGTGCCTGCTGGCTTGGCGGTGGTACCAGCAGCGGCCATCGGTTATCAATCTGTAGCACCTTTCTCCTACCAAGCAGCTTACAGATCATTCCCAATTCACATATAGTCTAACTGTCGCTAAGCAACTGTGGTAATTAGACTATTGTTGTAATAAAAATTATTTAAGAATATATGGAGTGTTTTTTTAGTACATATTCACAAATTAATAGGTATCTCTTATGGTAACGAAATCATATTCAATTAAAAAATGGTCTATAGTTCTGATTGTAAGGTTCAAGCACACAACTGACCTAAGGTACTGACTGTATATTCTATACAAAATGCCTTAGAATGATATATGTATATTTAGACCTTTGGCAGTAAAACTCAAATGAATTGGCAGAACTTTAAAAACTTAAAGACTTTACTGCTTATGAAAGCTTTTAATATTTATTATAAAAAATGTTTAAAAATAACACATTAAATGTACAATAGCAGTAACAAGCCGTGTGGAAAATTAAAATATAACAGGTCATTTTGTATTAAATGGATATTAGTATCAGCTTCCTATTGCAATTTGTCATGTTACAGTTATAATTCTTAATCGGCCATAACAACTTTTAGTTTTCTGGTCATAGAGGTATAGCGGTACTATGTTAGATCGTTATCACGATAGTTGTCGCTTCGATTTCCACTCGGTGGAATGTTCTTTTTTCATATCCCCACTCTGGTCACAAGAGGAAGCGTGGCGTTATGTTCTATCATCTAACACGGTATGTCACGAATTCGCGAGGAAAGTGAGGAACCGAGTATCTAAATACTAGGTTACTTATTTAGGGAACGTATAAAAACTTGAACGTAGCGGGACTCGAACCCGCGCCTCCTGGAAACCGACCAGGAATGTGGAACGTGTGGAATAACATTTTAAAAATGTTAAAAATAAACACTAGGTTCTCTCACTCACTCTGCCTGCCGGCTATATGAGGGATACAGCATGAAACCAAAAAAAAAAGTAATATTATATATAGAATAGATTATACTTTATTTCACACAAAAAAAAAACAGAAATATCACGGAAACCAAAAATACTGTTATTTATTCCTAAAGAAAAAAAAACTTCATACCATTTTCTATGAAACATACTTGAAATAATCTGGTCGTCGTGATATGAGTAATGGCCATAACCAGATGTTGGCATTCACGCGATATTCTAGCGCTTTCTTAGTCTATGATCTTTATATAGATATAATTTATAAACACTTTGCAGAACAAAAAGTGAGGGCAGTCGTGGCGTTGTCGATTCGATTCTCATTCGAGGAAACGAAATAGTAAATATTTTCTTTCCGTCACTTGAAATCCAATATCTCCATGTGAATTTGGCGGAAAGTGGGGAACGGAAGTGTCTTAATGGGATCAGAGTATCTTAACATTAGGTTCCCAATTCCTTACCCACAAAATAATTTCATTTCATTCCCACAAAAGGGAATTGAACCTACAGTCATCCTGTTTATAGTCAGACTTTGCGCCAAGACGGCATTCTATGTCTACACAAAAAAAACTAAAAAAAATACTCAAATTTATCTGGAAAAAAGATAAATTAACAAATAAAACAACTATAAGATTCACTTTCTACAGTAAACAATTCGTGGCACGTAGAAATGTGGGTGACCGGGACAATGTGGCAAGAAGGCATGCGACGAATCCTTGCTATAAATTCATAATTTCCTAATCTTGCGTTGGCTTCGATCAGATAGTATGTGGGTATTTCGCACTTAAATGAGATTACAGTACGGCCGACGAGTTGTGGCTGCCATGAAGTTAAGTTTTTTGAACTTTAAAGCATTATTCACTCGGAAGGAAAGCAATAAAAAGTAAGAAAAAATCCTAAAATCAAATCTACGCAGCCATCATACCGTCGACCGTACCAGACACGACGATATAAGAACAAGGATGTATGAAATAATGTAATGTAGATGCCACCGTGGTGCAGTGTGACAAAACTGTTCGAATAACATTAAATTGTATATTTTTAGAGTAAATCGGACCTTATTACTAAGACTCCGCTGTCCGTCTTTATGTCTGTCTGTTTGTTCGTCTGTCACCAGTTTGCAGCTCATGAACCGTGATATTTAGAGAGTTGAAATTTTCACAGATTATGTATTTCTATTGCCGCTATGGCAAAAAACACTCAAAAATAAATATTTATGGGAGTTCCCATACAAGAGACGCGATTCGTTTATAAATGAAATATAAATCATAGAAAATGGTATTGCGTGAGCGGGACCGAGTCGCACTTTGCCGTTTTTTTTAAACAAGTTTTAATGAAGAAAAAAGTCAAAATATGTTTTTCCAGATGCTACTGCAATTTTAGTATTTTCTTAATAAATATTTTTTAAGTAACTATAATTATAAAACTTTATCGTTATTTACATTGATTTGGGCAAAATAATTTACAATCTTACAGATGAAATTAGAATTTTGTTTATAAAAAAAATGCTACATAATATTTTTAAAATAAATGATACTTGCACTTATTATAAAGCAGATCTTTTTAAAATTAAACTCTAAAGACTACATAAAGGAAACAGTAATAAAAATAATACAAAAAACAGAACAAACAGACAAACACTCAATTCTCATATAAGAGTATAGGTTTCCTCGCACCACATAACGTACGAGGGCATCGTATAAATAATTAAAATAATGTATTAATTATAAGCGCTCATAGAATGTCCTGAACGCGTTTCCATTGTTATAGAAAGGAAATGTCGTGACGGTGTTCTTTAAATAAACTAATAATAATATAACTTATGAATGCTTATGAAGGTTTTATAAAAATACCTTAAAAAACCTAATTGCCCAACTCAAATATAATGTAATATTTGGATTCCACGATTTTTTTATGTATATAGCCTATATTTGCCTCAACACGCAATGATGCCAGAATTCGGCGGAAAGTAGGGGACGGAGCGTCATAACACTAGGTTTTTTTTATGGAAAAGACACGGCAAACGAGCGTTTGGGTCATCTGATGGTAAGTGATTACCGCCGCCCACGACCCCGTGCAACACCAGAGGAGCTACAGGTGCGTTGCCTGCCGGTAAGGCGGCTTGGGCTCCGGAGCCCGGCATTACCTGATGCGAAACGCAGTGGCATAAAGCCACTACTTCATGCCGGTTTTAAATGCCGGGGGTGGTAATGATCCGGTCGAGTCTGCCCATGCATGTTCCCATTGCTGGCGACGTGACTCTACCATATGTACTTTAGTCGTTTCTTACGACGCCACCAGTACCAGGATGATCCTATTCTAGGTCAGGATCACACGGCACAAAGCCTACCCTGCTGTGCGCGGGATATAGCGCGAAGCTGATTTATTTATTTTTGTTTTATTTGTTAATATATTTTAGCAAAATTACTAATTGTAACATTTGCTTCCATATTTCGCATTAAAAAAAAATTAAATTATTCGCATTTCCGCTGTCGTGGTGCAGTGGAACAGCCTCTGTGGAGATGTCGTGAATACGATCCCCCCCAATACTAGGAACGATTATTTTTAACTTATTTTAATTTCTCCGTTCTGGTAGACGAAGCGCGGGGTAGAGTTTAGCCACAATTTAATTTCAAGACAGAATGTCTCGGAAATCTGGCGGTGCGTGTTGAATAGGGTATATTAACACTAGATCCTATCCTGTAATGCGGGATAAAGCATGAAGCTCATTCACATTATAAAAAAATAATACCTTTGTACAGAATATAGCGCTACTCATTTTTTTTAGGTTGACGCTGCATTCCGCAATAGCGGATAGGCAGAGGGAACCTGGGAACACAGTGATAGGAAACCTTGTACTAATTAGACTTCCATTATCCACATTCCGTCAATTCTCATTGCGTACTGGACTCAACGCCGCGCTCTGCCTAGTTACCAGAGCAAGGAAATAAAAATATTAATATATATAACATAATAACTTCATATAATAAAAATATTCATATAATAACTTCATTCTCGCGAGTGGGAATCAAACCCACAACCGACACGTTTACACGCACGCTGTGCCCCTGCGCCACGAGGACGGCCGCGTAAAAAAATGTTTGCCTATACGTAATATAATCAAATTAACCACTAAGCCAACAGGTATAATAATCAAGTTATATTCACTTATCAATATCAGAATGGACATAAACTCGCTTTAACTTAATGCAAAGGTCGCAAACGAAATTTTCTGATGAAATACTCCGGGCTCGTTGCGAGGATTGTGGGCGCGGTAATTGTTCTATATACCTATATACATGGACACTACTTTTACTATACTATATTAAGCAAATGTAATAAACATTTTGTAATATAACGTCATTGTAGTGCAATGAGGCAATATTTGCCTCTAAAAAGGATGGTCGTGGGTTTGACGCCACTTTGGAGGTTTGAAACTATTTCATTTCAACTTAAAAAATTAGGACATACTGTGGCGTTAAGATTCACTACTCGATTTTTTTCTTTTAGCTTTGTCCTGTATCGGGATAAAACTAATCTAGAGAGGCATAGTGGTGGAACTCAACGCCGCTCTTGTACCCCTGCGCTATGACTGGCATCGACATACAAAATATGCGGCAAGCGTGGAACGTAGTGCATCAATACAAAGTTCTTCCTGTATGCTCCGCTAAATAAAATAAAACGCTTTTACGTATTTTCGAATAGTAGGGAGACATAGGGAACCTATACTAAGACGTTCTGATCCCTTTTTTTCACCCAAATTTTACGATACTGCGTGTTGAGCGCTGGAACTGAACGCCATGCTAAACTAATAATAATAAATAAAAAAGAAAAATCTCACACACGAAACTGTATTATTCTCAGAATACAAAAATTTAAAAAAATTGAGCAAATTTATATATGTAAGTAATAAAGATATCCATACATAATTACATATGTACAGACAAACCTTGCTCAGGTTTTTCATATTTAAATAGACGACTAACTAGGCGTGGCTACCTTCTCGCTGTATTACCGAGCAATATGTTAAAATGAATATTAAACATTCTCACTTTATAAAAGCGATATAAAATTATATATAATTTATGATAAATTGCGTGTAAAATTGAATGTGGTTGCCGCTTAGTTTATAAGAATATTTATGGGGGATTATAGATCAGTGGTCGCCATTATATTTTAGGAGATTATATACTAGGATATTAATTGCTAAATGACTATAAACACGATGGTTGTTGGTTCAATATCCATTCGAGGGAATTAATTATTTCTTTTCCCTCATTATATCTATTCCTTACCTGAAAATAAAAACGGAGTATCTTGACGTCAATATTCTCCGTCTAACCAACTATTAGTAACGTGTCTCTATTTATGTCTCAAGTCTCTTTTTCAATATAAATTATCTGTAAAATGTATTGCTAAACTCCAATTTAATTCAATCTACTTATAAGTGAAATGAGACCGTTAAAGCCGGAAGTCACAGTCGTGGGTTCGATTCCCACTCGAAGGAGAGAATTATTTTCATTTTCACGCTCAGCGCGGCGTTGAGTTTCGCCACGTCGTAACACTAGAATCCCTCTGCCGGCAGGCATATAGCGGGGTACCGCTGTATGCTGCATACAGTGGGAAGCTAAAAAAAATTTAAATCTATACCCACTCTTATATTGTACTAAAACGGACTGTAATTACATTATAATATATGCTAAAACTTAACAAGAAACGACAAGGAGCTTTCTTATATGACTCTTTTCCTTTTAAGATAAACAGAATGTAGTCGGAATGTATTGGAATCATTGTAAGTGATTAATAAAAATTCCCTCTAAATAAGTCTATTTAGTTTAGTGTAATAGTTGAGTTATGTCAGTTATGTCAGTAACATATGTTTTTTTTTCTATTAACATTGTTGGCACGTGTATATTGTAAGATAATTTTAGGTTCAAAGCTGATGCCGCAAAATAATTATATTAAAGATATAAATAATCTGTTTTCTATTAACTTAGTGAAGGTACTTAATGCCGCGCGCCTATCAGATTCTTTCTTGTCTATCAGACTTAAAATGACAATAATTTGATTAATACTATTAAAGTCTTAATATTTTAATATAATATCGAACTCCGTTCTAAATAAATAAAATCATACATACATACGATTAATTTAAAGAAGTAGAACAAACCTTGTGTAACAGCAGGAAGTCTTACCTGAAATAGATAAAAAAACATTAATAAGAGAAAAAAAATTACTAGATTTTAAAAAAATATACAGAATTTGCACAAACGTGATACTTCCCATTTGTGTGGGTGAATTATTATCATTTTCTCGCTTTGATGAAAAGACTAAGTGCCTTGTTGAGTTCCCACTCGACACGCAATCTCGAGCAAAAAGTGGAGAATAGTGTTTTAGCATAAGGTTCTCTCAGGGTGAACCGCCCCCCCCCTATTTTCTCTTATGTAATTTTTAATAAATTGCGCGTTGCCAGACGAAATACGCGCTTTGTCTTGATCAGAATGTATTAATTATTTATTGAAGTGGGAATCGAACCAACGATCGTTGCGTATACAGCTTGAAGCTCTGGGAGTGTCATAAAAAAATATTTTTAGTTATTTACTCCGTCCCAACAGTGAACACCTTGGTTTTTTTTAATCATTGGTTTTTTTTTTATTATCAATTACAAGCATGTACTCGTGTATATTAGACTATTATACGTTCAATTCGAAGGTTTATTTTTTATATAATATACGACCCAGTCATTTTCAATGTTTGAAAGTAAAAAAAACGTTTTAATAAACTAAACGAATAAAAGAAAACTAAAAAAACACGCCGTTATCGTTCTATGAGCCTAAACTGGAAAGATGTACTTTTAAACTATACAGTTTTACTCTACGGGTCTTGGCTTCATTACCAGAACAGCTACAACAACTACTATACGATGGGTGATTCCAAAGTATCATCAATAATAAACACAATGAATAATAATTATTAATTATTAATTTATTATTCTATAAATTAATAATTTATCTATAAAATCCTAACAGGTCTGTACATTTACTCAATGCCTTTACTAAACTTAGAATTTCCTTAGAAGAAAATTCTTGATCAATTAAGGCCCATTAAAAAGATCCAAACAGCTTCATAAGCCGGTGCGTTCTTGGTGAAACAGTACTTCAGTACGAAGTACCCAAAATCTTCTTATTTGATCTGCGTAGTAGCAGCTCGTAATATTGGCTTCCTTTTTCAAATAGTTCACCACAGTCATTCCTTCAGCTCTCCAAAAAATCGATGCCATAACCTTCTCTGCTGAGCTGAGACACTCAGAATTTCTTCGTCAGAATCGGTTTGTTGGCTCATTTCCACGTCACTGATTATTGTTTAGTTTTGGGATCATCCATAATCGATATTTTCTCTTAGAATTTCGACTTTGTTCTTTATTTGTTCATCGGTTAACGTGCCCCACACCTAAGGGGCGGAGACCTTTCTTTTATGCAATTTGTTCGCAAGGACTCTTTGACTACACTCATATGGTTCTCCTATCATCTCTCCAACCTGTCTGATAGTCATTCTTCGATCTGCGAATATAACTTCTTAATATTTTTTTCACATTATCTTCAGTGAGGGACGTGGATGGGTGCATTCTGATGAGGATACTATTATTACAAGTGGTTCAAATTTAGATTTTTAGATTTCATTACATAGTTTGTTACAGCTCGACCTCTAATAAAAGCAGTAAAATAATTTAAGGCCAGTCGTGACGCAGCGGCACGAGGTTTGACTGTAAAACCGACTGGTTGTGGCTTCGATCCCCACTCGAGAACATGAAATATTTACTTAAATTTATATTTCTATTTTTTCGCTATGGTGTTGTGACTATGCGCGGCGTTGAGCTCTGCCACTCAACATGCAATGCCTCCAGAATTCGGCAGAAAGTGGGGAACGTAGCGTCTCAACACTAGGTTCCCTCTGCCTACCCTGCTGTGTGCGGGATACAGCGTGTAGTTTAAAAAAAATGATACACGACGGTGTAACTAGTGGAATTTTAACAATTTATCTGTATTGTACGGACGAACGTATGTACCCAATAAGTACGAGTATGTAATTACTCTATATTAAGTCCGGTACTAGTTTTCATAGTGAACTATAGTAGCATGAGGAAACGAAAGTAGATAAGTAAGTATATCAAAAGGATAAATGCCATTTAATCATCTGCTCAAGGATAACTTCTATCCCGGTGACTTTTTTTGATAAACATGTAGCTAGCTCTATCATTTTGTGAGACAGAAAGTCAAGGTGTTGAAACACCTTGAGTTTTGTTAAGTTTTTTTTTTTAGCTTCACGCTCTATCCCGTATATAGCAGGATAGGTAGAGGGAATCTTGTATTAAGAAATTCCGTTCTCTACGCACCGCCCAATTTTCGAGCGGCGGAATTCAACGCCGCATTCCTTATTACAGCTATTAAAATTAAAATAATTTATCTCTGTGAGTGGGAATCGAACCTACAACTGTAGTGTTCACAGTCAGACGCTTTGCCGCTGCGCCACGACCACTTCTATTACAAATTAATCAAAAAAGTAAATAAACTAACAAATCTAGTGTTATTAATACGAATATAATATTCATAAATTCGATAGCTTTACCAACAGATTTGAAACGTGTCAATACATACAAGGTTATGTGTGATTGTAAACGGCGCAGAAATTATATTTACGTATAAATAATTAACGTGATGGAGGTAGCGGCTTCGATTTCCGGAATATTTGCGGTTGCGATAAATGAGAATTGTAGCAATTTTGATATTTTTTATGATCGTTAAAGATTGATAATTTCAACGTGGTGCCCACTTCGAAAAAAAAAACTGTGCTTTGTATTCTGTACATATCAGGTTAGCTCTTTACCCCCCCAATGTCTGCAAAATTTGTAAGACATTGCATGTTGATTGGCGGAAATATATTCCGCGCTTTGTCTTGTAACCGGAGAAAGGACAAAAAGTAGGTTTTGAAACATCGGTATCCACACATTTTTGGTGTGGGAAAGGTATATAGGTAAATGACAATAATTAAAAAACTATTGAATTTTTAACAAATTTAATGCAGCTTAAATAACACCTTAATATATTATTAACACATTAAACAATGTAATAGGATTTCTATACTGTCCTTATTAGTCTATCGGTTAGTATTTATTAATTTTACAATATGAGCAGGTAGTTATAGATTATAATTCATATATGTCACTATGCAGCTAGTTGATTTGCTATTTCTAGGTAAACTTAGAATTATTAGCTTTTTTTTACTTATAAATGTATACTTAAATGGTATTTGTTAGACTGGCTGGCCACATTTCCATATTCCAATAAACAAGTATGGATATGTACTTGCTACAGTTTTAATAGGCGTTTAATTAAAAATGTCGAATGAAACAGAACCTGCCCAGGTGGTAAAAACGTCTAAGGAATAAATGATGAAAGAAAGGCAAAAACCATCAAAGAAGTAAGAGTGAGTGGCAAGAGAGGAAGAGAGACTTCAGTTGACATAATAGAGGAATGGCATGAGGCCCCATGGGAGCCCCCCGCCATGAGGAGGGCATGTAAGGTGACAATGGGGCAGACGACCTCTGGCTCTCTACTCTCTGGCTAGCCCGACAGGGATAATGATGAAGGATGAAGCTAAAGAAATAAAGACAAGACATTGACTCCATATCCGGAAATAAAAATGGAATGGAAAGTAGAAAATATAATGACATATAATATTATTTTTTAAGCAAAAAAAAATATTTACCAAAAAATAATAAATAATTTCTCTATAATAATTGTTTTTGTTACGGTGTAACAAATGAACGAGACGACAGGCTTTAAATGTCAGATTGATATATTTTTTTACGTCTAAAAGCTTCCTGCTCCATAGACAGTTCGGTATTATCATCTTTAGTCTTACAAAATTATAGACACGGCAATAATTTATACTCATAAATTCTCTGAACTCTCAAATCCATCATACCAGAGGGCAAGATACAGTCAGTTCGTTTTGCGGGAATCCAGGGCAGTACGCAGCGCAATTTGATATAATAATTATGTCAACTGACTGACGAATACCACCTCAGTCTACCATTGACCACGGACTACAGCAAGGTGTTCGAAACGCGATTAATCCGGTTAAATTTAAAATTTGGAATCCATTTTATTTTTTCCAGCTTTACGCAACTAAAAGATCGTCTCGATATAACCGTTAGTTTCCGAGATTATTAAAATATTAAGCCTAAAAATCATGTTAAATTGATAACTTACATTAAAGTAGACTTAAATTACGTTACTTAAAAGTCGTTTAAAAAGAAGACTGCAGTTAGCACTACGCTCACTTTGTCTTAAAGTCCGGTTTCCACCGCAAGCGGAGCGGGATATTAAAAAATTTGTCAACTTTTATATGTTGTACTTCGGGTTGAATCCTGGAACTAGTTAGGAACCCTCGATGGGCGGGTCCGACTCGCACTTGGCCGGTTTTTTATATTCTTGTCAGCTTTACCCCTTAATACACATATTAAAGAAGGCGGAGAAAACCTAGCGTCGATCACTCCGTTCTCCACGTAAATGTTGATGGCCCATATTTTTTTTCTTTAAAACACACACATGTTAAGCCCGGTCTAAGCAAAGTCATGATTTTATTTAGAATAAATAATAATGATAAGCCTCTTATTTCTTGTAAAAATATTGCAATTTTCCATTACGCTTAGTCCTAACTTTCAAACTAATGTACTATTACTTTTTTTGTCTCCTGTGCAGGATGGGTTCTTGCAGACCAATAAGTATTTTAACTTTAGTAACAAAAAAAAACAAACTGCATCGAATTGGCACATTAGCGACTAAATTAAGAAGTTTAATTTCAACTTTCACTGTCAAATTAATTTCGAAAGCTTTATTTTTTTAACAAGAACCGGAATAAATTGTTACTTATTCACTGTAAATATATATATACGAGTACATATACTTATTATATTGATTTAATGTTTTAATTTTAACAAAGTCCCGATCAAATAAATTTCCAACTTTGATATTGTGGAACATTTAATTTCACTTCCACGCGTATTGCAGGGTAGGCAAAAGAAACTTAGTGTCAAGTCACTCCGCCAACCGTCCGCCAAGCACCGCCCAATCTTGGATATTGAATGGCGGAACTCAACGCCTTGTCTTCTCCCTAGAGGGAGGAAGTAAAAATAATTTATTTACGCTAGTGGGAGTCGAATCAACAACCGTCACGTTTACGGTCATAACACTGTCACACTTTTATTAAATATCAATGCATTTCTCCTTCTCATAGATATGCCCGATCGTTCTCTATTTTACATATACTTATTACGTATTTTATATTCATTTTCATTTTCAAAGAACGCTGTGCCCTACAAGAGCTGACTGCCGTATTCTTTACGATAAATATGAATATCTATAACTCGTATTATGTAAAAACTAATCCGTTACCGAACGACAGATATACACACATACGAAACTACTGGAAGTTAGGAAGTTGAAATTTAAATGTGGGTAGCTCAGGGAGTGTAGAGGAGCACTGAAAGAAGAGAGAGAAAGTCCTACGGCAACGAGAACAAAACAGAACTATGCATCTTACAGTGCATGCAAATAAAGTTGAGGGCGACGACTAGTTACAATAAAACGAATAAGATCATTTTCCATAATGGAAATCGAACCTTTAACTATCCTATTGACAGTCAATCACTATGCCACTGAGTCTAGACAGCCTAAATACATATTATGTATATATGTATGTATTTCAATGTTCAACGTAACACAGCTTGCCCATGAAATATGTAGAAATAAGTAACCGTATATTTTTTTGCCGCAATTTAGATTTAATAAATGATAATAATATATATTAAATAATTTTAAGTTTCTTACACTAATTACTAGTGCTTGTAATATAAGAGGGGGAAAAATAATATTAAATAAGTGATCTATTTTAATTTTTTACGTAACAAATAAATAATAGTTCCGGAAATAAATATATGACTACAAGTATATGCATACATACGAGCGTGGAACGTTAAATTTGTTTATTACGCTTTATCCTAAATTTTAATATAAGCTATGTTAAATGCGACTAACTGTTAACGCGATGACCGTACGTTCTATTCCCACTTAGGGTAATCAATTATAACCTTGTAGTTAAGTTATATAATTAATTACAAAGCGCTGCGTTGAGTTCGGCCACTCAAAACGCTATGAAGAACGGAGTGGGAATCTCTACTCCATTTCCACTGTTTAGATAGAGATGGCAAATCAAACTTTTAAATTATTTTTACTCAATTTATTTGAGTGTGAGTGAGCCTCACGCAATTTTATTTAACTATTTCAAATAAAAATTTCGAGGCCAATTCCGCTAAAATTCTAGACTAATTTTACCTTTAAAATGTAATACATTTGTGTGTTACGTTTTAACGCATTGTAGCATAATTACAACTTGTCGAACGAAGGTTCTTAACGCGATAGTTCTGGATTTATATCATGGAATCTATTTAGATTTTTTTTTAACTTCACGCTGTATTCCCCATTTATAGGGGAGTAAGCAGGGGGGTACCTAGTTTTAAGACACTTTGCATCCCACATACTGTATCATTTTTGAAATTTTGTGTATTGAAAACAACGCCGCGTTTTGTCTTCTTAACAGAGCGCAGGAAATGAAAGTGATTCATTCCATCGAGTGAGAATCGGACCCATAACCGTCAAGTTTACAGTCGCTGAGCTGCTGCACCTCAGCAGCCTGAAATTTTCTTAGTAATTAGAATAAGATTTGTTCCATTGCATCATTTAAGAGATGCATATTTTCTAGGCCGTCATTGCACAATTAGGGAGTGCCTGATTGTAAGCAAAAATTTAAGCTTTAGCTTCAAACAGATACAAGGTAGTGTCAATATTCTCCTCTTCAGCGAAAAGAAAACAACTTAGTTATATCGAGAGGTTATCGAACCCTCCCATCCTTTGGACGAGGTCCTAGAAATTAATTAATTATAATTGAACGGGTAGTACCTGCATGCTAAGCCCGTTTTATATGAAAATGTGTTGTTATGTTAAAAAAATCTGAAATGTACCAGCACTAAGATAATATATAGAGTACTCGAACATAATCTGTACTTAATGTTCGAGTAAGAAAAAAAAAGTGTTCTGGTTATTATATACAGCATGTTTTAACATCTTCGGAATATAAAAAAAAATCGGATCAATATTCGATTAAACTGAACAAAATTCTTAATAGAATCGCTGACGGTGCTATGGCGCAGTAGCACAACTTCCGGCTGTAAAAGGGGTCAGTTATGGGTTTACTTCGCACTTAGGGAATAAATTATTCACAATTCCTTGCTTTGGTAGTGAGGCGCGTCGTTTAGCCGTTAATCAACAGGAAATATATAAAAAAAATAGACGGTTCAAGAAGAACAGAGTGTCTTAACATTAAGTTCAATCTGCCTACCCTGCTATACGAAGGGCACAGCATGACAGTAAAAATTAATATATGTATAAATTACAATATAGCAAAAGAGTTTAAAAACTGTAATTTATGTCACAATGTATCAAAATATGCCAATAGTTTAAATTATTGATAATTTATATTAATCGAAACCACATTTAACTTAAAGCACGTACAAAATTTATTCAATACACTATATTAAAATAATTTATTTTCAAATAATTATATGGAACAAAAAAAAGATCCGAGATCCGAGAACAAAAGTAAAACGAAACTTAAAAAAAATTAAGCCACAACCAACTGACACGACGCCTCAGCGACAAAAAAAGTGAAATGAAGAAATAAAAAAAAACAAAACAAAAAAATTACACATGACACTGACATTTCATACAAAATGTCGTTTATGTATTAATAATAATAACAAGTATGTACATACATATACGTACAGTGTACTTTCAATGGCAACTAGTATAAAAGACGTGGTTGGCAGGAGGACAGCATTCAGTAGCTCACCAGCAGTCTAACAAGAAGTGCAAGATGAGATTTCTGGTAAGAACACCTTATCAGTGATAACGCTTATCATTATAAGTGATAATGGTTAATTATAAAAAAAATCAGTGCTAAAGTCATAAAAAACAATTTTAAGCATTGAAATTAATACGAGTGTATTTCAAAACTTTTTCTTTAAATATTTCAATTCCAATGAACGCTTATTTAAAAAAAAAAACAGTTTAAAATTATAAAAAATGTAAAAAAATACGGAATAAGATATTTTTGCACTGATTTTTATATCATCATTACTTTTTAGTTTATTATTTTTATATGTACATACATGTATCCTCTTATTTTTATTAAATTTATTCGTTCTTCCATCTCAATAATATAAATTTAAAGATTTCACATCCATCTTAAGAAAAACCGTGGTAATTCAAATGTAACAAATATTTATATTTAAAATAATAGTTTCCATAAAGTTAATAATAATTGACGCTATCTATTTCTAACTTTTACATCTTAACGGATAACAGCCGTGGCTGCAATGGAATAGCATTTGTAAGTGATTGCTATAGTTCTGGGTCTTATGCCTTGAAGTGTGATACTGTTTTGACTTCCTATATTATCGGTAATATATTATATTAGAATTATATTAGAATCGGGAATATTCTATACTATAATTTAAGAAATTTACATTAATTTTAAATAATCACACAAACTAGATTGAAACTGGATCAATGTTTAACCCTAAAGCCTACTGTTATAGTTTCCCTAGCGGTGTAGTCAAAAAGAAAAATTAGCATATATAAATCTTCTAATTCAATTACTCGGACTAATTCTCTTAGTAGTTAGAAATATCTAAACGTTCATACAATAGCAGAAAACGACTATTCATATATTTCCTCTACACTTTTAAAATCAAGCTAAGTATCATTTTAAACCAAATATCTATTTTCAATTGTATAAAAATCGAACTTATACACTATGCCTAAATGAAGAAATCCATAGCAAATCATTCTAAAACCGTGTAAATATGTTACAAAAAATTACATAATGTAATTGACAGGCATTCTCAAAAATCACAATTACTACGCTCGTCCACATCACGCATTTACTTTCGTAATGGAATAACTTAACCTAACCTAACATTATAAAAATATCTGTTTTTTTTTTCAATTTTAAGCCAATTCCGGTCTTATTATAAGTAAATAAGGTTGAAAAGCCCATCATAGATTAATCATAAGGGTTCTTTATACGTGGTCGGGTCTTACGCGTTTTGCATACCACTGCTTAGTGGTCAAGGGTAACGACAAAGATTAGGAATTAGATGTGAACTATGATACAAATATTTATTTTTGTTATTGGACAAAAAAAACAACCAAAGAGATATTTGACGCTCTGAATAATATAATAATAATAAATATATATTTATTTTAAAATATCAACCTGAAAACAGAGTGTCTTAACACAATTTTTTTTCGTGTATATATGAAAAAATTTCAAACAGAACTATTATAAACTATCTACGAGTATATACAATATAAAACGAGTACGTAATTTGTATTCAAAATGCGTGTTAAATTCAAAGGATATGTAACTATGTTAGGAGTGTTTCATAAGGCTTGTTACAAATATAGTTTTGCTGAGGCAAGGTCAGTAGTAAAGTTATTGACAGTATTTAATTGTTTAGACTCTTGAATCAGTTGCTCATAATTGATATCTATATAAACAAAAATGTATTTGAATTTTATTTTTATATATCCGTTTTGGAAGATCATTGATTTCCGCCACTCAACAATCAAGATCTCAAAAATTTTATGGTGAATAGGTCCCGAGGTGTCTTAACACCCTAAGTGCTTAGCTAGCTTGCTAGTTAAAAATGAATGAATCTGTGCCTGTTTCAATATCGAAACGCACATTTTTTAATTTATATTATTATTTAATTATAAATTACATCATTTAAAAGAAAACTACAATCAAATCGGTATTCGATCTTGTGAATCATAACTGTGACTTTCGTCTGAGTAAATTGTTTTATGCAGTATAAATATTTCTTATATATTCATGTTACAGATTATCAATAACATAAGCGTAGTTTACCTCAAGTTCATTTTAAGCAAAGTCACTACTCATAAGGTATAATTCGCATTACTCAACAATGTCAAGATTACTTTCTGCTCTTAATAAATATTAAATATTTTATGCCCTTATACAAGTTAATTTATATTTGGTTCCTCCATTAATGGATTTTGTAAATATTTTACTAGTCGTTTCTTACCCGTTTCTTAGAATTACTTTTTTAGGGTCGAAGGAGAGTGTGTACACTCACCTTGCCTATTTACATGAAAAATTTAAGTTTTATAAGTCTAGTCATTTTGTCTCTTCCTTTATTGTCTGTCAGCCACTTCGTCAAGTAGGAGTTTTATATATGGACAGGTGAGGCAAAGCGAGTTACCCAAATAAATTTGATGACTTATCTACTCTACTGCATGTATTTGTTCATTTAGGAACTAAAAAAACAATTTAATCAGTCAATTTAAGTAATAATTAATATCACAATTAATAATAAATCATATTTGTTTACAGATCGCTTTCGTCGCCATCCTCGGCTATGCTTCGGCTAGCGCCATCATCTCACCCCTGGTCTTAGGCGCCAACGCTGGTGACGTGCAAGCCGCCGTCATCGACGCCAATGTAGCCGCCCGCGATTCCATCCGCGCCCTTGGCGAAGGCCAGGCCCGCGCCGCCGAAGCCGTCATTCAAGCCAACACTGAAGCAGTCCGCCAAGTCGCTGAGAACAACCGTAACATTCACGAAAACGCTTACTGGGGATCAGTCGCCGCCTCCCAAAACCTCGTAGCTGCTGCTCAATCTCAGGTCGCCGCTATCGACGGAGCCGCCGCCGCTGTCCGCGGTGTCCTCGGCGCCCCCATCGTCGCCCCATTGGGTTTGGCTGGTGGCCTTCCGCTTGCTGCCCCTTACGCTCTCGGAGGTCTCGGTCTCCACGGCATCCACGCTTGGTAAATCAAACTGATCCATCACTAAATAGTGATGTACCCGTTTGGGAGTTACCTCGTCCCTAAAGTCAAGGAAACCTCCAAACTTAACAACTGGCATTGGCAATGTTCACAGCAACAGTGGATATTGCCAAACAGTTGTTCCAATGGAAACCGATTGCTCAATGGATTTGTACAAAGGTCTCAACGTAACTCTCTTTGTAAATAAGTGAATCTCATGCCATCACTGCCAAAGTGTAAAATAAACACAGAAATTTACAATTCTTGCCTTTACTTTCCCGTTCCAAATTTTCTAAATAAATACCTGCTGTGTGAAATTTGAAATTATAGTTTCAATTAATTTGTTTTTTTTATATACTTTTGCCAACGATAACAACAATGTAATTAACAATTATAAGCGTTTATTAATGTTGGGTACTAAGCAATTTTTAAGATTCATAGTAAAGAAAATTTATTAGTGATAAAATAAATCTAGGATAAAATATTAATTATATGGCATAATTTGTAGTTAACATAAAAAATATGTCATTTAGATTTTAATAAAGCAATGACTTACAGTGGTTATGTTAATCAAGAGAATTAGCTAGCAGCAACTATTTTAAGCTATTTGGAGGTAAAAGATACGAGTGAGAAAGCAGCAGTTAAGCTGCGTTTTCCAGTTTCTTCGAGAATCCTATTTTATAATTTTTAGTGTTATTCCACACTTATGAAAGAAAAATAGTTTGTAGAAAACATATAAAAATTACACAAATAACTCACAATTTCTCAAATATCGGTTGAAATATTTAAAAAAAAGACGATGAAAATATAGCGATTATTAAGAAATATATTGAAATCCTCCCATTATGGGCCACCGTCACTCTATTGAACAATATACAAGCTTTACGAAAAATGATATGTACTTTAATATATATATATATATATATATATATATATATATATATATATATATATATATATATATATATATATATATATATATATATATATATATATATATATATATATATATATATACCTACTATTCAAAACAAAATGGAGGCTACTGCAAATTTTCAAGTACTCATGGGTTTCTGGGACTTAAGTATTAAGAAGACCATTAGATTTGCCATTTTTTTATGTAATTAACTTAAAATTTAATTTAAATTGATACAATAAAAATAACTTAGAATTTATCCGACTATGACCATTTTTAAAGCTTTTTTTTCGTCTCGTTTCGTTTCGTATTTTATTAACTTGAACCTTGCAGCAATTTTCTTAGCAAAAGGCACCACATGAGATCTGATAAGCTCTTCAATGTATCGCTGAGCTGTTACAGTGCCTCCGTTTAGTATTACTATCTCAGTTCTACCCGATAAATTGATGCCTCCCCACATTATTACATCGGAACCCCCGAATCTGTCACTTTCGTGGAAGCAAGCATACGAAAATCACTCACCTTCACCTCTCCAAACTCTAATGCGCCTATCATCGCTAAAAACATTCACCTTACTCTTATCACTAACAACACTGTGCTTCAGTCACTATGTCCAAATCAAGATATTGTCTTGCATACGCTAAGCGGTTTGCACGATGAGCACTTGTTAGTGGAATTTGCACTACTCGCCTTCTGGGGAACTGTTGGTCTTCGTGCAACCGGTTCCTAATTGTTTTATTGATTTTGTACGCAGTGAACGGTGACAAAACACTGTATTTGCGCAGTCAAGCAAACACAGCAGTCTTGTTGTGCGGATCAGGCAAAGTTAGAGCTACTAAGCTCTGATCCTCGTCTTCTAGATACCGTTTTTGTGCCTTGAAAATGATTCCAAGAAGTTTGGATCGCTCTTCGTGAATAGCCGAACTGTAGAACTACTACTTGAATTAGAAGTACAGCTCTGATTATCGTTAGCAAGTCCAAATGTCGTCGAATGCTAACTTATGCTTAGCACACAAATTCATTCTTAGAAACTGAAACAATTTGTAATATTCCAATACTTATCCTAGATGATGAATTCGTTTAAAATTTTTCAAATGGAAATATTAAATAAATAAATAAATTTATTACATAATATACTTAATATTATGCGTAATAAATTAATTTACACAAAAAATATAGACAAATCTGCGTTGGGTTAGTTAACGATATAAAAAATATCAGCCTCCTGCACGCATAACACGGTTAATATGTAACTTTAACGTTTCAATTAACAGCTAATAATAATTTACATAATTCATTCATAATAACACTTACATCTGAATCGAATTACCGTCGAGCAATAAACAAATTATAATAAACATATAAGTAAAATATTTTTTCAGTATTCACGCAAAATTTGTAATTCTATTACTAGTAACGAAATTTTAAACATTAATAATAATACAAACATTTCTAAAATGGTCACAGAATTAATAATAATCGGTAAGAATTTAATATTATATAATTCAATTATAATTTCTAAGACGAGTCCAGTCACAGAGTCAGAGGCACAAGCATACGACAGTAATACGACGCGATAGGTTGTAGGTTCGATATCCTACTCGAGGAAATGAAATATCTATCACACAATACCTCCAGAATTCGGCAGAAAGTGGGAAACGGAAGTGTCTTAATGGCAACGGATTTCTTAACACTAGCTTGCCCGCTACTTACTCTGCTTTGTGCGAGATACAACGTTAAAGTGTAAAAGTAAAATCTGAAGTTACAGAATTATAATATATATATATATATATATATATATATATATATATATATATATATATATATATATTTAAAAAAAAATATTCTGTACGGTTTATTCTACTGTACATATATTTATTTTTTAAATTAATAAATAGGATTATTATCAATTAGTCTATTGTGTCAAAATTGGAATATACACGTATAAAATTGTAGTATAACATACTTGATATTGTATTGTATATAATTATGAAATATTTGTTGATAGGTTTAGCTACAGTCCTTCAGAATTCATTTGAAATGTCTATTAATACCAAATGTCATCCAAATATAAATAAGGGCATCAAATGCCTTCATAGTGAAACTATGGGCACTTCTGAAAGTGGGGAGAGATTACGAGTTCGTAATCCTAATGTTCTTCGAAGCTATTTAGAAAGGACGAATGATTCTTCAAGTACAGAAGACGCAAGTGTAATTAACAGTTATGAAGGTATAAGAAAGGCATCAAAAAATTTGGACAATTCGAAAACCATAGACAAAGCAAAAACTGAATACCTTCGGAATTTTGATGATCAAGACGATGAAATTTATGACGATAGCGTTAAATTTGAAAGTCCCGAAAACCGAAAAGATATTTCATTAACGGTGGATAAATCTGATAATGCAGATGTGAGCTATAAAAGACCTGAAAGCTTACGTAATTTTTTTAAAACAACAGACATATCAGATAGCGAATCAGATTTTGAGGGTTTTGAACATCTTCGGATATCCCACAAAGAAAATCCAGACTCAATAAAATATAACAGTTATGAAAGTATAAAAAATCAACTTGAGAAGGGTAAATGGATTCTCATGCCACCCCGGCAATCTAATTTGGAAAAAAAAATATTACCAGGTATATTGTATTTTATTGGAAGTAATGTTATCACCTACGGCGTCGGCGAGCTTATAAAAAAAGGTTAAAAAATATAGGCTGCTTGCTGCTTTGCTGCTACTAAACTAAAAAAAATGGATTTTTTTATTAGTTCATTTTTCTAATTGATGTTACTATGAAAATAAAAGAAAATAAAAAATGAATATTCCTGTTTTCTCTCTATAAATAAGATAAATATATATAGTTACATTTAATTATAATTATTTTTAAACAAAGTTAGTGCGTGCGATTCAGATGTTTTTTACTAGAAATACACCTTGCCTACATATACCTTGGTAGCTTACTAAATGGAATATCATTTCGACGTTGCATGGCAACAAATGAATTAGTATAAAATAAAACTTGAAGGAATTGTCCTTCAAGACATTCAATAGGGAAATATTAAATGAATACTTATAACTAACTAGTTGTTTTTCAACTACATCGATACTACTTGGATGAACTAAAATTCTAAAATTCATAAATATATTGTTTACGTTTTTAAAGTGAGATAGCGATGCTAACAACATAAATATGCTGTAACAACCGCATAAAAAAATCGATCTAGCTTGATGAGAACGCAAACGCTTGGACGGTTTCCAAAATGCGTGGATTCAAATCCCACTACGTTCTTAACATTTTCTAATGAGAATTTTCGCAAATGTATGTAAATAAAATGGTTATTAAGACACTAAGAATATTGATAAAAATATTAAAGATTTAATTCTTTTTTTAAAAGATTGGTTTGCGTGATTTAGCCCATGCTCACAAAAAATTATAAGGTTTTTAGACGCGATAACTTGACGTTATAAGTTCTCATATGATGTTCACAAATAATGTTTTAATTAAATAATTTGCAGAAACACTTGGATTACTTAATTTAACGTTAAGTAAATGTAAATATATATATTTTTTCTTTAAATTCCCGCAAAGTTTTGAAACCATTAGGAAAAAAAGGCGACGGGAATAAATACAAATAGAACTTAAATGGTATGGCTATAAGCACATCTGAAACTGAAGAAAACTTCCCTTTCAGTCTTATAGCTTTTCGAAGATATCCAGAAGGGACGTATGCTTTTTCAAGTACAGAAGAAGGAAGTAAAGATATTCTAAATGTACCAAAAAAAAAATCCAAAACCATAGACACAGTAAGAATTGAATATCTGTCGAAGGTTCGAGACAAAGACTATCAATTTTGTAATGACGGGAGCGTGAGAAATACTAGGATTGCTGAAACCTGAATGGATTGTTACCACCGATGGTAACAGCTATGGGGTCTTTAAGTTTACAGAGAAAGGTAAGGTAGGTTGTTGCTTTAGTTTGAGAAAATTATTTTAAATCAAATGCTGATGCACTTTGACTCACATAAACTTATACATAATAAACAGTATGGCTTTACTAAAGGTCGCTCGACTACTGATGCTGGTATAGGACTTATAAAGAGTATATATGAGACTTGGGAGGGATCGCAGGATGCTCTTGGCATATTCTGTGACCTGTCTAAGGCCTTTGATTACGTTCAGCACTCAATCTTCTGACCTTTTATTTAGCTAACAGGGTTCAGAAGATTGATGCGAATGGCAAGAAATCTCCTGGATCATTTCTCAGTATGGGGGTCCCACAAGGGACTATTCCTAGGGTCCTTTTCTGTTTTTAATATATATAAATGATTTGCCATTTTTAGTGGGAAAGAATCATGATATAGTATTGTTTGCTGATGATACTTCATTAATTTTTAAAATAAAACGACGACCAAACATATATGGCGATGTAAACAATGCTCTATCGAAAGTAGTACATTGGTCTAGTGTTCATTACTTACTATTGAATAGTAAAAAAACTAAATGCATACATAATCTTCAGAACACCCAACACAAAAATTGTTAAACCTGATGTACTCTTGAATGGTGAAGCCGTGGATTTTGTCGATTCTACGGTATTTCTCGGTATCACCATTGACTCTAAATAACAGTGGGGACCTCATATCATTGGATTGGCGAATAGACTTAGCTCAGCAACTTTTGCGGTTTAAAAAATCAGACTATTAACTGACGTGGAAACGGTTCGTCTTGTTTACTTTAGCTATCTTCATAGTATTATGTCCTACGGCATTCTATTTTGGGGTAATGCAGCCGGTATTAAATCAATTTTTGTCTTGCAGAAGAGAGCTATTCGCTCAATCTATAACTTAGGCACTAAAGAATCGTTAAGGCAAAAATTTAAAGAAATTAATATATTGAAAGTTGCATCTCAATACATTTTTGAAAATGTTATGTACGCTAAGAAGAATATTAAAGATTTTGCCAAAATTGGTGATGTACATAACATCAATCCTAGAAATAGGAGTAAATTTATTGCACCTGTAACCCGATTATATAGAGTCTTAACTTAACTTAGCTTCACGCTTTATCCCTAGCGGGGTAGTCAGAGAGAACAGAGCTCCAAACCTTCTCTGTCTCTGCATACCTTTTTCGCCTCGTCCACTGTCATCAACCTCTTCATACATGACCACCGGGGGGTTCTCATGCTTTTTACGTGACCTTCCTCCAGTATCTTCGATACTGTGTTTTCGAAGGTCAACCTAGGTCTCCCCAGATCGAGTCCGTAATTCTTTAATGGAACAATGTGTACGCTTTTACAACAGGATCTCAGAAAACATCCGAGAATGTTCTATATCACAATTTAAAAAAGTTGTAAAAAGACGTTTGTGTGTTAAAGGTTATTACCTAATTAATGATTATAAAAATGATAACACGCCTTGGGAATGAAATGCTCGCAAAAGTCTGTATCAAAGTATCATTGTCAGAAATGTTACAATGTGTTTTTGTATAATTGATTTAAAAAAAAGTCCCGCTTCTTCTACTGCCAGTTCTTCTTAGGTCTGAGGCATTAACTTTTGCGAATGGTGGTAAATTATTTGACGTTCCAAAAGTTAAGCATGTCACTTCTTATTTTAAATAAAATTATTTGATTTTGAATTTGATCAAAAAAAATGTGTTTAACTTGAGTACTTTATGTTTGTTAAATTTAAATTCTAATGGTAAATTACAATTTAAAAACATAAAGTCCAATTATTCCCATTATAATGGAATCTGAAAAACTACCATCTCTCTAAATATTTACAGGAAGTAACACAACGGATCAACGATTGTCTATAGGTAGAGGAACTCAGTGCCTATCCATTTCACCTTTATGGATGGATGTTCATGGATTTTCAGTGGTTGTGATTTTTTTACGCAGTATAGCTCAATACTAGGCATTTTGTATCATATAACTATCGGCTTATAAACCTTGGAAATAACATAGAAATTAAAATCTTTTTAAATAAACTATTTTTTTTTGTTATGGTAAAAAAAATACTAGTGATAATAGTGAAATATTAGATCTTTAAAAATTTCTCAGACAACGTAAAAAAATGTACTCGAATCATGACACAGTAAAAGTTGTTATTCTTATTACGAGAATTGTCCGATGTCCGATTATAGTAGACTGGTGAAAAATGCAAACTCTTACGTAAATATCTAAAAAAAACGATTTAAATGTAAAAAAATCTCGCAATAAGAATATTTTTTTTTACTGTTTTATGATTCGGGTACATTTTTTAACATGTTTTCACTAAACTACGCATGTGAACTAATTAGAAAATATTTCTACACAGAAAGTTATAGTTTTTAAAATTACTTCTGGAAAAAATATATTATAAGAATAAATATATTACTATTTTTGTTTCGATGTTATGTCGAATATTTTTTGAAACTATAGTTTTAAACTATTATATGATAAAAAAGGCTTACTATTGAGCTATACATATTGAGATTAATCAAAAAATCACGAACACAGACCCAACAGTCGAGCTGTATTTGCCAATTTTCTTCAAGAATCCTATTTTAAAAAAATCACAAATTTACAAATATCTGCTAAACCACTAAAAATGCACCCATACATGGGGTAAAATGGATAGATACTAACTTCTACCCATTGACAACCGACAATCCATAGATCGCGTTACACCATGTACTTGTATATTGTTATCTCATCTATAGGTCATTGGGTATATTAAATGATGAATGACTCTGTGCACGTAATCATGGAAAATACCATTTTGCAAAATAGAATTAATAGAAGTTTCTTTATAATAAGAAGTGAGAACACCTAATCATGGATCACCGTGAGAGTGTTTATGTGTTAATTACCTAAACTAAATATGCTACCTTTAATATTAAGACTACCTTTAATATTTTGTGAGACTAATAAATTTATAAAATTATTGAATAAATAATTTTAGTCTCACTTTTCTTTTTCTCATTCCTATCATATGTACGTACCATAAGTTTGTCGTAATGTTTTAATTAATGAATTTTGTGTTATCGCTTGGATAAGTTAATTTAACATTTTTTTCAATAACTTAACTATAATGCACCATTTCAATAAAATAATTGAATAATTCGTCACTACTTTTACATATTAATTAAAAATACTAAAGCACATTAAATCCTCATAAAAATGCTTGTATCAATAAGAATAATCGGTAAGCACTTTAATAAATAACTTTTGTTTTTATAGTATAACATTCAATAGCTTTTTCAGATTTTCGAAATTGTAATGTATAAAGGATATTTAACACAAAAATAAAAGTATTATTTATTTCCTTAATTTTCCGAAATGTATGTCAAACGTTGAGGGCAAAACATAGCGCTTAAGTCATATTATGTATATATATAAAAGGACATGTAACTGAGGTAAGACGCACGCACAGCCGTAACCGCTATGCGTAGAAACGCCAAATTTGGACAGATGGTTATTTTCATAATCTGGACATCCACTAAGAAGGGATTTTGAAAAATTTTAACTTTAAAGGGATGAAATAGGGGTTGAAAGTTTGTATGGATTTTTTTAAATTTGGCACCGATTTTTACAAAATTTGAAATTTAAAGTCTTAAAACATTTCATTGAATATGTGTTTCATGGTTTTTTAGGATTCAAATAAGGGGTTGAAAGTTTGTATGGAAAAATCTTTAAATCGCCACCGATTTTTATAAAAAATTAAATTCAGACTGTTAAAAATATTTTATTGAACACGTGTTTCGTGTTTTTTTAGAATTCACTCCTAAGGGTGCAAATAAGCGAGCGAAGCCGCGTGCGCCCGCTAGTCATTCATATTTGTATTATTCATTCCTTGTTAAAACAAGAGAGAACAAAGCCTTTTTTTTTTCAATTTCTAGATATGTTCCACTACTTCGATTTTTCTTATAAGTTATAGTATAGCTTGCTGACTAATATGTGCATAATATATAAAGGCGCGCTCAAAAATTAAACTTCATTTTTTTACAATTTACAATGTTCCAAAAATTTAAAAAAAAAATATAACTTACAAATAAACTTACAAATATCCATGTTTAATTTAAATTTCATTAAGATATCTTTGATAGATACCGATGTTGTTACCTCCATAACACTCTTACTGATAGGGTTAGAGACAAAAAAATGATGTGGCAATACAATCACATTAAAAATAATTCATTAGAAGCCATTGGAGAGTTCCCACGCTTATCGAGCTAGATCCTTTATAATGGTCTACTGACGCATTTAAAAAGATGATGATCTTAATAAATACGTCAGATTAGATGAGTATATAATATGCTGTACAATTTCAGTCGATCTTATAATACTAATATTTTATTTCCTGACAGTTCTAGCTTTGGTCACTCAAAATTCACTACAAGAGTCTGTTAATCCGGAATGCCTAGATATCAATAGAGGTTTGTTTTTTAATTGTCTTCGTAAAGAAGCTATGGACATATCTGAAAGCAGGGAGAATTTACGTTTTAATAATCCTAAAGCCTTTTTAAATTATCCAGAAAGGACGGATAAATCTTCAAGTACAGAAGACGTCATTACTAGCTATGAAGGTATTCAAAATGTTCCAGAAAAATTATATAATTCGCAAGTCATTGGAAAAGTAGGAACTGAATATTTTCGAGAATTTCAAGATCAAAATTATGAACTTCATAGCGACAGGAAAGAGAGTTTTGATAGTTCTGAAAACTTAAGGGTTTCACAAGCGGTGGATAAATCTGAGAATAAAGAAAAAGTAAGCTACAAAAGTCCTAAAAGTCTACGTAATTTTTCTGAATTAACGGATATATCTGACAGCAAATCAGAATTTGAGGCTTTAAATCATCTTCGGAGTTCCCTCAATAAAATTAGAAATTCAATTAAATATGATAGTTATGAATATATAAGGAGTCTACTTGACAAAAACAAATGGCATTTTATGCCACGTAAATCAGAAAAAAGGTTTTTAGGAGCTATAATAAAGGGTGTTGGTACCATAGCGGTGGAGCTTGGCGTTGGCAAGTTGATAGACAAAATTTTTGACTAATAATCGAATCTGATACTACTACAAAATTAATACAATAAATACAAAATAAAATATGTAAATGTAGTAATCTCAGTTATAACTGTTTTTCAACTGCAAAGTTATTTAATTGTGTTATATTTAGTCTATAAAAGCCTAATACATTTTTTTCACAAAAATGAAAAAGTGTTTTTTTTTAAATAAAGTAAATAATAAAATTGTCGTTGTAAAATAAAACGCCATTTGTCAAGAACGCACGCAAACATAAAACTATCAAAGAGAAACCGCTCATTGTGAAATCGAGTCGCAAGTATTGGCGGGAAAATTCAAAGTCGTTTAACCTTTAGACTTTCCGTGCTCAACGCCGTGCTTTGTCACGACTCCAGAGCGAAGAAATTAAAATCTAAATGTAAATAAATGTTTCATTTCCTTTCGCGTTTACAGGCACACTTTGTGCCCTTGCGCCAAGACTGAACTTAATCTACTTAAAAATTTATCTAAAAAGATCCATATATCTATATCTCATATTTTTACTGTCTTCACAACAAAATTTCTTTAAAATTATTTTGGCAGTAAAATTTTAATGATAGCGTAAAAAATCATGATAGTGAATTTTAAATACTATAACTACACTAGGTATTATTCCTTTACAAAAGAAATATGAATAAATAAAAGATCCTTGAATATCCCTATTACACCTTGAACGACTGCTTTCTGAAGTTGTTCAAAGCGGAAAGAAAGTATAGCCATTCAGGGTGGAAGAGGCAGTGCTCCTTTTACGAGAACAGCATACAGGATAAAATACTTCAAACCCATACCTAAAGAAACTAATCAAGATAACTCAACAGTTTAGACGTAGGACTTTTTTTTCATTTCACGATGTTTATGTATCCTGTATTTCGTGTATGGTTTCATTTAAAGTGGTGCTGACACTACCACCTTGTATAAATCATAAATTAACTTTTAACAAAAAGAAAAACCGACTTTATACAACGAACTAGAAAGTAAAAAATAATTTTATATAATGTAAAACGAACTTTGATTTTGTTAAACAAAAATGACTCCTCTGACTCCGTATATCCTACGAAAAGATCGCATCTCCACAGCATTCATCTTTCTATCGTTTTTCTTCTATAATATCTACCTTTCGCTGCCGTATAACAGCGCCAGTACCAACACTGCACCGTGTACGGCCAAACGTGCGACTGTGCTGACGTCACGGCGAGAATGAGAAAGAACGTGCTCAGCTGGTTTGCGCACGTCAAACGAATAAGTGATGAAAGAATGGCAAAGAAAATTTATGATGAGCCCTTGGTTGACTTTTGAATTATAATATCAAAAATACTAGAGTAAGGTCACGCGAGAAGCATGAGGACTCCCGGAGGGCATCTATAATGACAGTCGACGAGGCGAAAGAGGTATGTAGAGACCACAGTGTTTGGCGCTCCGTTCTCTCTGACTAGCCCGCTAGGGATACAGCGTGAAGCTAGTTTAGTTTTAAGTTTTTTAAAAAGTTTATGCAGTTATTTGCTTATCTTTTTTCGTTCCTATCGCATGTGTGTATTTCACAATGTTTCTAGTAATTAATTCTTAGTAGCACCAGGATTAGTTAATTTAAAATTAAACTAATTTTATGCTGAGAACTCTTTCAGTAATATACAAAGCGAATAGTTCTTCAAAAGCGACACGCACATTAGGTTAAAATATTAAGCACATAAAATCGCCATAAAAATGGTTATGTTTTTAACAATAGTCGGTGAGTGCTTAAGTATACAATTTCTGATTTAATATTACAACAATTAATTTTAAAGAATTAATTTATTCAGAATTATGACGTACGACATACATCAAATAAAACAAATCTTATCTCTATATGGAATAAAAGGAAAGACGAGTCAATTCTGTACATGAAAGATAGAAAAATACTTTAATTATGGCAATTTATATATATAATAAAAATTGAAAAATCGATTTTGTCTGTATATGAAAGATATAAAAAAAATGAGTCGGTTAACATATTGATTTCTGAAGCAAAAATTCATTCAGCAGAATTCTTGTTTGTCTGTCTATTCAACTGTGCTCCGATCACGCAGGAACTACAGTGATAGCCTATATTAACCAATTTTTTTTATTTATGAACCCATTGAAATAAAACAATTACCCATCAATGCTAAGGGAACTTTGCCAAAATATAATACAATACAAAATGGAATCTGTGCCCTTAAATCGGTTAAGCCGTTTCAGAGATTAGCGTGAACAAACGCACAGACAGACAGAAAAAACAACAATATCTACAGGTATATGATTAAAACCTTAGGTGCAACCTAAGGTTTGCAAAGCACTTAAGATTTCTAATGTGAATATGATTAAAACCTTAGGTGCAACCTAAGGTTTTAATCATATTCACATTAGAAATCTTAAGTGCTTTACAAACATACATTACATATTAAAACGGGACTTAATGCAGTGTATTATTATAAATAAAACAAATAGCTGTTTAAACGGGCAAAGCCGCGAGCGGGTCGCTAGTTATATGAACGGGAAAGAGAGTAACATACGCTATGTTCTCGTTTTTTTTTTTTCGTTTTTTTTTTTTAATTTTTCCTAGTTTTCTCTATATACAACAAAAAGTAAATTATAATGTCGTTGTTAAATGATACGACAAAATATATAACACAGTCAGTCAGTACATTTAACAATTAATATATATTTATATTTCTGTGTTTTGTTGATAGTTGTAACCCTGGCCGCTCAAAAGTCACTACAAGTTTTTAGCAATACCGAACTCAAAAAAACTATAGACATATCTGAAAGTGGGGAGAATTTACGTTTTGGTAAGTCTAAGGCTTTTCAAAATTATCCATCAAGGATGCATGATTTTTTAAGTACAGAAAACGAAAATGAAGGTATTCGAAATGTACCAGAAAAAATAAATAATTTTAAGACCTTAGACGAAGTAAGAACTAAATATCTTCGCAATTTTCAATACCAAGACGATAAATTTCATAATCACAAAAGCGTCAGATTTAAAAGTTCCGAAAACCGAAGGGATGTGTCATTAGCAGTGGATAAATCTGACAACGAAGAAAACGTAAGCTATAAAAGTCCTCAAAGCCAACGTTATTTTCACGAATCAACAGACATTTCTGATAGTGAATCACAATTTCAGCCTTTTAAATATCTTCGTAATATCAACACAAAAAATAAAGACTCAGTTAAATATGAGAGTTATGAAAGTATAAGGAGTCCACTTGAGAAGAATCAATGGAATTTTATGAAATCTAATATAGAAAACGAATTTGTAGAAGATATATTAAACATTGTTGGTAGAGCAGCATACAAGACTGGTATTGGCAAGCTTATAGAAAAAAATAATTGACTATTCATTAAAAATAACAACGTATTTATAAACATTAAAAAAATAATTACCTATTTAATATTATATTACTATAAATATAATATAATAATTACAAAATAAGAAATTTATATACTTCTCTCCTATCCTTCCATATGGAAAAAGTACCTAAATTCAGAACAAGACAGTATTTTCACTTTTAATTCTTTTGCAACTGTAAAGTTAGTATGTTTCACTCCACTTTTTTGTTCAAGGCATACAAAGATAAATTTTCTTTCTAGAATTTGATGTCATTACTGTCTATATACGTACGGATATATGACAGATTTCTATATAGTTTTTTATACGCCTGCACGTAGTCATGATGATTGTTATTAGATATATGTCCTCGGAAATATATCCTCGTACTTCGATTCTGCTCGACTGCGTTCAGTAATAATTGTTGTTTTGGGTTGAAAATAAATTAAGATCTTGATTATCTTAATATCATCGTACCGTAGTTTTATTTTTGAGGTTCGACGGTTTTCGCTATGTTCAGACTAACTGCCACGCAGCTATTGAAAGCAAGGGAGAGGTCTCTTGCTTTCAATAGGCGTAGAGTTTTGTGAACTAGGAACGTAGCGGGACTCGAACCCGCGCTTCCTGGAAATCGACCAGGCGCTTTGACCACTAAGCCATACGGTCTCATCAAGCTACATACATACTAATACACATTATGTGGGTACAAAAATATGTTTTGATTACATTTGTCAATTGTACTTAGGATTCGAGTGTCATATACTATTCTTAAGTCCTTTCGATTCGATTCCTTAAGTCTTATTTGAAAGCTCGGTGAGATTAAGTAAGAGAAGATTAACATGTCTGACTGTTACTGGTAGATAGTTCCACAAGCGTACGGATGTGACCGAAAAGGAATTTGTGTAAAGGAAAGAATAGTGGCAAGATTTTTTTACAGGTAAGGTATTCTTGGAGTGGAGACAGTGATCATGTGATTCACACAAAAACTTAAATCGTTGTATGAAATATGAAACTATGAATTGATCAAAATTTTATACGAAAAATAGGATACCATATTTGCGTAGTCCTAATATGAACATTATGCAGATATTTTGGATCATATAAATTTTTTTTGTCCTCCGTACAAGGTGACGAAGTGATTTGGGCTCCAATGTTTTGGCACGTTCGAAAAGACATAATCAAAGAACAGAACAGAGTATAAATATTTTATCATACTTTATATTATTCCTATATAGGTCAGTCATTACAGATTCACTAACGTTTTGAGGGCAATAGTTTAGAGGACAAATTCATTTCATGTTTTGAATAATTGATTTGCAACACTTGGATCTCAATAAATCTATCAATAAGTAATAAATTAACGAAAAATCAATGATTTTCTTAGTAACATACCAAATTAATATTTTTTAATAGCTTCACGCACGCTCAATTCCACACTTTATAATAAAATTAGTCATAATCAATAAGCATTCAATATATCAGTAAGCATAAAAAGTGTTTTTATTTGGTAGTATATAATTCATTTGAAATTTTCTTAGATAAGTTTCTTAAAAAAAGTTAAATAAATTTCATAACAATGCTATCTTATTTGTGTTTGTTGCTAATAGTCCTAGCTTTGGTCACTCAAAACTCAGTACAATTGTCTATTAATACCGAATGTCATCCAGATATAAGCAGAGGTATCGTTTGTCTTCATAAAAAAGCTATAGCTACACCGGAGCGTGGGGAGAATTTACGATTTGTTAATCCTAAAGCTTACCTAAGTTATCTAGAAAGAACGTATAATTTTCAAAGTACAGAAGACGAAAGTGTAAATACCAGATATGAAGGTATTCGACATCCAGCAAAGAAATTGCAAAAAAACATAGACTGGAAGTTTCAAGACCAAGACGATAAATTGCATAATGACGAGAGAAAAAAGTTAGAAAGTTCCAAAAACAAAAAAAGATTTAATAATTTTCCAGAATCAAAAGACATATCTTATAGCGAGTCAGGAGTTCAGCACTTTAAAGGTATTCGCAATTCCCATAAAATAAATAAGAACTCCGTTAAATATGAGAGTTATGAAAAAATAAGGAATCAACTTGAAGAAAATCAATGGAATGTCAAGCCAAAGCAGTCAGGTAATTTAGAAAAAAGATTTATAGGAGCAATACGAGGTGCATTATGGTTTGTTGGCAGAGAAGCTATAGTACATGGCATTGGCAAAGTTATAGACTTCGTTATACCTTTTTAGTATTCAATATATTTTTAATACAAAGCTCGGCAGATCAACAATAATAGTAAAGTAAATACAAAATAAAAATGTATATCACTGCTTTTAAATATAAAAGAAGAAATTTCAGTTGTAATTTCATCTTTAAGAAGTCACAATGTTCACTAATATAACTTATTGCAATAAAATAATAATGTTTTAGATTTTGGATTGATATTATTTTACATAGGCAGACAACATAAAAATCCTAATGTGTCACCTTTACACACTTATTATTTACATGTTTAAACACCTAAATACAGTTTTTTTTCAACTCCTAATATTTCTTCTACAGCCTTTAAAAATTAACACGAGGCAGTACTGCAGATATAAATTAATTCTGCAAAATGAGATGTGAGATCTATTTATAATATAAGAAGTCGAGATTCTATGCTATATGCTTCCATAGCTATATCTAAGATAAGCTTGTTACACCAAGTTTTCGCCTCCAAAAAGTTAACAAATCTTTTATGGGTCGGAGTTTATGTGTATATAATCAAATTCCATATTGCATTCTAAGTTTGCCACTACAACAATTTTAAGTATCTGTAAAAAAATACTAACAAGTAGAGCCTATTACACTGTTCAAGAATATTTACAGGATAAAGCTGTATGCAATTAATGTCTATTGTATGTCATGCAGGATAGCTGCTATTTTAAATAATAATAAAACTATACCATTGACATTAAAAGAGCAACTGTTGAGTTTCTTACTGACTCTTCTCAGCAGAACTACCTTTCAAACCGGGCGGTGGTACATTTTTTATATGTTCATTCGACGATTCAAAAGTGCTTATAATAGTCTATTTGAATAAAGTATTATATATTAAATATTCCTAATTTGGATTTGAAATTTGATAAGTTATTTTATTGGATATTTACTCGAATATACTTAATACATATAGACGACGAATGTCTAAAAATTTTAAGTCTCCGAAAATAAAACAAAACCAAAAATTATTTTGTATATGTCAAAGTCATCAAAGGTTTATGAGCACTTTGAAGATCTTAGTTGTTGTTGAATGTTAGCGGTACAAAGTCATCTCATATTTTAAGTAATGAATTCGTAACACCTGGATCTCAATAATTCTAACATTAAGTCAATAAACTAACCATAATCAACCATTTTAGCAACGATACGAAATGAATTATTTTTCAATAGCTTCACGCACACTCAATTTCAAACTTTGTAATGAAATTAGTAATGATAATTAGCAATCGGTAAGAATTTAAAAAAATAATTTCTAAATTACTAGTTAAAAAATAATTTAAAGAGAGTTTCATAATAAAAAATTGTTAAAACATATAATTTAAATGGATTTTGTAATAATACTAATTTGTGTTTATCGTCGATTGTTCTTACTTCGATCACTTAAAAACTCACTACAAGCGTCTATTAATATCGCACATCATCCAAATAGAAAAAAAATGAGTAGCATATCTTTATAAAAAAACTGTGGGCAGATGGCACAGGGCAGTTTATTATTCCAATATATTAATTATCCAGAAAGAATGCACGGTTCTTCAAGTGAAAACTGATCAAGTGAAAATATACTTCAAGTGAAAATATCTTCGTAATTTTTTACACGAAAATAATTAATTTTATAAGGACGAGAGCGTGAGGTTTGAAAGTTCTGAAAATCGTCAGAATGTTTCAGTAGCGATAGATAAATCTGAAAACGAAGAAGACGTAAGTTCTAAAAAGTTACGTAACCTTTCCAAATTAACAGACATATCTGACAGTGACGAGAATATAAAACTTTCAAATATGCTTATAAGCTTAGGAAAATTTCCGAATTCAAATGGGAAAGCAACATTGCCAATTGGGTCCTGTCCGCTCGGTAGATAATAACACATTTAATAAAAAAATCTTGCCATTAATATTTACATACGTTTTCCAATCGAATTTTATTATTTTATACAATAATTCTTTAAATAAATTATACAATAAATACTTAGTAAAATATGTATATTTATTTACTCCATTTGTCCCTCTCTAATCCGTTAATTTTCGTTAAGTCAAAACAAACGATAACTACATTTAATGAGCAAAATAACTAAATAATATTGGAAAACTTTACGTTTTTACCTGATTAAAGCAGTGTAAGCAGAGAGTCATCTAGTATGAAGACACTCCGTTTCCCACTTTCCGCCTAATTGTCAACACATTAAGTTTTGAGTGCCGGAACTCAGCGCTGCTATTTGTATTGTTACTTACTACTCTCAGAAATGATTGAGAATACCCAAATGTTGCGTTTACATGCACACGCTGTGTTACGACTGTTGTGGGTTCGATTCTCACTCAGGGGAATTAAATATTTAATATTTTCATTTCCCCGCTCTGGTAACGAGGCAAAGGGCAGCGTTCAGTTCCTGCACGCACTGCCTGTAACGCCATAACGCAATGGGTGTGAAAAGGAGTGTCTTCATACTAGATTCCCAAGTTCCCGCTACCTATTTTGCTATGTGCTAAAATATTTATATATATATATATATATATATATATATATATATATATATATATACTAGAGGGCGCGCGCCTCTTCGCCCGCTTATTAGGAGTGAATTCTAAAAAAAACACGAAACACGTGTTCAATAAAATATTTTTAAGTCTTAATTTAAATTTTTAAAAAATCGGTGGCAATTTAAAGATTTTTCCATATAAACTTTTAACCCTTAGGGGGTGAATTCTTAAAAACCATGAAACACGTGTTCAATGAAATATTTTTAAGAGTCTGAATTTCAAATTTTATAAAAATCGGTACAGATAATTTTTTTTTTCCATACAAACTTTCAACCCCTATTTCATCCCTTTAGGGTTAAAATTTTTCAAATTCCCTTCTTAGTGGATGTCCAGAATATGAAAATAAACATCTGCCCAAATTTCACGTTTCTACCATCAGCGGTTACGGCTCTGCGTGCGTCTTACCTCAGTCAGTCAGCACAAGTCCTTTTATATATATAGATATATGGGTGTGTGTGTATATATGTATAGGTAGCTATAAAGTGTAGCTTAAAATATATGTATATATTTTAAGGAAGATAGCTCCCAGTATTGAATATTCCATTTCCCGCTTTTCGTTTAAATTTGAAATAATGTATATTGAGTACTGGACGCTGCTTGTTGCTTTACCAGAACGGAGATATGAAAATAATTTATTCTTCAATGTGGGGATTTGCACCTATAACTATCGCTTTTACAGACTCTACCCTACTGAGCCACGATTGCCTCTATTATTTCAAAAACTTTATTCTCAATGTCTCAATAATTAATTAAACGGCCGATTTCTGTATAAATTACTTTGGTCATGTTCAATTAGTTTACACACTTCAAAATGCCACTGTACAATTAGTTTTTACTATGAAAAACTTTAGAATTGTAAAAGTATACATAACTGTACGAACATGAAGTTAGTATTTTTAGGTAAGACTTTTTATATACCTTTACTTCAAGTGAGAGAGAAAGAAGCGCTTAACGATGATAACCTATGTATATCTCTTTCTCCTCACCCTCATACGTGTCCATCGGGGGGTTCTCATACTTTTCACGTGACCTTCCTTCAGTATAATTGTTACTGTTTCCGAAGGTCAAACGAAGTTTCTCACTACCTTTCTTACCGTTTACTTTTTTTTCATATTTTTTTTTACCATTTTTGTCACTCATTCTCTCGACACGCTCGAACCGGCCGAGCACTTCTTCACTACCACTCTGTGTATCACTGAGATTGATATATTTTTTTGTCATGTTATTTACAATAAGACAGAGAAAATAATATTTAGAAACACATAAAAATTTAAACGTAGCGGAACTTAAATAAGACTGCAACGAGCTGCCGACGCCCTAGGCGATTGGTTCAGCAAGTGGCGGTTCGAGGTTAACCCGGAGAAAAGCGTAGCCGTCCTCTTTCCTCGTAAGCGTTACGAGACCGTCTCGACTATTTACCTGCAAGGCAAACCGATCCCCTGGGAACCCAAGGTCAAATACCTAGGCGTCGTACTAGATTCGAAACTCTCCTTCCGGCCGCACATCACGTATGTCAGGAACAAAGCCACATACGTCATGAACAGGCTGTATCCGCTCATCTGCAAGCGGAGTAAAATGTCACTTCGCAACAAGCTGACATTGTACAAAACTTGCATCCGTCCCATCATGACCTATGCTTGTGTCGTGTTCGCACACACCAAGATAGACCTCCTTCAGAGGGTTCAAAATAAGTTCCTACGAATGGCATCCGGATGCCCATGGTACGTACGCAACGTTGACCTACACAAAGATTTCGAGCTAGAATCGCTCAAGGAATTCTGCAAGCGCCTGGCCAAGCGCTACTACGAGCGTGCAGATTCCCCACTCCAACCCACTCATTGTCGAAGCGTGTAAGTACGCTCCTCACCCACATCCACGTCTTCGACGCCCTCGAAGCGTGCTTCTGGACCCCGACGATCCCATCACTGCTGCCAACGCCCAATACACTGGGAGGATCCACTCCTCAGTCCCACGTCCCACTCTCCGCCGCCGTAAGAGGCGGCGAGGCCAGTCATATCTAACGGCACGCCCGCGCCTCGGCGCGGCGGGGCCCAATGGACGAAACCCCCCATGATTAGCGTACGCGGGGCATTCCCCCGCGATCGCTATCACTTCACGAGCGTCCATCAAAGCTCGTAATTCTTATCTTCAGGGGCGAGCTGCACTCGCCCCTCCCAGCCCGGTGACGCTGTCAAGACCATTCCAGGTCAACAGCATTAAGTCCAGTCGAAAAAAAAAAAAAAAAAGCGGAACTTAAACCCACGACTCATGGAAATCAAGTGCTCATCGGCAATTATGCCATACGTTCTTGTCGAGTTGCGTTGAAATGTTAAACATTTATTACAATTATTTGTTGTTGTTTGTTAAGAAAAATAAAGTTTATATGCCTAGAATTCTTCTTGAATAAAGAATATTCATAAAGAGTTGTAAACTTTAGAGAAGAGAAGGCAGTTTTGCTAAAAAGAGGCGAGAAGAAAGTGAACATTTTTTTGTTTAGTTTTAAATGTAATCCAGTATAACAGTGTCAGCACAAAGAAACTAGTGTCAACACACTCCGTTTCCTAGTTCCTGACCGAATTAGAAACATAGTTAAACAGCGGAGCTCGATGTCTTTTACCAGAGCTAAATTAAATTTATCATTGACACTTATTATGAGGCCGTTATGGCGCAGTGGCGCAGGCGTGCAACTGTAAGCACAATAGCTACTACTTATTCAGGCAAATAAATTATGTTATATTTTAAATTTCTCGCTCTAGTAACAGGGTAAAGCGCGGCGTTGAGTGCCGCCACTCATCTCGCAATGCCTCGAGAATTCGGCGGAGAGTGCCCTACACTAAGATTTAATTGGGTTACAGCATACAAAATTTTATTACAGTCATTGCCATTGCTATTCTACAATTCTCCCAGTCACAAAGCCCAAATAACGAAAAAAATGCTCAAAATCCCCAAAATAATCAATTTGGAAGTGATGACATTCCTGAAAATCGTAGACGGGGCAATTGGGGAAGAGGTAGATACGATTACGATGTGGATTTGGATTTAGATGATTACATCGACAGAGACGTTCCTTACCATGAAGGTTATATGTCAGCAAGAATGAAAAGTTCACATGATCGGTCTACAGGTATTACCATTGTGAATAACACTTTAAAGCAGGGGTTCCCAACCTTTTCTTGATCAAGGACCACTTTTATATCATTCTTTGTAGCACGGACCACTATTCATGTAGGTATAATAAAAATTAACTGTGATAACTAAACAAAAACTTCGCCTCACCATCCCCAATCATAAAATTAAAATCGTTCGCGGACCACATTTAGGCTTCTGCGGACCACTGGTAGTCCGCGGACCACTGGTTGGGAACCACTGCTTTAAAGGAATATAATTTATATAATAAAAAAATTTTTTCAGCCTCAACGCCCCCCTTTCCTCGTTGCTAGAGCGAGGAAAAGGGAATATTAAATATTTCATTCCCCCGAGTCAGGATCGAACCTATAGCCGTCCCGATTAAAATGATATTATTTAAAGTCATTGTGATGCTTTAGCAAATACGCGTTTTTCATCTCAACACTTGGACAAGAAAACAAGCGCGGCGTTAATATCCGTTACCCCACGCGGAATGTCTCGAAAATTGGGTGCTGCGTAGAAAACGCGACACACTCATCATCTCTCACTCGGCATCACTCGGATTATTATGAGTTTTGATAATTTCAGGAAATAAAGGACATCCACCAAATAGCAAGCTCAAAGAGGTCCATATTCTGAAATTCCCTACGGATCCGAAAGCTGTATTCTTATACATTCCTTTTAGCAGCGCCGTCAGGCCTAGTAATATATAAAATATTTTGAAAGGTTACTTCGACCACGAACATTTTGTTTGAAATAAATATAGAAATACGATATTTTTGTTTTCTTTCACGAACGTTTCTCATTCTCGTAGCTCATTACAGATTATATGCCCAGATTAAAATAAATACTATATAAAAAATATATTTTTTAAATCATATTTTATCCTAATTCCAGTTATGTTGAAAAGGAATACAACTAACAAAACAAATATTTACAAGCTTCACCCTACTTAGTTCAGTGAGTGGGGGAACTCAACGCCGCGCTTTGTCTTGTTGCTAGAGTGAAGAAATGAAAATATTAATAAATAATAATTCCCCCGAGTGGGGATCAAAAACAAAAAATAAAAAATCCCCTATGGGACCGATTGATACTTTGATTACTAACACAATCGATTTGATAAAATAGACTTTTTATCCTAAAGATCGTAAGTTCAAATTCCGCATGATTTAAATTTATATAAAAAAATCCTATGCTATTATAGCATCTTACTTCCATGTGAAAGTTAGCAAAAACGAATGTTTATTGCACTTTTACTCAAAAAGTAACAAATATATATTATACTAGCGGCTCGTCCACGGCTTCGCCCGCTTAAAATACATGATTATTGATCTAATAAGCAGAATTGATTGACAACTATAATGACTTCTAATATGATTTTTTTACGACATTATCGTCAAAGAATTTTTGATTGTTTTAAATAAAAAAATACGACCATTGTTGATATTTGATATTTATAAAATATACATAAAGCTAATTATTTATTACACGTATATATTTTTGTAACTTTATGTTCTTTTTAACTATATAATATACTCTGTTAAATGTGCTGATGTCAGTGAATAATTTAATTTACTCATTCAGAAACAGCCTTAAATGTTAAATTATTGATTTGAAGGATTCATAATATTCTTTGTAAAATAACTGTAATAATTGCATATTAACTCCTGTACCGGTTTTTAAATTAGTTACATATATTATATGAACGAACCGACCAAAAAATCTTTGTATTTACTTGATATTTCTTTCAAGATCGTTCTTTATCTCTGTGTTGAATGAATTACGACTTCTTTCAAATGACGATAACTTTTTTTTAATGAACCGATTTTGATGAACTAAACTTTAGTATTTAAGTTGAGGACAAAACAATTTTCAAGTAAATCGGTTCAGTACTTTCAGAGAAAAATGCGGACAAAAATATATCGACAGACAGACAAGAAATTAAAAAAAATCTTTTTGTTTTCTAATATTATTTTTAAGAGTCCCTCTATCCATTTCAATCAAAATTACTAAATGTACAGACAAAATATTTTTACTGTCTTATTATATATAGAGATAGAGATATTTTTTTTGCTTATCCATCAAAACAACACATAAGCTGTCCTGCAAAGATTTTGGCTATAATATAACAGTCAGTTTAAATAAGCGAAGCTGCGTTTGGCTCGGTAGTTATTAATATAAATCAGTTTGAAGGCCGAAGTTACTAAGCAGGGCCTTGTAGAGGCAAACAGCTTTTATCATCTCTGCATTCAATTGTTTTTTTCTCCACATGCCCCACTTTGTAGGATAGGCAGAGGAAACGCACTACTTACTTTTTGAGATAGAATAGTACTCAAGGTGGGATATTGTCTTGGTATCACCGCTAGAAAATGAAAATGAACATTCCTTCGATAACTATCGCCTATACAATCAGAAGTTAAGCCACGACGGCCTCTTTATACTTTAATTACATCAAGAAGTAAAAAAATATTCAGTAATATGACTTATTACTGCACTCTTTGTAAATGTTGTTTCTTTAATAGTTCGAAGCAAATTTTGTTAGTAAAGTTTCTGAGGTGGGCACCAGACTATTCTGAGGTGGGCACGGACCAACCCTTGACTCTACTATACCGTCTTTCCAACCCAAACAAGAAATATATAACTATCCCTTCCCGCTATATGTCGCGTATAGCAGAGTAGGCTGAAGGAAGTGTTGACTGAAACACTCCGTTTTTAACGAAACGCAAATTTTTTTTGGAAACTGCGTGTTCATTTGAAACGAAACTCAAGGCTTTAAAGTTTTATTTTGCTACTAGAGCTAAGGAATATAATACAATATAATAAAAGAGATATCTTAATTCTTTCTCTTACTTGGGAATCGAACCGATAACCGTCGCGTTTACAATCAATTGTTGTGGCGCTATGCCACGACGACTTCAATTTCCATATCGATAGTAATCATTAAAAAGACATGTCGTGAAAATTAGAAAAAAATGTTACTTGAGTTAACACAAACGTGGACTTAACTTAATATTATTGAGTTAAACCACAATAATACATCGTTATGAAGAGAACTATACTTACATTTCTAGGTAACAATACTATATCTTCTTTCGTTTTAAATTCAAAATATTTTTTTATACAAGCAATCTTTGAGACCGTCGTGGTGCGGGGGGACTGCATCTAACAACAAGCGATGACCGTGGGTTCGATCCCCATTCTGGAAAATGGTTCATTTAAATTATTTTCATTTCCTCGCTGTAGTAACAAGACAAAACACGGTATAAAGTTGGGTAAAATTAGAAACAAATAAACGAATAGACTCGTCTGTCTGACGTAGATATTACTCCTGGCGTAGAATTTTACTAACATTTCATCGTCAAATGAAGATAAGACTTCTCAACTAAAAGAAAAATTCTGCGTCAGTTTCTTAGAATAGTAGTGTAGTGTATGTATATATAAAAGATATAATACTCATATTGAAAGCACTGTTACTGTATTCTTGTCCAAATTTAAAGTCATTATGTAAGTATAAGGAGCTCAACGACGCGATTTGTTTCTTTCAGCTTCACGCTGTATCCCGTACACAGCAGGGTAGGCAGAGGGAACCTAGTGTTAAGACACCAGTTCCCCACTTTCTGCCGAATTCTGGAGGCATTGCGTGTTGAGTGGCAGAACTCAACGCCGCGCTTAACCTCGACACCAGAGCGAAGAAAAAGGAAATATAAATTTAAGTAAATATTTCATTTCCTCGAGTGGGGATCGAACCCACAAACAGTCGGTTTTACAGTCACACCTCGTGCCGCTGCGCCACGACTGGCCTTTGTTGTTTCTTTCAAAGAGCAAATAATTTTATATAAACATTATTAACTGATTTTTACTATTTAGCTTTAGTTATACATCTAGTTATAGATGGAAATGCTATGCATTGTATTGAGAACGAAGCGGAAGGAACAGAAGGAAATGACTGCAGTACAAGAGACCAGAAAATAAAAATTGGAGATAACGCGAGAGCAGAAGGAGGATTAGAAGGAAATCCACGTTCTTTATCCTATAGGCAGAGGCGAGGATCCCTTCCGCGTGGGAGAAACGCACGGCAACGAAATTACTCTTATCAATTTAATAGACAATTTGGAACACTAATTAAAATTCCAATACTTATAGGCCTTCTCTCCTAATAGAGGTTTCTAAATATATCCCATGAATATACTACCATTTTTTTATCCTCCTTAATAATTAGTTTTATTTCTCTGTATTATAAAATTAAATCAAATCAGCTTCACGCTGTATCCCGCACACAGCAGGGTAAGCAGAGGGAACCTAGTGTTAAGACAATCCGTTCTCGTTCAAAATCTTTAGTAATAATTCCAAAGAATGTAGAGGGTCTGTAGACATCGATCAAGATTATGACTCAATATGGTTAGACAAAGTGCGTCGTTGGTTTGTGTCATCAAGCAAATACTAGATTGAATAGAAATGATTTTAAAATTTCTTTATTTTTTAGACTATCCCTTACTTTCCCTTTGTTCCAATTGCAACCAAGTAAGTTTTTGATAATGAATCCTATGGAAGTCGATAGTTTCCCTCTATTTACCTAGAATTATATAAGCACATATTATGTCAATCAATCAGCTTCACGCTATATCCCGCACACAACATGGAAGGCAGAGGGAACCTAGTATTAAGATACTCCGTTCCCTACTTTTCGCCGAGTTCTGAAGGCATTGCATGTTGAGCGGCGGAACTCAACGCCGCGCTTTTGCCTCGACACCAGAACAAAGTGAAAATATAAATTTTAAATAAATATTTCAATTCTTCAAGTGGCGATCGAACCCAGAACTAGTCGTGTTTACAGACACACTTTGTGCCCCTGCGCCACGACTGGCCTCACTACGTACTAGGTACTTGTATTATATAATTTTTATATATTTATTTTTTGTTTTTATCATCTGATGACGATGACATCTTTTAAATTGCGATTTATAATAATAACAATAAAACTCTTTATTTAACTTATTATTATTATTATTGTATAACTTTATTCAACCAACCTAACGAAAGGGGGACCGATTTTATTTTATCTAATATTTTGGTTCTAGTAGCCAGGGTCCGATGATGGAACTCGAAGATGGCCACAGTAGCTCGGTAATTAAGTAACACAACCCCATCAAATTTGAGTTCGTATGATTTATTTTAATATAATAATACTTTGGTATTAGGTGGTAACCAGGGTCTTCTGATGGAGCTGGAGAATGGCTATAGAAATCGGTAATAAAAAGACATAATTCCATCGAGTTTGGGCTCTTATTTTCATTTACGAGTAAATAAAGTCTTAACGAGTACTTTGTTGCTAGATGGTAACCAGGATCTGATGATGGAGCAGAAAGGTGTGAAAACACAATACTAAAAATTAAAAATAAAAAAAAAATAAAAAAAAATTATAAAACAAGCATTTATTACTCAATAACAAAAAAGAAATGAAAATTTAAAAATAATTCATGTCCGATGTCTTAAATATTTGTTTTTTATCACAGACTGATTTTTTTATAAATAAAAGCGTATTGCAATTTGATGGAGGTAACAAAATAAAAAAGCATTATAACTCCTAAAATATTTTTTTTTATTTGTCATTTGCTTTCAATTCTTTTGATTTTATTTTATACATTAACTAGCGACCCGCTCGCGGCTTCGCCCGCTTTAACTACTGAATTATTCATATAATGTACCTATGTTTGCAAAGCACTTAAGATTACTAATGTGAAAATTATTGAAACCTTAATGCAACCCACATTTTCGTAGCTCCAATAAGGATGTTCCAATTGTTTAAAAAAACACACACCTGAACAAATGACACAAACAACAGAAAACTTAAACGAAAGAAATTATAAACAATAGACTACCTACTATTCTCTTACCCAAAAATACTTAAACGAAAGATGTAACCAACAATGCTGCGACGAAATACATTATAATTATTGGATAACTCCAAAATACGTGCAATCGCTTCTAAATTTACTTTGCTATAGAGCCAGGCGCAGAATTAAAGCATTCTCTCGTCCATCTCCGTAGTAGCTCCGAACGACATTTGGGCGTTGGTTCCATGGCCGTGGTCTCAAGCGATAACCTGCTCTAGAGCAGACACAGAGAGAGGCGTGCGGGACGGGATTGGAAAGATTATCAAATGCCATCTAGGCGGTCAACTCAGTCAGGTGAGACCCTCGGTTTCCTGAGGGAGGCCCAGCTTAAACGACCAAGGATCAATGCAAGGCTCATGAGTCGCATTTGGAGGAGGATAGAAAGTCCCTCGGAAGTCATCTGACGTCTGACCTCGGGCGGCCGGATATGCCACGGAGTGCTGCTCCTTAGGTGCAGGTGACCCGATACATTGGCGCAGCGGAATGCGTTGGACGCGAGACGACCAATGTGTACCTCCAGGCTTTCTATTTTTAGGTTGCGGTGATGCGAGGTGTTTCTCACGTAGTATGGCGCCTGCGTCACTCGACGGAGGATGAGGTTCTGGACCACCTGCAGGATTTCTCTTTGAGTGATATTCGCTAGGGCGATGTGATGTCATCAGTGTATAGTGCGTAGAGAGCAGGTGACAAAATGCTGCCCTGGGGAACAACGGCAACGATCGAGTTGCTGCTATACCTCGAACTCTTAACTCTCAAGGAAAAATGTCCTGTTACTGAGGCAGGGAGGCAAAGACATGCGCGACGTGCTGGGGGGTGCCGGCTCTGAGCACTTAATGAAGTAGGTCCGGGTGCCAGACGTGGTCGAATACGCGTACTACGTCGAAGAAGACTGCTATTGCTCTCTCCTTTCGGTTGATCGCTGTTACGGCGTAGTGTAACCAGAGTAGTATACCCGCTCGCCAAACTGCTCGCTTCATGGGTGGATGTGCGCCTGGAGAAGTGAGAGGAATAACTTCTCGGACAGCTTGGAGACCGCGCAAAGGAGGGTTATAGATCGGTACCCCTCAGGCTGCTATGGGCTCTTCCCAGCCTTTGGCAACATGATGAGCAGGCCCTCCTTCCATGCCCGGGGGAAGCTAGGCGGGTGCGGCGGATCCATTTTTATAAGCAAAATGTCGAGGGCGCGGGGGGAAGCGTGGATGTCGGCGAGCCGTTACACAGCAAGAATTTTTTAGTATCGTAATTTCAAATCTGTGCTACTAATCAACATTTTGATCTACATTAAATGGCCAAGATAACTAATATACTTATTTATACACTGAGAGTAAGGGATAACATGAGTCGATATAGCTTTTCTCTAAAACTATTTGTAATTTCGAAATATTGTAAAAAGCAAAATTTATCTTTGTTTAACGTAGAAAATTAATAACTTATTTAAAAGGGTAAGAATTAATATCATTATTGACACACATCCCTCTCAATAAGTAAATATATTTAAAATACTATCTAATTTCCGTCTCATATACGCTTTCATTACTAAGGTTTAAACGATTTTTATTTGCATTTCTTGTTCTACGATCTATATTTGAACGACTTTGTCGTGGTATAATTAAATTAAAAACATTTCCTATGTTTAAAAGGTAAAGAAAATAATAAAAGAACAGAAGAAGAGTAAACAAAATAAACAACAGGATACTTAAAAGCAAGAAATGATAAACAAAAGCCTACCTACTGTTCTCTTAAACTAAAATACTTATACGGAAGAAATTATGAACAAAAGACTACCTACTATTCTATTAATCAAAATAGACGAAACTAAATATATTAAACTCCAATTATCCAATACACTACAATCGCATCTACATCTACTTTTCTACAGTACAGAGGCAGGCGGGCGCGGCGGACGCGCTTCTATAAGCAAAACGTCGCGGGGCGCGGGGGGACGCATGGCGTGTGGCGAGCCGTTTCAAAGCAAGGATTTTTTGATATTGTAACAACTTCTAAAGTACTTATTAAAATGAAAAACAGTAAAAGACAGTTTTGATCTACATTAATTTGCCAACGTAACTAATAATAAAATATTTATATGCTGAGAGTAAGGTAATAAATAAAACTTGCGCCAAAACTGCGGTTTATAGCCGGCGTGATGTGTCAACAATTAAATGCGTTTTTCTCTAAAACTATTCGTAATTTCAAATTAGTGTAAAGAGCAAATTTTATCTTCGTTTAACGTAGAAAATTAATAAAGTATTTAAAAGGATAAGGATCGATACCATTATGGACAAACATCCCTCAAAATAAAAAATATATTCAAATTACTATTTTTAGACAGAAATATGCTCACTGTATGTTATCCTTAGAAGATACGAATATGCTGTCGGTGACTTTTTTGTAGATCTTATTAAGAGGAATAATACTCTAGTACATTGTTTTCATGTAGGACTTACCATTAAAGCAGCGCATGCGTGAAAGTGTCTGAACGGGTAGGACTTTATACACATATATCATATTTATGTCAAATTACAATAAAATATACATATAATAAACCATATATAATCCTTCCCTGAGAAATACTCTACATAATGGTGAAAACCGCATCAAAATCCGTTGGGTGGTTTAGAAGAAGATAACGTAGAAAGGCCAGACAGAGAAAAAAATCGTTCTTATTTTATAAGATATAGAGATAGAGATAGAGATATCTATTTCACTATATAAAGGTCTATGTTCAGCAGTGAGCGAAAACAGATTTCTGATTATTATACAATAAAATCAACTTAAGCCGACACGAAAAGTTAATTTATAATGTGTAGTACTAATCAAACTATATAATTTATAAACAACTTGGCTTCAAGGCCATAGCTTTATAATAGATTAATCAGAATATTTTAAAGTACTTGACGTAAAACTATAAAACCATGAAGACTTTGTTATTTATAATTTTGAGTGAGTATTTTTATCAATTTCTCAAAATAGTGGCTAATCTCCACTCTCCGAATGAATTCAATATATTGCACACGTACTAAGTGGCGGATTTCTGTGCCGTGTGTAGACGCTATAGTTTTTGGTTCAATATCCTCTCGGAGACAGATAAAGATATAAAATATTTTCGTTTTCCTTTTGTACTAAAACGTGATGATTTATGATGCAATTTAAGATTCAAAATATATTAATTTATAGCAGTTAAACTTTAACGAAGAACTAACATGACATTTTCTTCATGACAGCAGCAATTTTAGTGCAGCATACGATCCAATATGAGAACGCAGAAGAGGGAAATCTATTACATCCTGAAAAACCACCAGAAAAACGTAAAGATTCACATAATTTGAAAAGGGGGGATATAAAAGATTTAATAAATATTAAAGATTACGATACAAGAGATCGCCAGTATTCTAAACTACCAGAAAAACATGAAGAAGATTATCATAATTTGAGAAGGGGGGATATAAAATATTTAACGAATATTAAAGATTACGATACAGGAGATTTTCAGCCGTATAATGGACACTATCAAAATTATTATGGAGAATTAAAAGATAAGGAAATAATGCGGCCCTTGAGAGAACTGAGAAGTGCCTTGGAAATAAAGAACTGGGTAAATGATATGATAGCGATGCGTGGAAGAGGAAGGAGACCACATCGATCACACCACACAACAAAGAAAAAAGGATCAATCCGCACAACAAAGAAACCAAGACCACCCCAAACAACACAGAAACAAAGACCATCCCACACAACAAAGAAATCAAAGGGTGACAGCAGTGACAGCAGTGACTCTGTGAATATACATATAAAAGGCTCAGTTAAAATTCGAGGTAAAGGCGATAATAATACGGAAGAAGAGCAAATTTTACTAGAGTATACCCCAAAACACAAGAAAGTTGATGTACCTATGATAATCTTTGTGCCTTCAAGGGAATAAAAAGTATATACATATATATTTTTATTTATATGATGTATGTCTAAAATATTAGACTTTCATCTTCTTCGATAATATAAGACGGGGAGTCTTTTGGTACTTTTGTAATGAATGAATTCAACTAAATATTAAACCCGTTTTTATAACTTCGTTTACCAGCACCATGGGAGAGCTGTACACATATTTAATCACTTTAGAAGAAGCAATGTTATATGATTCGTTTGACAAAAAAATAGTTTTAAAAACCTGAAAGTTTTTTTTAAAGACCCATTTATAGACTTTATGGGTTTGACGAAAACAAAAATGTTATACATAAATCTTATATTAAGCAGTTTATATATATAGTCGGATATTATTCGTTTTGGAATGTGGCTGTGATATGCGGACGAACAGACAGGCAGACATAATGAATACATATCAAATAAGCTTCAATCAAATATCCAAGGATAGTAAGTAAGTTTGAAAATTTGATAGACACCTTGGATGTTTTTTTAATAATAACCAATTATTTTCTTTATAGTAGATTTTCTGGAGAATACAAAAGTAGGTAATAGGTATACACAATATTTGTTTACAGCTTCAGTGTAACAGCTTCACCGATCTTACTGCGTTCCCTACTTTCCGCGGAGGTATTCTGGAGGCATTGCGTGTTGAGTGGCGGAACTCAACGCCGCGCTTTGCCTCGACACCATAGCCAAGAAATGGAAATATAGTATAAATATTTCAATCTCCTTGAGGGTGGATCGAACTCACAAACAGTCGCATTTACAGTCACACCGTTGAGTTCCGCCACTCAACACGCAATCCCAGCGAATACGAAAAAATTTGCGAAAAGTGGGAAACGGAGGGTCTTAACACTAGGTTGTTATGTACGGAATACAGAGTGAAGGTAAAATAAAAAAAAATAAAAAATTGACCTCTATCATCATTTGATTTACTATGATTTACATTATTAGCATCGGATCACTACGGACTTTTGATAATCAATTTTAGTGTGTGTGAATCCTCTATCAATTACTATGAATATACTACAAGGTGAACAGTAATTAAATTATAACAATATGAAAAATAAAATAATTTGTAGTAATATATACATACAAGAACATATCATCATCAGATCATTTTCATACAAGAACATAATATGTTTGGAAACTTGACTTCAAGGCAGTATTTGCAAATTATTTAACAGAATAGTTTTTAGTATTTGGAGTTAAATTTAAAAAAGCAAGAGATATTGTTATTTATATTTTAGGGTCAGTATTTTTTTCTGGTTTAGAGCTGTTTAAGAGTTTAAGGTTTGTAAACTATTTATAGATGGAAATGCTATACAATGTATTAAGAACGGAGCGGAAGGAACAGAAAGAACTAACTGCAGTTTAAGAGATCAGAAAACAGAAACTGCTCATAATATGAGAGCAGAAGGAGAAAAAATAATATTAGAAGAAAATCCCCATTCTTTATCCTATAGGCAGAGGCGATGACCCCTTCCGCGTGGGAGAAACGCACGGCAACGAAATAATTACTCTTATCAATATAATAGACATTTTGGAACACTAATTAAAATTCCAATACTTATAGGCCTTCTCTCCTAATAGAGGTTCCTAACTATATCCCATGAATATACTACCATTTTTTACCCTCCTTAATAATTAGTTTTATTTTCCTGTATTACATTAATCTATTAAATTCAACAGTGTTCTACAAAAAAAACCTAGTATTAAGATACTCCGTCCCCTACTTTCCGCCGAGTTCTGGAGGCATTGCGTGTTGAGTGGCGGAACTCAACGCCGCGCTTTTGCCTCGACACCAGAGCAAAGTGAAAATATAAATTTTAAATAAATATTTCAATTCTTCGAGTGGCGATCGAACCCACAACTAGTCGTGTGTCTGTAACACACTTTGTGCCCCTGCGCCACGACTGGCCTCACTACGTGCTAAGTACTTGTATTATATAATTTTTATATATTTGTTTTTTGTATTTATCATCTGATGACTTCTTTTAAATTTTGGTTTATAATAATAATAATAAAACTCCTTATTGTACAATTTATTTATTTAACTTATTATTATTATTGTATAATTTTATTCAACTAACCCAACATGGATATTAAACGAAAGGGGGACGGATTTTATTTTATCTAATATTTTGGTTCTAGTAGCCAGGGTCCGATGATGGAACTCGAAGATGGCCACAGCAGCTCGGTAATTAAGTGACACAACCCCATCAAATTTGAGTTCGCATGATTCATTTTAATATAATAGTACTTTGGTATTAGATGGTAACCAGGATCTGATGATGGAGCAGAAAGGTGTGAAAACACAATACTAAAAAAGAAAAACTTTATAATAACAAGCATTTATTAGTCAATAATAAAAAAGAAACGAGAATTTAAAAATAATTCAAATACAATGTTTTAAATATTTGTGTTTCTATCACAAACAGATTTTTTTTATAAATAAAAGCGTATTGCAATTTGATGGAGGTAACAAAAATAAAAAAAAGCATTGTAACTCTTTAAATGTATATTTTTTTATTTGTTAATTGCTTTCAATTCTATTGATTTTATTTTATACATTAATATCTATTTGAGTATATAGATGCCTATGTTCAGCAGTGAGCGAAAACAGATTTCTGTTTATTATACAATAAAATCAATTTAAGCCGACACGAAAAGTTAATTTATAATGTGTAGTACTAATCAAACTATATAATTTTTAAACAACTTGGCTTCAAGGCCATAGCGTTATAGTAGATTAATCAGAATATTTTAAAGTACTTGACGTAAAACTATAAAACCATGAAGACTTTCTTATTTATAATTTTGAGTGAGTATTTTTATCATTTTCTCAAAATAGTGGATAATCTCCACTCTCCGACTGAATTCAATATATTGCTTACGTACTAAGTGGCGGATTTCTGCGCCGTGTGTAGACGCTATAGTTTTTGGTTCAATTTCCTCTCGGAGACAGATAAAGATATAAAATATATTCGTTTCCCTTTTGTACTAAAACGTGGTGTTTTATGATGCAATCAAAGATTCAAAATATATTAATTTATAGCAGTAAATAAAATTTCAACTACTATAGATAAAAATTTATAAAAAACCAAATAAATCTTAAACGAAGAACTAACATGAAATTTTTTTCATGACGCCAGCAATTTTAGTGCAGCATACAATCCAATATGAGAACGCAGAAGAGGGAAATCTATTACATCCTGAAAAACCACCAGAAGAACATGAAGAAGATTCACATAATTTGAGAAAGGGGGATATAAAAGATTTAACAAATATTAAAGATTATGATGCAGGAGATCGTCTGCCGTGTTCTAAACCACCAAAAAAACATGAAGAAGATTCTCATAATTTGAGAAGGGGGGATATAAAATATTTAACGAATATTAAAGATACCAATATAGGAGATTTTCAGCTGTATAATGGACGCTATCAAAATTATTATCGAGAATTAAAAGATAAGGAAATATTGCGGCCATTGAGAGAACTGAGAAGTGCACCGGAAATAAAGAACTGGGTAAAAGGAAAGAGAAAGGGACCATATCGACCACCCCAACCAACAATGAAACCAAGACCACCCCACACAACACACAAATCAAAGGGTGGTCGCAATGACTATATGCGTATAAGCGCCTCATTTGAATTCCCAGAAGAGCAAATTTTATTAGAGTATACCCCAAAGCACAAGAAAGTTGACGTGCCTATGATAATCTTTGTGCCTTCAAGGGAATAAAAAGTATACACATATATATTTTTATTTATATGAAGTATGTCCAAAATATTAGACTTTTATATTCTTCGATAACATAAGACTGCCCTTTTCGTACTTTTGTAATGGATGAATTCAACTAAATATTAAACCCGTTTTTATAACTTCGTTTACCAGCACCATAGGAGAGCTGTACACATATTTAATCACTTAAGAAGAAGCAATGTTATATGATTCGTTTGACAAAAAAATAGTTTTAAAAACCTTAAAGTATTTTTTAAAGACCCGTTTATAGACTTTATGGGTTTGACGAAAACAAAAATGTTATACATAAATCTTATATTAAGCAGTTTATATATATAGTCGGATATTATTCGTTTTGGAATGTGGCTGTGATATGCGGACGAACAGACAGGCAGACATAATGAATACATAAAGCTTCAATCAAATATCCAAGGATAGTAAGTAAGTTTTAAAATTTGATAGACACGTTGGATGTTTTTTTAATAATAACCAATTATTTTCTTTATAGTAGATTTTCTGGAGAATACAAAAGTAGGTAATAGGTATACACAATATTTGTTTACAGCTTCAGTGTAACAGCTTCACCGATCTTACTGCGTTCCCTACTTTCCGCGGAGGTATTCTGGAGGCATTGCGTGTTGAGTGGCGGAACTCAACGCCGCGCTTTGCCTCGACACCATAGCCAAGAAATGGAAATATAGTATAAATATTTCAATCTCCTTGAGGGTGGATCGAACTCACAAACAGTCGCATTTACAGTCACACCGTTGAGTTCCGCCACTCAACACGCAATCCCAGCGAATACGAAAAATTTTGCGAAAAGTGGGAAACGGAGGGTCTTAACACTAGGTTGTTATGTACGGAATACAGAGTGAAGGTAAAATAAAAAAAAAATAAAAAATTTACCTCTATCATCATTTGATTTACTATGATTTACATTATTAGCATCGGATCACTACGGACTTTTGATAATCAATTTTAGTGTGTGTGAATCCTCTATCAATTACTATGAATATACTACAAGGTGAACAGTAATTAAATTATAACAATATGAAAAATAAAATAATTTGTAGTAATATATACATACGGGAACATAATATGTTTGGAAACTTGACTTCAAGGCAGTATTTGCAAATTATTTAACAGAATAGTTTTTAGTATTTGGAGTTAAATTTAAAAAAGCAAGAGATATTGTTATTTATATTTTAGGGTCAGTATTTTTTTCTGGTTTAAAGCTGTTTAAGAGTTTAAGGTTTGTAAACTAGTTATAGATGGAAATGCTATGCAATGTGTTAAGAACGGAGCGGAAGGAACAGAAAGAAATAACTGCAGTTTAAGAGATCAGAAAATAGAAACTGGTTATAATATGAGAGCAGAAGGAGAAAAAATAATATTAGAAGAAAATTCCCATTCTTTATCCTATAGGCAGAGGCGATGACCCCTTCCGCGTGAGAGAAACGCAAGGCAACGAAATAATTACTCTTATCAATATAATAGACATTTTGGAACACTAATTCAAATTCCAATACTTATAGGCCTTCTCTCTTATTAGAGGTTCCTAACTATATCCCATGAATATACTACTATTTTTTTACCCTCCTTAATAATGAGTTTTATTTTCCTGTATTACATTAATCTATTAAATTCAACAGTGTTCTACAAAAAAAAGGGCAAGGCATTGTCGGCCCGAATTAAGTGTGGAGTGAGCGACACTTTACAACGTTATTTGCCTTAAATGGATGAATCGAAACTGCAAACATCGAGTTTTTAGTGTAGCGCATCTCGTTCTAAATCTTTAGTAATAATTCCAAAGAATGTAGAGGGTCTGTAGACATCGATCAAGATTATGACTCAATATGTTTAGACAAAGTGCGTCGTTTGTTTGTGTCATCAAGCAAATACTAGATAATGATAGATTCTTTTGTTCATTGGATGCGACACTCATTACGTACTGCTATCGTTATTTGTGAAATGATTTTAAAATTTCTTTATTTATTAGACTATCCCGTACTTTCCCTTTGTTCTAATTGCCACCAAGTTAGTTTTTAATAATGAATCCTATGGAAGTCGATAGTTTCCCTCTATTTACCTAGAATTATATAAGCACGTATTATGTCAATCAATCGGCTTCACGCTATATCCCGCACACAGCATGGAAGGCAGAGGGAACCTAGTATTAAGATACTCCGTTCCCTACTTTCCGCCGAGTTCTGGAGGCATTGCGTGTTGAGTGGCGGAACTCAACGCCGCGCTTTTGCCTCGACACCAGAGCAAAATGGAAATATAAATTTTAAATAAATATTTCAATTCTTCGAGTGGCGATCGAACCCAGAACTAGTCGTGTTTACAGACACACTTTGTGCCCCTGCGCCACGACTGTCCTCACTACGTACTAGGTACTTTTATTATATAATTTTTATATATTTATTTTTTGTATTTATCATCTGATGACGATGACATCTTTTAAATTGAGATTTATAATAATAACAATAAAACTCTTTATTTAACTTATTATTATTATTATTGTATAACTTTATTCAACCAACCCAACGAAAGGGGAACCGATTTTATTTTATCTAATATTTTGGTTCTAATAGCCAGGGTCCGATGATGGAACTCGAAGATGGCCACAGCAGCTCGGTAATTAAGTGACACAACCCCATCAATTTTAAGTTCGTATGATTTATTTTAATATAATACTTTAGTATTAGATGGTAACCAGGGTCTTATGATGGAGCTGGAGAATGGCAATAGAATTCGGTAAAAAAACGACGGAATTCCCACGAGTTTGGGCTCGTATTTTCATCTTACGAGTAAGTAAAGTCTTAATGAGTACTTTGTTGCTAGATGGTAACCAGGATCTGATGATGGAGCAGAAAGGTGTGAAAACACAATACTAAAAAAGAAAAACAAAATAAAAAAAACTTTATAATAACAAGCATTTATTAGTCAATAATAAAAAAGAAACGAGAATTTAAAAATAATTCAAATACAATGTTTTAAATATTTGTGTTTTTATCACAAACAGATTTTTTTTATAAATAAAAGCGTATTGCAATTTGATGGAGGTAACAAAAATAAAAAAAAAGCATTGTAACTCTTTAAATGTATATTTTTTTATTTGTTAATTGCTTTCAATTCTATTGATTTTATTTTATACATTAATATCTATTTGAGTATATAGATGCCTATGTTCAGCAGTGAGCGAAAACAGATTTCTGTTTATTATACAATAAAATCAATTTAAGCCGACACGAAAAGTTAATTTATAATGTGTAGTACTAATCAAACTATATAATTTTAAACAACTTGGCTTCAAGGCCATAGCTTTATATTAGATTAATCAGAATATTTTAAAGTACTTGACGTAAAACTATAAAACCATGAAGACTTTCTTATTTATAATTTTGAGTGAGTATTTTTATCATTTTCTCAAAATAGTGGATAATCTCCACTCTCCGACTGAATTCAATATATTGCACACGTACTAAGTGGCGGATTTCTGCGCCGTGTGTAGACGCTATAGTTTTTGGTTCAATTTCCTCTCGGAGACAGATAAAGATATAAAATATTTTCGTTTCCCTTTTGTACTAAAACGTGGTGTTTTATGATGCAATCAAAGATTCAAAATATATTAATTTATAGCAGTAAATAAAATTTCAACTACTATACATAGATAAAAATTTATAAAAAACCAAATAAATCTTAAACGAAGAACTAACATGACATTTTTTTCATGATGGCAGCAATTTTAGTGCAGCATACAATCCAATATGAGAACGCAGAAGAGGGAAATCTATTACATCCTGAAAAACCACCAGAAGAACATGAAGAAGATTCACATAATTTAAGAAAGGGGGATATAAAAGATTTAACAAATATTAAAGATGCAGGAGATCGTCAGCCGTGTTCTAAACCACTAAAAAAACATGAAGAAGATTCTCATAATTTGAGAAGGGGGGATGTAAAATATTTAACGAATATTAAAGATACCGATATAGGAGATTTTCAGCCGTATAATGGAGGCTATCAAAATTATTATCGAGAATTAAAAGATAAGGAAATATTGCGGCCATTGAGAGAACTGAGAAGTGCACCGGAAATAAAGAACTGGGTCAAAGATATGATAGCGATGCGTGGAAGAAAAAAGGGAAAGGGAAAGGGAATGGGAAAGGGACCATATCGACCACCCTACACAACAAATAAACCAAGACCACCCTACACAACACAAAAATCAAAGGGTGATGGCAAAGACTATAATATATATATAAGCGGCTCATTAGAATGGCCAGAAGAGCAAATTTTATTAGAGTATACCCCAAAGCACAAGAAAGTCGATGTGCCTATGATAATCTTTGTGCCTTCAAGGGAATAAAAAGTATACACATATATATTTTTATTTATATGAAGTATGTCTAAAATATTAGACTTACATCTTCTTCGATAACGTAAGACTCCCCTTTTGGTACTTTTGTAATGGATGAATTCAACTAACTATTAAACCCGTTTTTATTAACTTCTTATTCTACTGTACTTACCAGCACCATACTGTACTGTACATACTGTACTGTACTGGTACTTACCAGCACCATAGGAGAGCTGTACACATATTTAATCACTTTAGAAGAAGCAATGTTATATGATTCGTTTGACAAAAAAATAGTTTTAAAAACCTCAAAGTATTTTTAAAGACCCATTTATAGACTTTATGGGTTTGAAGAAAACAAAAATGTTATACATAAATCTTATATTAAGCAGTTTATATATATATAGTCGGATATTATTCGTTTTGGAATGTGGCTGTGACATGCGGACGAACAGACAGGCAGACATAATGAATACATAAAGCTTCAATCAAATATCCAAGGATAGTAAGTAAGTTTGAAAATTTGATAGACACCTTGGATGTTTTTTTAATAATAACCAATTATTTTCTTTATAGTAGATTTTCTGGAGAATACAAAAGTAGGTAATAGGTATACACAATATTTGTTTACAGCTTCAGTGTAACAGCTTCACCGATCTTACTGCGTTCCCTACTTTCCGCGGAGGTATTCTGGAGGCATTGCGTGTTGAGTGGCGGAACTGAACGCCGCGCTTTGCCTCGACACCATAGCCAAGAAGTGGAAATATAGTATAAATATTTCAATCTCCTTGAGGGTGGATCGAACTCACAAACAGTCGCATTTACAGTCACACCGTTGAGTTCCGCCACTCAACACGCAATCCCAGCGAATACGAAACATTTTGCGAAAAGTGGGAAACGGAGGATCTTAACACTAGGTTGTTATGTACGGAATACAGAGTGAAGGTAAAATAAAAAAAAATAAAAAATTGACCTCTATCATCATTTGATTTACTACGATTTACATTATTAGCATCGGATTACTACGGACTTTTGATAATCAATTTTAGTGTGTGTGAATCCTCTATCAATTACTATGAATATACTACAAGATGAACAGTAATTAAATTATAACAATATGAAAAATAAAATAATTTGTAGTAATATATACATACAAGAACATATCATCATCAGATCATTTTCATACAAGAACATAATATGTTTGGAAACTTGACTTCAAGGCAGTATTTGCAAATTATTTAACAGAATAGTTTTTAGTATTTGGAGTTAAATTTAAAAAAGCAAGAGATATTGTTATTTATATTTTAGGGTCAGTGTTTTTTTCTGGTTTAGAGCTGTTTAAGAGTTTAAGGTTTGTAAACTAGTTATAGATGGAAATGCTATACAATGTGTTAAGAACGGAGCGGAAGGAACAGAAAGAACTAACTGCAGTTTAAGAGATCAGAAAACAGAAACTGCTCATAATATGAGAGCAGAAGGAGAAAAAATAATATTAGAAGAAAATCCCCATTCTTTATCCTATAGGCAATAGATCGACTTGGACATCGCATGATTTGATTATTAGTATGTATCACACTACAAGCACGACGGGCCCGCAACCGAATTCCTCACCAGAGTCGTTCCGATTATGAAGTCTATTATGTATTTCGATAGGTTGTGTTTTCATGCGATGTCCAAGTCGATCTATTTGTTTAAAACGTAAAATATTTTTATTATTGGATAATAACTTATGTAATAACTTAAGACAGAAGGTCTTTAAGTAGAGACTAAATAGATTAACCGACTTGGTATTACATGGATCTCACAACTTTTTACGGTAGAAAGACTGAGCTGCGAGACTTGGGTTTTTTTACAGGATGTTTTTAATGGTACTTACTCATATTACCGGCGGGAGAATAAAAAATATAACATAATTATATAGTTTTTTTTATAATGGTCATAAAATGTTAATTTGTACTGTCCTTTCAAATTATTAGCTTCACGCTGTATCCCGCATACAGCAGGGCAGGCAGACGGCACCTAGTGTTAAGACACTCCGTTCCCCACTTTCTGCCGAATTCTGGAGGCATAGTTTGTTGAGTGGCAGAACTCAACGCCGCGCTTTGCCTCAACACCAGAGCGAAGAAATGGAAATATAAATTTAAATAAATATTTTATCTCCTCGAGTGGGGATCGAATTTGTGGGAGTGGGGGTTTTATTGAATTGGCTGTGACTTTTCTTTTTAGATATTGTATAGAGTCTTTAAAATGGTGATGGTATCAGACAGAACATGAAACAATTTAGGTTACTAAAATAAATAACTATTTGGTTCAAGCGGACGACGCCGGGAGCGGAACTTTAGAGAACAAACTGTTCTTATTTCATTTGAAATTAATTTTTAACTATTGACAAATAATAGATATGGGGCCGTAGAGGTGCAGTGGGACAATATCTAACTGTAAACGCAACAAATGAGGATTTGATTCCTACTTAGGTTCAGCAAAAGCTGCATATTCTTATTTTTTATATTTTAGCTGGTCTCTTAGAGTTGCATATTAAATATTTGACAACGAAAAATTACTTATCAGACTAAAAATAGCTTACCACGCACAAAAATTGGACGAAGCTAGGTGAACCATTTCTACTTATTGGGCACTAAGTACCCTGCTATATGTGAGATAAAAAAAATAAAAATAAAACAAATGACGGACATATATACTGGCTGACTACGACTATATTTGGGCTTAAGACAAAATGTAAACAAACAAAAGCTTTCTCAAATCTTTATTGATAATATCACATTTGTACGAATACCAATCTAGGCCTCAGCCTTGTTTCTTATACGTTTTAGAACACGTTAACAACAGCCACTTTTCCGTATTGTAGATTTATTTCACTTTGACAGAGAAAAGTGCAATCAATCGCTGCTCGGTTAAGGTGAACTCATGTTCTAAGCACGAAGTCAATAAAACAAAAACAATACAACCAATAAGAGAAATAAAACAAGAAACTTAAAAAAATAACAAAAGTAAAACAACTGAATAAAAAAAATTGAACTGGAAATATCTGGAAACAGTTATCTCGTATCAAGTCGATATAATATCGGATATACATAACTCGACCGATTGTAAATCACAAGTTTTAAACTATTTTGCGGTATCTGTGCTCAATAATTTCTTAATAATGAAGTGGGCTTGAAGTTCGAGAATAAAGTGCCTTTTGGTCGTTTTTACATGTTAACTATTTAATAAATATTTATTTTAAAAAAATAAACTACTTTAAGACATAATATTTGATTTCCATTAAGTCTGAAAAGGATTCATAAGTTCTATAGATATTAGTCAATAGTATTATTATATACAAGTTTCAGAGACTATTCTATATTACTCTTAGAAGTTTTCAAAATTACTTTTGGAAAAAAAATAATTAGTAAATTTTTTTCGACTCCGTGCTGAGTGGCGAAACTCAACCTCGTCCTAAATAGGTGCAAAAATATTACCTTTTCTGTTTGCCTCAACGCTATGTTTCCCCTGTCTACTCCGCTATATAAAAAAAAAATAAAAAAAAGGGAGGCCAGTCGCAGCGGCACGAGGTGTGACTGTAAAACCGACTGGTTGTGGGTTCGATCCCCACTCGAGGAGATGAAATATTTACTTAAATTTATATTTCCATTTCTTCGCTCTGGTGTCGAGGTTAAGCGCGGCGTTGAGTTCTGCCACTCAACACGCAATGCCTCCAGAATTCGGCAAAAAGTGGGGAACGGAGTGTCTTAACACTAGGTTCCCTCTGCCTACCCTGCTGTGTGCGGGATACAGCGTGAAGCTGATTTTTTTTAAAAAAATTATATACTAATATGTGAAGCTAAAACTTTGTACTACATTTTTGCAAACATTACGCGTACTTAGAATTATAAAATTTGATATGAATTTGGTATGAGTGATGATGACTGATGAATGCTTACTTATAGTTTAAAAAAATATATATAATAAATATAACACACGCTACCATAATATATATACTTGACAATATGCCTACACTTTTATATAAAGCAACAAACACGTTGCTATGGCAACGCGTATTATACGCGATAATACGTTCTCTAATCTAATTAAAACAACATGAAAAGTAAATTTATAATTTGCAGTTCTAATTAAGATTTGTATAATTTAAAAAACAAATTGATTTCAAGGCTGCAGTTGCAAATCATTAAACAAAACAGTATCAAATATTTGAAGTTAAGTATGAAACCATGAAGTTTTTTAGTAGGGTATAACCGGGATGAATTCCCCATTTTCTAAGAATAATACTTACCAAAATAAAAATTGGAAAAACGTTTGGTAAATACGTTCTACATGCGTCCTTTCTTTTGAAACACAATAATTAACGCAGGGTGAATTATTTTTATTTTTATGAGTATTGTCTGCAGTGGACGCTAAGAATGCTTGATAATTTAAAATATAAATATTCATTGATTTGTAACATTAGAAGTACATTTAATTTTTGAATTTTTATTTTATTAATAGATTGGATCACATAGTATTATATTGCTGTCATGCATTAAATTTTAGTATACTGGAAAGCGCGCAGTACTAGCGCGATGTCCCTTTTTTTATAAAATATTATAGCTATTCTACTAAAACCTTTACAATTATCAAGTCCCGGTAATCAAAACCTTCATTTCTATCTGAATTCTGGAGGCATTGCGTGTTAATTGTTAGAACTCAACGCTGCGCTTTGCCTCGACACCACAGCGAAGAATATAATAATATAAATAAATATTTCATTTTCTGGAGTAGAGATCGAACTATAATATAAATAAGTAAATACGAATAAAATACGAATAAGTCGCCTTTAAAGTCACACACTTTATTGATAACATTTTATTTGCGTGAAAAAAAAATATAAATATTTATTATTTTAAATTATATTTTAACATTATTTTAAATTCTTTTTATTAAAGGTCATCGAGATATAAGGAAATGTAGATAGCTTTAGAAAATTCGAGTCGACAATCACATTAGCTTGGGATAAGTGCCTCTTTAAATTTTCAGAAAAATCTATACAAAAAAAAAGACAATGATTGTCTCCTAAATGTGTTTCTAATGTTTCAATCTATGAACGTGATTAAAATAAAATGTAAGCCATTGCCACATATAAAGTTACAAAGCAATGAATAATTATATTTAAAATTTTCAAGCGTTTGTTCATACTAGTGAAAAATATTTACCTAGCGCAATAGATTAGGTTTCAAAAGAATTAGGTTTTCAAAAGAGCCGAAAGCATATAGAATATATTTAAAAAAGTATTCCTAATTTTTATTTTTGTAAATTAGATTTTTAGAAACTGGGGCGCCTATCTCATTGGGCCATCTATCCTGGTTTTACCTTATATTTCAGTATTTCATAAATCTGTCCTTATTACATGGGTATAACAGCTATGCAATGTAACGGTTAGTGGAATGTCAAAGAAAGTTAAGAAATCCTACCTTATTCAATACTTCCTTCAAGGAAATAATAAAATTGAAAAAATTTCCGCCATATAATCTTAATAACGAAAATAAAATCGCTTTCTGCTGTCTGTCTCTAAGTATGCTTAAAGAAATTTAAAACTTAACAACGGATTTTGATGCCGCTTTTTTCAATAGAAAGAATGATTCAAAAGGAAGGTTTATAAGTATAATAATATCCATTACATAGTAGAGACAAACTGTCTAAATGTTATTTTTGATATTTCTAATGTGATGCCGTAAATAATTACATTTTCTCGCTTACATTGCAAACGCAGGCTGAACCTCACGAGATTTATTAAAATAATGTACTAAGCATTGCATACCTTGAAAAGATCTACAGAAAACTCCACAATAGTATATGTCTATCTCTGATGGATAACGCACAATAACAGCTTATTGTCATTTACTTTTTACGAAAAATAATGGCTACCTTTCGAAGCGACTTTATTCAATACAGCATTAATTCTTATCCAATAAAGTATCTTAGATACATTGTTAATATAATATAAACAAAAAAAGGTATTACTGATTTGCGGCGTAATTCAGTGTATTAAATAAATAATAATTCAGTAGTTTAAGCGGGCGAAGCCGTCAGTGGGTCGGTGGTGTGAAATAAAATAAAATTTATAAAAATAACCGTAGCGTTTGGCGCTCCGTTCTCTCTGACTATCCCGCAAGGGATAAAGCGTGAAGCTAAGTTAAGTTTATAAAAAAAACAATACGCCTGGCTGCAACCACTAAAAAAATACAACAAGCCGAATAGTTGATTAGGACTATCGGGATTTTCTTCTACTAATTTTATGTTCACGAGGAAACCGGAAACACTTTTAATGAGCATTGATAATCCTAATCCTCACAATTATTTTTGTTGTGTTGGCTTGTTTTTTTTCTTCTTATTTTTTACACAGAGAAAATTCATTCATCAACGCTGTTTACGTAGAATTACGAAGCCAGTCGAGGTGCAGAGGCATGAGCGTGCGACTGTTGACTACTTATCCAACGTTACTCATCCAACAACGAGGTTGTGGGTTCGATTTCCACTTGATGTAATTAACGTAGACATAGTAAATGGGAACGTAGTGGCTCAGCAACACGTTTCTAAATTCCTTTTACATAATTTAATAATCCTTTTTCCCGACTGCTAAGGAAGGGTTATGTTTTTCGCGCGTATCTTGTATGTATGTAATATTCTTTATTACCTCGTATCTCCAGAACCGCTGAACGGATTTACATATTTGAGGTATCGTTAGATTTGTATTAACCGCCCAAGTGTTCTTAGATAGGTGACGTTAATAAAAAATAATCATGGCGGCTGTGGTACGCCATTGGACTTAGTGAAAAAAAAAAATTTCGTTTCGAATACTACAATATGGATATCAAATTTAAGAGCTCAATTTCAGGATTTCAAAAAGGTATATAATGATTATCATTACCATGATAAATTCTAACAAAAAAATGAAAAATAAAAAATATTTGTAAAAACAAAAACCCCGACTGCATCAAACTAAAAAGAAAATAAACAAGCCCAATAGTTTATTTGGATTAACAGTCGGGACCTATAAGTAATTCTTCAATTAATAAAATCTTTACCAGGAACCCCGCATAATTTCAAGAGGTCCCGACTGTTAATCCTAATAAACTATTGGGCTTGTTTATTTTCTTTTTAGTTTGATGCAGTCGGGGTTTTTGTTTTTACAAATATTTTTTATTATCATTTAAAATTAAATATTTTAAATTTTTACTCGAATTTTTATTTTTTTTATTGGTTTAAACTTCAGATTTCTTTCGAGCCCGACTACCCCTCTCTCCCTAGCCCAGCGGAAGCTGAGATCCTGAAGCATCCGGAGTTAATCCGACCACAAAGCCTTGTCCATATTTATGGACATCATAAGAAACCACGGCAAGAGGGCTATGAGAAGACGACCCGAGCAAGATTTCTTTCTAAAGTTAATACAATAATTAAAATGTGATAAAGTTATTAGAACGTGAAAGTAATATAGATTAGTAAGTAAAAACTTGTGTAATTCAAGCGGGCGAAGCCGAGAGCAGGTCGCTAGTGAATATTAACTAAAATAATAAATATTTATATTAAGTATTAATATTCTGACGTTGCTACGGCAACGCGCATGCGACAATTCGTTCCCTAGTCTAATTAAAACAACATGAAAAGTTAATTTATAATTTACAGTACAAGTTAAGGTTTGTATAATTTCAAAACTATTTGACTTCAAGGCTTTAGTTGGAAATCATTAAGCACAATAGTTTAAAAGACTTATAGTTAAATTATGACACCATGAATAGTTTAATATTAATACTGTTGAGTGAGTATTTTTATTAGTTCTTGCTTCATAAAATAAATCATTTCCCCATTTTTCTTTTCTTCCATTACGCCTGTGATAGCCTACACATTATTCTTTTATAGTGTCACCTTGTACACCACACACAGAAGGGTAGCCAGAAAAAAGCTGTTAAGACATTTTCCGCTGGATTCTGGAGGTATTGAGTGGCGGAATTTAACGCTGCGCTTATGCCTCAACACCAAAGTGAAGAATATGGAAATATAGCATTTAATATTTTTTTCTTTCGTCGCGTTACCAGTTATAAAAATGAAAAAAAAATCAGCTTTACGCTGTATCCCGCACACAGAATGGTGTTAGAGGGGGTTAAGACCCCTTCCGCCGAAATCAGGACGCATTGCGCGTAGAGTGGCAGAACTCTACCCTGCGCTTTGCCTTGACATCAGAGCGAAGAAATGAAAATATAAATTTAAATAAATATTCAATTATACATTTCCTCAAGTGGGGATCGAACCCACAATAAGTCGATTTTACAGTCACGCTTTGTGCCCCTGCGCGATGACTAGTCTCCATTACCATTTTTACTTAAATTAAATTTATGTGAAACTGGTAAATATAGCGCTGAGTTATGCCACTAAATACGCAACGTCCCCAATATTATCTATGCCCACCCTGCTATATGTAAGATACAACGTGAAGGTAAAAAAATGTGAATATTAACAAATATTTTCTTCACAGCAGTCCACAGTCAGATCCTAGTGCACCATACGATCGAATATGAAAAAGCGGAAGAAGGACAACTTATGAACACTGAAAAACCACCAGAACCAGAAAAGCATATAGAAAATTATTTTAATGCAACAGAGGGAGAAATAAAAGATTTAACAAATTTGACACATTACGATACAGGGGAGCTTAAGCCGTATTCTGAATTAAATTATACAAAATTAACTCAGAAATCTTATCCGTTAACAGATAGAGAAATAGTTATTCAAAAGAGATTTTTCCCTTTACTAGGATTATTGTTGCACGGTGCAAGTTTACTAGTACCAATGGTAATACCAGACATAATACCAGATATAATATCAGATATACTACCAAACCCACCTAAGACACCGGTTACAAGTATTACTGAGCCAACCGTTGCTGACAGTAGTGATTATACAGATGAAGTTACAGAAAACACAACGAGTGATGATGAAGACGATGATGATGAAGATGAAGATGAAGATGACGATGAAGATGATGACGATGATGATGAAGATGATGAAGATGATGATGACGATGATGATGATGATGATGAATATGAGAGTACAGAAAGCACAAATAATTATGATGATTATGAGAGTACAAAAAGCTCTAAGAAAAGGTATAAGAAGCATTAGGAAAAGAAGGAAAAAACCTAAGATATTAATAACAGCATAGACATCGATAATAATAATCTTTATTATATATAAAAGTACAGACAAATAAAAAAAAATATCTATGTGAATTAGGGTGGGTCGATCGATTTTGGACGTTTTTTTGGTCATGTTAGATTTTATGTGGGGGTCTCAAAATTCTTTGTTAGTTTTTTAATATTTTTATTTAATACATTTTTAGCTCAGTACCAGAACTCAAACTTTCATAAATATATTATTTTATAAAACTCACTTTAAGGAAAAAACCATTTATTATGATCTTTAATATTTTTACTTAACAAAAAACAAACATACTGCAATAGAACTGTTTGTTGAATTACAGGTACTACATTGCTTTTAATGCAAGTTCAAGCGGATGAAGATGTGCTAATATTATTTATAATCATACATTATTGATTTTATTTTTTATAATAGTCGTGATTTTTTCATTCTGCTTTACAATGTATTCCGCGTAAAGCAGGGTAGGGAATTCAGTATTAAGGATTTAAGTGGCGGAACTCAACCTCGTTCTAAATAGTTGCAAAAACATTACATTTCGGAGTACTTCAACACTATGTCTTGTCTGTCTACTCCACTATATGCGGGATACAACGTAAAGGTAAAAAAGCTATATACTAATGTAATGAGTAAAGCAAAAACTTTTTACAAAACTTAACGCGAAACGTAGAACTACAAATTTGGTACACTTATACATAGTTCATATAGAGAAGAAGTGCAGAATGCTAATATGTTTATAAAAAATATGCATAAAAAACATAAAACTAATAAAATAAATATTACACATACTACCAAAATATATGTCAGCTTCACGCTGTATCCCGCACACAGCGGGGTAGGCAGAGGGAACCCAGTGTTAAGACACCGTTCCCCACTTTCTGCCGAGTTCTGGAAGCATTGCGTGTTGAGTGGCGGAACTCAACGCCAAGAAATGAAAATATAAATGTTAATAAATAACATTTAATATATGTACTTGACAATATGCCTACACTTTTGTATAAATTAACAAACACGTTGCTATGGCAACGCGTATTATACGCGATAATACGTTCTCTAATCTAATTAAAACAACATGAAAATAAATGTATAATTTGCAGTTCTAATTAAGTTTCGTATAATTTTAAATCAATTTGATTTCAAGGCTACAGTTGCAAATCATTAAACAAAACAATATTAAATACTTCAAGTTAAGAATTCTTATTATACCATACAATTTCTTATTACCCGACTGCGCACAGCAAAGACGAGTAACATGTTTATCAGTATATGTATGTATGTTTGTTTGTACGTGGTATAATAGAGATCAATTAAATTGACCGAATTTATTCTTAGGACCATCGATTCGTCTTAACAATCGCAATCGTCACTAAATCTATGATATGAATAAAGTAAAAGTTAAATATTTTTTTTTTAATAAAAAGAGATTACAGTAATAAATAAGAAGATACAGGCATCATTTTATGAAGGTTAATTAATCTACCACCGGTTACACCAGAGTTACTGCCTCAGATCTGAAAAGTACCGGCGTAAGGAACTCGTCGTAGCGCAGGGGCACAAGGGTGTGACTGTATTGCGACGTTTGTGGGTTCGAATACCATTTGAGAGAATTTATTAATATTTTCATTACTTCGCTATGGCACCAAGGCCCAAAGCCCAGCCTCCGTGATCCGGTCGCTACTAGATATTATCTAATGTAATATCTATTTATATTAAGTCTTAATATATACAAAAAATATTTAATGATTCACTGAAACTGGTATATTTAATAGTGATAGATATAAAAATTATCAAATTTATTTTAGATATTTATGAATGTAGACATTATCATGTTAAAACTATTGAATTATTTAATAATTAAATAAATGTTTACAAATATCGATCTACTAAGGTATTTATTACATACGGTTCCTCAATATAACAAAGGGTGACACTTGTAGCGAGTATTTTTTATTCATTAAGAAAATATGTATTATAAAAATAATATAAAAAATTTTGTAAAAAAATGAAGTCATAATAAACATAACTAACACTCCAAAGTTGAATTCGAAGAAATTCCGACAATAATGCCGACTGATAAGCGCTATTGGTGGTGGGATATTATTAAAAAAAAATAGATAAATAAATAAATTAATTTAAAAAAAAAGGAAAAGCATGAATTATAAGGATAAGGCCGACGTCTGCGTGCGACTGTAAATAGTAGTATCTAACGGATGTAAAAACACGTATGTCACTTTATACACAACTGTATATTGTTAAGCATATGGTTGTGTGTGTTATATGTGTTTTGACAATTTAATATGTTTTAAAAAAAAATTAGCATTCTGCAGTTCTCCTCTATATAAACTATATAGCTCTGTCAATTTCATACTGCTCCGTACGCGTATTTTTTGTAAATAGATGGTATAAAGTTATTGCTAAACCTATTAATACACTGATCCTTTTTTATGTATAAAAATATATTAAATCATCAAAATACTTATAAGGCCAGTCGTGGCACAAAGTGTGACTGTAAAATCGAGTGGTCGTGGGTTCGATCCTCACTCGAGGACCTGAAATATTTATTTACGTTTATATTTTCATTTCTTCGCTCTGGTGTCAAGGCAGAAGCGCGGCGTTGAGTTCCGCCTCTCAACACGCAATGCCTCCAGATCTCGGCGGAAAGTGGGGAACGGAGTGTACTAACACTAGATTCCCTCTGCCTACTCTGCTGTGTGCGGAATACAGCGTGAAGCTGATTTGATTTTTTTGAATACTTATAATAAACACTACCATACGCTTAAGAATATACACTTTTGCATATACTGACAATGGCGTTGCTACGGCAACGCGTATTGCATTAGACAATTCGTTCCCTAGTCTAATTAAAACAACATAAAAAGTTAATTTCTAATTTACAGTACAAGTTAAGGTTTGTATAATTTCAAAACTATTTGACTTCAAGGCTTTAGTTGGAAATCATTAAGCACAATAGTTTAAAAGACTTATAGTTAAATTATGACACCATGAAGAGTTTATTATTAATATTGTTTTGTGAGTATTTTTATTAGTTCTTGTTTCACGTTTTATAAAATAAATAATTTTCCCATTTTTTATTTCTCGCATTACGCCACGATGACGATGACATTATTCTTTTTTAACGTAACCTTGTATACTGCACACAGACGGGTAGGCAGAGGGAATCTAGTGTTAAGACATTTTCCGCTGGATTTTGGAGGCATTACGTTAGATGACGGAACTAAACGTCGCGCTCCGCACTCTGTTCCCCACTTTCCGCCATATTCTGAAGGCATTGCGTGCTGAGTGGCGGAACTCAACGCCGCGCTTTGCCTCAACACCAGAGCGAAGAAAAGGAAATATAAATGTACACGAATATTTCACTTCTTCGAGTGACGATCGAACCCACAACCAGTCGATTTTACAGTCACACTTTGTTCCTCTGCGCCACAACGGGCCTCAAAAAAAAAGTTAACAGTTTTACTTTTTTTTTTAATTTATGTCAAACTGGTAAACACGGCGCTGAGTAAGTGAGTGGCATAACTCAACAATATTCTCTCTGCCCATCCGGCTATATGTGAGATACAACGTGACAGTAAAAAAATGTAAAGATTAACAAATATTTTCTTCACAGCAACGATCCTAGTGCACCATACGATCGAATATGAAAAAACGGAAGAAGTAAAACTTATGAACACTAAAAAACCATCAGAACCAGAAAAACATATAATAAAATATTTTAATGCAACAGATGGGGAAATACAAGTTTTAACAAATTTGACAAATTACGATATAGGAAATCTTAATCCGTATTCTGAACTGAATTATACAAAATTAACTCAGAATTCTAATCCATTAACAGATAAAGAAACAGTTATCCAAAAGAGATTGTTTGGTTTTCTAGGCGTCATGAGTCGCTTGTTGATGCAGGGTGCAAAAGTAGCAGCACCAAAGGCAGTACCAAAGCCATCAAATCTAATAAAACTACCAAAGCCACCAAACCCACCAAAGCCACCAAAACCACCAAAGGCAAAAAATCCAAAAAAGCCTCCAAAACCAACTAAGAAACTGAAGGTTACAGGAAAGACTAAAAAACTAAAGACTAAAAAACTAAAAACTAAAAAACTAAAGAATAAAAAACTAAAAACTAAAAAAACCAAAAAGTCTAGAAGAACCACCAGGAAAAAACGAAAAACAACTACATCAACCACTACCGACAATAGTGATGATACAGATGAGGTTACAGAAAACACAACAATTGATTACGATGCATACGACGGTACAGAAAAAACTAAGAAATTAAAAGGTACAAGAAGCATTAGGAAAGGAAGGAAAACAACCAAAGTTACAGATAACAGCATAGACGTCGATGATGATGATGATGTTCATGATGATTTTTATTATATATAAAAGTACACACAGAGTAAAAAAAAAAGATATGATGTCTACAACGAAGAATAAATAATATATAGTAAAGTTATATATATATATATATATATATATATATATATATATATATATATATATATATATATATATATATATATATATATATATATATATATATATATATATATATATATATATATATATATATATATATATATATATATATTGCGTTTCTGTTGTTGGCTAAATAAATCTCTAGACATGTTAAAAGTCTAAAAAAAGTTGCGTCTTTTCATCCATTGTTTTGTTCTTTTAATGATTAGTGTTTTAATTTATTTGTTGAAGTTTTTATAGTCATAGCTTGTTTACGTGTATCTAGGACCTCGATGAGGGCGAAGGTTTACTACAAGATTACATGCAGAATAAAAATTTTGCGAGTTTTTTTAATTCATTAATATATTTTTTATAAATATAACCAAACGTTTAACAGTGTCAATTTTGTATATTGAATAACACGTAACCAAAAAGTTAACAGTGTCAATTTTGTATATTGAATAACACGGAAAAAAAATACTTTTTGGAGCCTTAATACACGTAATCATAATCTGTTGTTTGCTTTTTACAATGATGACACTTCTTTCATTATTGCATTTTTACAGGAGAAGCATTTTGAAATTTCAAAATAATATAAAATAATAAACCTTAATTAATGCAAGATGAAAATACAATCGTACGGGTGAGGCCAGTCGTGGCGCAGGGGCACAACGTGTGACTGTAAAACCGACTGGTTGTGGGTTCGATCCCCACTCGAGGAGATGAAATATTTACTTAAAATTATATTTCCATTTCTTCGCTCTGGTGTCGAGGCAAAGCGTGGCATTGAGTTCTGCCACTCAACACGCAATGCCTCCAGAATTCGGCAGAAAGTGAGGAACGGAGTGTCTTAACACTATGTTCCTACTGCTGTGTACAGCGTGAAGCTGTTTTTTTTTTCATTTGAAAATACAATATACATAATCAACTAAACCAATTCAATCCTTTCAGCTTTATAATGAGCTATAAAGTATCACTTAATATTATTGTAATAACACTAAACTATTGTTTTATAATGTACAACCCCCTCAATTGTGACATTGTGGCACTAAAATTAAAAATAAATGTAATCATCATGTCAAGGCGTGACTAGAATAAGAACAAGTATTTAATTCGAAAATTATATTTAATTAAATGTATACTTTAAAAAGTTTAAAAAGGCTTAGGTAAAATAAATAAATGTCTAAATCGGGATTTATGCTATCTCGCTTTTGGTAGTTGAAATCATCACTCAAATCAGTGTGCCAGAGGAGTCAGTTTGGTGTTTCATACCAGATTTTGTAGAATCATTTTCAGTATAAGGTTCTTCGCGTCTTATAAGATTGTTAACGATTTTTAAGGGACATGATATCTTTGCTAATGCGTCCCGTGGTGTAACGTTTTCAAATAAAATAAATATAATTAAAGTAATATTATTAGCAAGAAAAATATAAAAAAAGAAATATTTTTTATTAATTTTCACAATTTTTGTAACTGTATTACAAATATGTGAAAATTAATAAAAAATATTGTAATGTTAATGCACTATGCGCAGAGGCACCTCAGGCTTCTTATTAAATTAAAATAAACCCTCCATGCATGTTTTAGTCCAGACTAACCAATATTTCCAGTTACAAATATTGGCCCAACGATGAAATATTTATATTTAATTATTTAATACTGCTTTTATAAAGCACACTAAGGCATTTTAAAACGTCCGCACGTTGGCTAAAGTTGAACAATACTAAAAATCAAATAAGAACACAACTCTTTTTGTGCTCTTATTTCTCGGGCCGTTTATTAGACTGTAATTCTTAATCTAGTGTATATTCAATCGAACTATAAAGTATATAAGTATACACATACGTTGCTATGGCAACGCGTATTACCGTGATAATTGGTTCTTAAGTCTAATTAAAACAACAAGCAAAGTCATTTTATACTTTGTAATACTAATTAAAGTTTGTATAATTTTAAAACAATTTGACTTCAATCCTACAACTGAGAATCAATAAATAAAAGATTTTAAATACTCGAACTTAAATTATGCAACCATGAAGAGTTTTTTAATAATGCTATTTAGTAAGTACTTTTTATTAGTTTTATAAATAATGAATGAGGCCAGTCGTGGCGCAGCGGCACGAGGTGTGACTGTAAAATCGCTCTGGCGTCGAGGTTAAGCGCGGCGTTGAGTTCTGCCACTCAACACGCAATGCCTCCAGAATTCGGCAGAAAGTGGGGAACGGAGTGTTTTAACACTAGGTTTCCTCCGCCTACCCTGCTGTGTGAGGGGTACAGCGTGAAGCTGAATTATAAATAATGTGTTTCCTTCACTGTCCCATTGCGCAACGATGGCCTTGAAATTGGCTTTTTACTTTGATATAGCTCAGATGTACGAGGTTTTTAGCTTTCGCCGCGTCCCCTAGTTTAAATAAAACAAATTTAAGTAAAACTGGTAAATAGTGCTGAGTTCGAACACAACAACAACGCCCCGAATGTTTTCTATGCCTACTCAGTTACATACGGGATACACAGTGTAAAGCTAAAAAGTCCAATGAATCACTAATAAATATTTTCTTCACGGCAGCGATCTTAATGCACCATACGATCGAATATGAAAAAGAAGAAATAGGAAAACTAATAAACACTGAAAAACCACCAGAAGAACCTAAAGAAGATTACTGCAATATAAGAGCAGGGGAAATAAAAAATATAACAAATATGACAGATTACAACACAGAAGATCTTCAGCCGTATGTTCAAGCAGTAAGTGATGTAGAAAATGTTATTCAAAAGAGATGGTTCGACAGTGTAATAAAATGGGCGGGTAGTTTGCTGGGAGAGAGTCCTAAATTTAAACCACAGCTTACGAAACTAAAGCTTCCAAAACCACCTAGACCAACTAAATTAAAAGTTATAAAGAGTACAAGGAAACCAATAAGAACCACTAAGAAACCAAAGACTATTAGAACCACTAGAAAACGAAAGACTATAAGAACCTCTAGAAAACTAAAGAGTATAAGAACAACTAGGAAACCAAAGACTATAAGAACCATTAAGACATCAAAGATTATACGAACTACTATGAAAAAAAGAAAGATAACTAACGACTCAAACGTTAATATTAACATTAACATCAACATGGGGCATACAATTAAGAGTACAGAGAACACGAAGAAAGAACGAAAAACAACCAATGATGATAATTATGACGATACAGAAAGCACCAGCACTGATGAAGAAACAAGCAACGATAATGATTATGAGAGTACGGAGAGCACCAGAAGAAAAGGAAGAAAAAAAAACCAAGGACTCGGACATAGACAGTGATGATGATGATTATTTTTATTATATGTATATAAAGTATATATACGAGGCCGGTCGTGGCGCAGCGGCAGGAGGTGTGACTGCAAACCGACTGGTTATGGGTTTGATCCCCACTCGAGGAGATGAAATATTTACTTAAATTTATATTTCCATTTCTTCGCTCTGGTGTCGAGGTTAAGCGCGGCGTTGAGTTCTGCCACTCAACACGCAATGCCTCCAGATTTCGGCAGAAAGTGGGGAACGGAGTGTCTTAACACTAGGTTCCCTCTGTCTACCCTGCTGTGTGCGGGATACAGCGTGAAGCTAATTTTTTTTTAATTTTAAAGTATATACCAATAATATACTTTATATACATATAATAAAAATATGAATGAATATACCAATAATATTTGTCATGTCTACGAAGAATAAAAAATAAATGTGTTTTTTTAACAATCGTAACAAAAGATACAGTCCATTGGCATTATAAAAAACTTAGCTTCTGTACGTGCTTCACGCTGTAGCCAGCATAGCAGGGTAGGCAAAGCCAAGTAGTATAAAGACATTCGTTACCATTAGGACAATTTAATTCCCCACTTATCGCCGAATTCTGAACACATTGCCTATTGAGTAGCGGAACTCTACGCTGCGCCTTGCCTCATTACTAGAGCGAGTAAATGAAAATATTAAATATTTCATTTTCCTCGAGTGAAATTCGAATGAATTGAACCCACAACCTATCGCGTATACAATCGCATACTTATGACCCTGCACCACGAGAGGCCTCAAATTTATTGTAATGTAATAAAACATTAAAACATGTCAAATCTGTATATTCAAATTAAATAAATACTTAAAGAAGCTATTGTACAATACTAACAGAACAGAAGTCTAAAAATAAATAATTTGTAATATTTGTCTGTCTATCTAATTTGTGTATAACTTTAATGGATTTTGTATGAAACGTTTTCATTATATTGCTATTAGTCCCTATTTATATATAAATTTTGTCTTATTCATATACTTATTTAGTCAGTCTTATGTATATGTTTATATTTGAGCTATCTATTCTATTAAGTGTAACATAGTTAATGGTCCAAAATTGTAATGGCGAGAAAATTACGATGATTATTATATTTTATTTGAATGAATATAACTAGTCACTTCATTATTATTAATTTTCAATGCACTTATCTTTGGGCTGTATTTATATTTAAAATAATCAGTTAATAGTGATGCTTCAGCTATCTATATATATTTTATTAGGTTATGACTTCAATTCACACTCGAAGGCTTAAAATATTTAATAATTTTCATTCCCTTGCTCGGGTAACGCAATGCCTCCAGAATTCGGATAAAAGTGGAAAACGGAAGTGTCTTAACATTAGTGTTCTAAATTCCTTTTCTCTTTTCTTTCTTTGCTTACCATGCTATGAAGCTAAAAGAAATAGTATCTACTTTTTGTAAAAAAATACGTGTACGGAGGATTATGAAAATGAAAATTTTATTCAAATAATGCCTGTAAATATATAAAACTATCAATATAAATTGAGGCCAGACGTGGCGCAGCGGCCCTCTGCCTACCCTGTTGTGTGAGAGATACAGCGTGAAGCTGATTTTTCTTTGATTTTTATTTATTTTGCTTAATGATTTGCAAATGTAACCTTGAAGTTAAATTGTTTTAAAGTTATACGCACATTAGTTAGAACTGCTAATCATAAATTAACTTTTCATGTTTTTTTAATTATTAGACTAGAGAACAAATTGAGGCGTACAATACGCGTTGCCGTAGCAACGTACATAGTAATAGATACTTTATACAAAAGTGCCTATATTGTATAGTCAAGCTTGGTAGTGTGTGTCAAATTTATATTGGTTAAATTAAAAATCAGTTTCACGCTGCATCCCGCACACAGCAGGGTAGGCAGAGGGAACCTAGTGTTAAGAACTCTTTTCCCCACTTTCTGCCGAATTCTGGAGGCATTGCATGTCGAGTGGCAGAACTCCAAGCCGCGCTTAACCTAGAGAAAGAAATGGAAATATAAATTTAAGTAAATATTTCATCTCCTCGAGTGGGGATCGAACCCACAACCAGTCGGTTTTACAGTCACATATTTGTGCCCCTGCGCCACGACTGTTTTTTAGATTTTATGTATGTTGATGATTTTTACTATAATGTTAAATAATAATAAATTAAAAAAAAATACTAATTACTGTCGAAAAATGTAACAAAAATTTTAAAGAGTCGAAAAATCTTTTCAGATTGTTTAAAAATTATCACCCATCTAATGTCAGCTGCTGTGAAAACAGCTTAATCAAGTTCTAATTTTGAAGCCTAGTTTCTAAAATGTTAAGACAAACTTTTTAATATTATTTTTTTATTAATATTTCCATTTCTTCGTTCTGGCACCAAGACAAAAGTCCGGCGTTAAATTCCGCCGCTCAACACGCAATGCTTCGAAAAAATCAGCGAAAAGTGGGGAACGCAGTGTCTTAACACTAGATTCCCTCTGCGGGTGGTGTGGGTGAGTGCGGGATACAACGTGAAAGTGATTTAATTTTTTTTTTAAGGCAATACTATTATTTTACTTGAACAAAGAAAATTGTTGTCTAGACGTGTAGTAAGTGACACGCTATTATTATATTATCAACCCTTGTTTTGCTATTTTAATTTTTAACTTACCATTATTACGGTTCAAATTTGTCTGTATGTTTATATTTTTATAGCTTGTTTACGTGTATCTAGACTACCTTGATGAGGGCGTAGGTTTACTACAGGATTACACACGGAATAAAGAATTGCGAACTTTTTCAATTTATTCATTTAATTTCTATAAATAAATAAATCCAAAAATATTTATGGATATATAAATCTTTATAAGTCAAAATTATATTTTTGTAATTATATATTAGTGTGTCCGCTGTGGTTCGCTTTTTACCAAAAAAAACCTTTTACGGATTTTGATGAAACTTTGTTAGTTATATAGGTGAGCAACATATGTAAATTAGGGTAAGGTTGCTCAAGTCGTACCCCCTAAGGAAATATTATTGTATTTTTTTATGCAATATATATAAAACAAAATATTCTGCATTGCTTAAATCTTTATTTAGTTGCCTTTAAATCAATAATGTTGCAAACATGAAAATCTTTTATTAAAATAGTTTTTTTTTAATTATTTAGAAACATAGCTTCGGTACGAGTAAGGCGCCCAGTAGCCTAATTCGTACTACCTATAGCCTTAATCGTACTTAGGAAATAAAATTCGGCAAAACACAATAAACTATATAGAAAAATTCTTAACAAAAAGACATTATAAGAACAACTTAAAAATTACAATTAGTCAGTCTAAAATGAACTTAAAGCATTTTTTTTGTGGTTATTAATTATAAAAATCAAACCTAGTTACCTACTAAGTTTAACAGTATTATTTATGGAAAATAAAATTATAAAGTTTAAAGAACAAAAATTATTGAGATTGAACACAAATATCACAAATATATTTTTTTATTTTATTTTCAACGCCAGCACATAGATCGTGTATCCAAGCTTTACATTTTTTACATTGGATCATGTTTTCTTCGCGATCTTCCTTACAAAGTTTGCATAACCATGATTCTTTTATTTTTTTGACCTTCTTTTTCTTACATGTCTCATCTGTATTTCTTCTTTTTATATTTTTGTTAACTCCTTTTTCTGTTTTAATGCTTTTCAAATCTGGTACAGGCTTTTTTTTATTTATGTTTACTTTGACTTCTATTTCACTCTTGTAGGGACTTGAAGTTATTTCTATTGTTGGCTTAGTACCTTTCGTAACTTTTTTTATGCAAGGTACAGGAGATAAGATATTCAAGTGTGACTGAGTCACTTTGTTAACTGTTAATATATTTTCATTGTGTGATGAATCTCGTGATATTATGGAGGGTCCTGGTTGAACAATGGGCGGTGTTGAATCTCCAGTTGCTAAGGGTGTCGTCATTATTTTTGGTGGAGAGGTTGATTGAACTATTGGTGAAGATGCAACTGTTATTGGCAACGATGCAGCTATTGGTGACATTAATATCGATGGCGATGAAGTTTCCGTAGTTGATTCAGTTGTTTTATCGATTTCTTGCTTCGATGGATCAGAAATGTATACAGAAGACGCAACGAAATCCTCTTCTTTAATTACATATCTGTCACAAGGCCATAATCCGGTTGCTTTAAAACCATTCAGCGCTATATCCATACGGACTGCTCGAGGGTATGCTTTTCCCAACAATTCTGCAACGTTAGCTTGTTTTATGCAACAACCAGGATTTGAGCGTAACCACGAAGAGGCCACTTCATTGTAACTACTTTTTAACGATTTAAAGAATGATCTGTCCAACGGTTGTAGGCGGTGGGTCGTGTGAGCAGTAAAAGCAACATTAGTTTTTGGTCAGTTTTTTGTAGCCTTGTGTATTTAATAAAATGCTGAAGCCATTGAACGAAGAGTTCTGACGTTATCCACCCGTTCTTTGAGCAACCAAATTCTGTATTTGGCGGAGCTCCTGATTTTAATGCATCGTTCAGCCTACTGCGCTTAAATATTAACATCGGTGGGATGAATTCACCTGCTGCATTCATTGCGCATATGCAAGTTGTGGTCAGACCCCTTTCTCCACTTGTCGTTGCGCCTACTTGGTGTTTTCCCTTTTGAGCAATAACTTTGGAAGGTTTGTGAACGGTGGAAATTGCAGTTCCGTCCATATTATATATTTGATGTGCAGCAAATTTGTATTTATCTATAATTTCTTCGTATTTATCAAAAAACTCATTGACACGCTCTTTATTAAACCCTTTACTTCTGGCCATTGATGTTGGTTCGGGAACACGCAAGGACAAATTAGGATGTTCTTTCATAAATCTATAATACCACTTTTTGCCCGCTATTTTCTTCTCTTTATTAAACCGATGACGTAGTTGAATTTTTCAGCAAGCTCGAAAGCAAGTTTCCGGAATTCCGTGGTAGTTAATCCGAAGAAACAAGATTCTAGATTCATCAAATGCTGTGCTAATACTTCTTCCATATCTGGTGGTATATCATTAGGTCTTCCCATTTTTTTACTTTTATTCAAGCCTTTCAAATGTCGACGCAGTGTAGGTTTTGGTATATTATATCTTCTACAGGCTTCATTAAACCCAATTTCTCCATTCCGATGTTTCTGTAAAGCTTCGATCATATCCTCCTGCTTCCAAGTGTTATACTGTCGTTTCGCCATAATATTACCTGATATAAAATTAAAGTAAATTATTAACAATTTCCATATTACCTAACTCGTACCGGTACGAATAAGGAATTCGGCATAGGTACGACTTAGGCAGCAAGGTACTCTAAGTTTAGAATTAAAATTCAAAAACATAACCTCAAAAGTTTGAATGTTTGGGTATGCTTAAATAATTGCCTGATATGTAATACAAATAGATGTTTACAAAGAAAAAATATAAAGATTACATTCTCGACATAAAAAGCTTATGAATAAACAACAAAAACTATACAATACTGTTGGAAAAACTTACTTTTCGAATATTTTCGTATCAAGACGTCGGTCGGTCACTCACTTTTGAACGTTTGCTCGCTCGTCTAAGTAGTTCAGATTAATAACACTAGATGGCACAATTTATAATTAGCATTCGATATTTTGCCGGGGTACGACTTAGGCCGTGGTACGACATAAGCAACCTTACCCTATATTAGCGTTTTGAATGCCAGATAAGAAATCCTGTGAAATCGTAGCAGCTCGTTGGCCAAAGTTGGTCAGCATAATGAACAAGTTCTATTGGCACATATTCAACGAAGGCCCGATGGAATATTAGCAGCCCAGCTATATATCCTTAAAAGTAGAAGAAGAGTGGGAATAACGCATTACAAAAGTTTGTTGACATGGAATCGAACCCACAACACTCACGTATACAGTCCAACAAACCACAATAATACAGTAAATGCTCAACATTTTATCCGATCGTATATTTTACACAACAAAATCGAGCAAATTATTTATGAATGTAGATCGCCTTGGACACTAAATGTAACCCGACCAATAATTAAAAACTTATTGTACTATGTTTTTGTACCTGTCAGTGCTTACTTCTTGAAGTGGCATATTTATAAAGGGCAAGTGAATTAATTTACTTTAAGCATATTCTTTTTAACTACACTACACGCTGTATATCGTATATAGCAGAGTAGGTTGATGGAAACTAGTGTTAAAATACTCCACTTTCCACGTATGGTACCCTTTTCGAGACATTGGGTGCTGAGTGCCGGAACTCAACACCACACCACTTTGTTACCAGAACGAAGAAATAACAAAAAAATATTTCTCCGAGTGGGAATCCGAGCAACTACCGTCGCGTTTACAATCAAAGAAAAAACTTGACAAATTCTCTATAGTCTAGTAGACAAAAAGAATATAATGTTAAGACATTACGTTCTCCACTATCAGGCCGAATATTAAATTATGCGTGTTGAATAAAGGAGCTTAACAAGGTGCTCTTTTTTACCGCTTCGTTTATTGGCCAATTTATTTAAACACTGAGCAAAACAAAAAAAATGTTCAAAAGAAAAAATATAGCAATTTTATAAACGCCTAATAATGTTTAAGCTACTCCTGTGCACAACGGCATGGCGTCTGTCCGTATCTGTAACTGTAAGGGCGACGGTAGTAGATTTGATTCCTATTCACGAGATTAATTATTTCCATTTCCGAGTTCTGGTAACCATACAAAGCGCGCCGTTAAGTTACTCAACTCAAAGTGCTGTCTAACGGATTCGGTGGAAAAGTGGGAAACGGATATATCTTAATGAGAATGGAGTGTCTTAGAAGACAGGTCTTCTAGGTACTCTCTGTATACCCCGCTATGTGCGGGATATAGTGTGAAAATAAACCAGTTAAATAAAAGTTACTGATTTAATTAAACAAAAAATATATATAAATAATGAAAAAAATATTTTACCAAAATCATTTCAGTGTAATATTATTGAAAAGGCAAAATAAATAAAAAAAATATGTATGTATATTTACATTGATTAGTAAAAATACTTTTTAAAATAAAAAAATCGTACATCACCTATAATAAACGCAAGTAACGCCATCTAGTGGAGGAGAATATTATACTTAAAAATAACTTGGACTTATATTAATTTGATAGTAAATATTTTAATTTCAAGTGGATATTTAAATTTTATATAACTTGATTGACTTGATACGAATGAGGCCAGTCGTGGTGCATGAGCACAAAGTGTGGCGGTGAACGCGACAGGTTGTGTATTCGATTCCCGCTAAAGGAAATATTTAATATTTTCACTTCTTCGCTGACCAGACCGGTCTGGCAAAGCACGGTAGTGAGTTTCACTACTCAACACGCAATCAACACTAGGTTCTCTCGGCCTACCTGTGTGTGGGATACATATGATATTTAAACACGAATTTAAGATTTGAAACGTCGAATTAGATGTATAAAATTATGAAATTGAAGTATAAAATTATGAATTTAAAGAGAAAAACTATACTTAAAGAGAAAATCTATATATTTTTTCTAAAATATAAACCAACCGCCGCGACGAGTGAATGGGCTCGCCGAGTGGGTGAACCACTTTATCTAAACAATTATTTATTTAAAAAGTTGACCACATATATAATCACGAAAGCTTTCGTATCTTAATATATAATAGTTTTTGTTATTCTCCAGAAATATATTATGCAGGCCAAATTTTGTAGTTGGCTTTTGTATTTTTTTGTTCCAATAATCATTATTCGGACATGTATACAATATACATACGAATTAAATTTTTAAGCGAACGAAAAGTAAAAAAAACATGATTATTTTTCAGTAGTCACAGGACCACTGCGGATGCCGAAATATAAAATAAAAATTGTTAATATAAACTTTTATGTATATAATAAATATTTAATAAAACCATATACATATTTTATAGATAATTTCCTTTAAACATCTTGGCTTTTAATGTATATTTAACAAAATTATAATACATCACTTACCTTTTGTCACTTCCTCGACGTGCAGTTCTGTCTTGTGGTAATTGACTTGTGGTGGGTTCAAATCCACTCGGAACTCGAAGACAAGTTTATATACTAAATTTATATCGCTACATAATATGCAGCATTTTCAATACGGGCAATAACCTCAAAACTTACGATTTACCCCACAAATATAATTAAATATTACCAAGTATTTATATAACAATAGATAATTAGATCTTTTTCTTTTTTAAAAAATACCTAAAATCTAACTACCTACCTTTTTGTTCCATATGTCCTTTTAATTGTTCCGCTTTAGCTTGTAACTTGGTCTGCATCGTTTCAGCGCCTTCTTTCATTTTGGCAAGAAGACCTAACAAAATTGATATATTTAATAGCAATAAAAACTCTTTATTGTACTTACACTCATAGAGAAATAAAAGAAAATAAATTATATAAAGGTATAGTTTCCCCTTTCCTTACCCTACTGTGTGCGGGATACAACGTGAAGCTGATTTATTTTTTGCACAATATAGATATACGGAAAAAACACTAATATTGAAGAATATAGAATAATCATGACAAAAAAATGTAATAATGCAAAAAGAAAGGAAAAATCTGCCGTTCCATAACCGACACGCAGGAACTGTATGTATAAAATAAACAGGAATGAATATTCTGGAATGTTTAGTGTAAGAATATAATCAGATATCAAGAATATGAGCCGCCAATAAAATATAAAACGCTTATTTATATTATTACGCATGTACAAATACATATTTATAAATAAAAAAATATTCTCCAGGCCGTCAAAGCACAGGGAGACAAGTGTGTGATTGTACACGCAACGGTTGTTCGCAATAGTTGTTGGGTTCGATTCCGACTTATATTTAATTCCATTAAATATCAAATATTTTCATTTATTCGTTCTGGTGTCAAGGCAATGCGCGGCATTGAATTCCGCAACTCCACACGCAACGCCTCCAAAATTCGACGGAAAGTGGGGGGAACGGAATGTCTTAACACTAGCTACCCCCTGCCTACTCTGCTATATGCAGGATACAGCGTGAAGTAGAAGAAAAAATAATAGTTATATGCTTAAATTATAATTGTTGTGAGGCCAGACATAACATATTACGCATGTAGTTTGCTTTCAACCGGCTATAAAGTGCAAAAAAATCATATAATATTATTTATGCTTATAATATAATAGCCACTAGCAACCCTTAATAGTAAGAATATATACTACGACAAAAATTCCGACATAAATGTCAGACATTAATGTACGGATTTTGTGTGTGAGTAGTGTCTATTTGTGTTCGAGCTGTCTCCAAGGAAACTGATGATAATGTAATGCACTCGTTTGCTCGATGCGGTGTTTTGATATCAAAGCCGCCCAATTTTTTTTTTAAACGACCCTAGACATTTAGGCACAGTGGCTGATGGTTCGACACTAATTTTATAGTGTCACAATAAATTTTGCAATTAGCGACACTCAATGTATACACTGAATTGTACCGTGTTTAGTGTCGTACTCTATTCGTATCATAATAAATAAATAACACACACACACTACTAAATAAATCAGGAATTGAACCCATTATCTTAATAGAAGTCTTCTTAAATTATACCTACCATGTTTATCTTTCTCCTTTAGAAGTCGTTCCATATCCCCCGCCTTATCTTTTACTCTTCCAAAGAAATCTATCCATTATTGAACGCATGTACAAAATACGGGACATTATACAAAAACATACATAATAATACGAAACAATCGTAGTGGTTATAGGTTTAAATACTAATATATATATTTTTCCTAAATCTCTTTTAGTATAGAAAGCAGAGAGCGGAGTATTTCAACAGTATGATGTGTTAATCTAACTCAAGTAATGCTTTGTAATTCCTTAATAGTAGGATTTCAACATGGACAGTTTCCAAATAAGTTTCCAAATAAGTCCCGATATGTTGAATGATAATAATATTCTTATTTATATTTTTTATTACTATGAGGTTAATTCTTTAAAAATTATAATGATACAAACGGCACTTTTCGCATTTAGTAAAAACAATTATGTAATTATAAATAATCAATATTAAATCTAATGTAAGACTATTTTTCTATTAAATTATTACAAAATATATTACCGGATATCCGTTTCGCTGCATCCGGGCTGGCAGATTGAGTCAATGCAGCCACTTTCATATATTCACTTGTTATCAAACCAGCAGCCTAAGAAAAAATATATGTACGTTCATTACAACATTATAATATATATTTATTGAGTGAATTGTGGCGCAGGAGCACAATCGTACAACTTTAAACGCAACAAGTTGTGGGTTTGATTCCTATTCGAAGAAATGAAATATTTAATATTTTGCTTTCCTTGCTATGATAATGAGAGAAAACATAGGGTTGAGTTGCGCCGCTCAACACGATATGTAATATATATAATATTATCTTTAAAATATTATAAAAAAGTATGAAGTTTTTTATCAACGTTTTCATATCAATTAAGATCACTTACCTCCAAACTTGCCGGACTCATCGCTGAATATTCTTCACTTAACAATTCTACTATTAGGCCCTCGATATCGAAGAATAGGATATGACTTTCAGGATCTGTATGAAGAAATAAATTATTTAAACATGGTACAATTTAAAAAAGCAAGTTCATTTTGTAATTATTATTTAATCTATAAAATGTCTATTGCCATTACATATATACATACATATGTATACAAGCTGCTATAATAAATAAACCCAATTATATTTACTTTTATATATATGTATAAATAAATATATATAATAACTATATAAATAATACTGGAAAAGTTCTATTTTGGAATTACAATTTATCATATAAAAACTATTTAAATACATCTAAATCCTATAAAAGATAAACTTTTGTCTACATTTAATCCAACCTAAACTACTATTCTCACTATTGTATGTTTAAAATACAAATTTATTATTAAAAACATATATCATTTTCAATAATAATAAAAAAGTTATTGGACACTAGACTACTCAATACTACGGGGATAGATAAACAACCTTTTTCTAGAAGACTATTATAAAAATAACAATAAAAGACATTTAAAAAATATATAACTACAAATACAATAATAAAAACGCGGTCTAAGACTTAGTCGTATATCGTCAGCTAAGAGTGTAAACCTGCTAACCAGCCTTTAAAGGAAATTCTCGGGAGTGCCAAAAAACGTTATTAAAAACTATGAGTAAGTAATATAACATTAGGTTTTTATAATTGCAAAAAACTATTTATATCTATTACTAAACTAATATTATAAGTGTGAATGTAAGTTTCTTTGTTACGCTTTCGCGACAAAACTACTCAATGGATTATCAAAAAATTTTGTTTATATGCTTAGAGGTATTAGATATAGGATACTTTTTAATATATATATATTTTTAAATTAAACTATACATATTTTTTTCAAATACGAGTACATAACGACAAAAAACGGATTTAGCAGGTTTACACTTTAAGCCCTGGATATGCATAACAATAAATTACTATAGACAATCTCTATAGGCGTTAAGTTCCACCACTTAACACGCAGTTTTTCAAAATAGTTAAAGAGTAAAGAAAGAAGTGTCTTAGCACAAGGTTCTCTCTGTTTACCCTATTGAATACTGCAAAGCTAAAAGCCATACACATTCATACATTACCATGCATTGCCTGACGTGCTTTACAATCCGCTTTACCTTTGATTAGACATAAGTATACACATATGTATTTATTTTTACTTAACCGTGAAGTACCTAAGTTATAGAATATTTGAAAGGGAATCGAACTTACGATACACGCCTATATAGTGCGATTAACTAAGTAGTAGATCAATAGAAATTAAAAGTGCTATATAGGTTTACAATAATAGCCATATCTAATATTTGTGTTAAGTGAATAGGTTAATGTGCAAGACATACCTAAAGTCGGATATTTTTTTTATATTTAAATAAGTCAAAAAAAAATTAAAAAATACATCCAGGCATGCAACATTCAAAGCAGAATGTTTAATAAAAACTTTTAATACATATAAAGTTAGTCTTAGTATTTAATAACAACAATAATACTAAGAAGCTAGACGAACGAAAGACGGACGATGACGTAAAAATAAAAAAAAAACATATATTTATATAAAATTTCAATATTTTTAATAGAATCTAAGAAAATGTCTAAAGTAAAATTACTTTTAAGAATTTTAAATATATCTTTACAATAAAAAGATAATACTGCAAAACTGTGTCATTAGGTATAAATCAATAAATATAAAAAATCCCATTTTTTTTCTCTAATGAAGGATTATATAATCATGAATGAAACATTCATCCTCCTTATAAATAACAAATCTATACCATAAAAAACGGCCAAGTGAGAGTTTGTAACGATTTTTTCATGTTATAGAACGTATCACTGCCAATTTATTTAATATAAGTTTTTACTTAATAACTAAATAAATAACCAAGTTTCATAATTATAGGACTACGTCGACTGGAAGTATCCGTTCCACATAGGTTTTAACTACGGGCTATTTTTATTGCATTGACTTCGAAGATTTTTTTTCCGTACTGGAAGGGATTGAAGTCTGGAATGGATGTTAATTTCGGCTTGATACCTCCATGAGTTCAATAAAAGGAGAGATCTTGACAGATGGACAAACAGAAAGTGAACCTAATTCTAATTCTTCTCTAATGAACGATTACAGTACAAACCATTTATATCTCTAAATTTCAAGTCTATACCAATAAATCCTAGAATTTTTACTACAAAAGTAATTAAGTTAAAAACTTATAATTATTTATAACAAAAAAAATACACACCAGCAGGATTAGACCTAAACCCCTGTATGGTTAGCGGAGCTCGTCTCGCCCTCGCCGGCTCCGCCAACGGCCCCGCATTCCCGCTCCTGTCAGTCGCTTGTAACGCGGCTAAGCCACGCTGGGTGGCCGCCCGCATCGCTGTTAAGTTACGGTGGCGGAGCCCTCTGGAGATAAGAAAAATCATCAGAAAAGTCCTTTTTGTCGTAATAATATGTTTTTTTTTAACATCTATCCTTACAAATTTTCACATGTATAATATTAGTAGGACTATAGTATAATATTAATACCAAGCTCACCTAAAGAAATGAACAGCGGGATTGGCCAAACCCTGCAAATCGGTGCCAGATGTCATGGCACCACCAAGCTCGTCCGCCAAGGTTTCATCGCAAGCTGATAACACTTCTTCTGCTATCATACCTGTTAAAACATGCACAAAATCTTATATATCTATACTGATACTAAAAGGTGTTGTGGGTTGGATTCAAACTCAGGAGAATAAATTTTCTCGCTTTGGTATTGAGATACAGAGCGACATTGTCTCGAAAATTTGGGAAGAAAATAGGAAATGATATGTCTTCATACTAGGTTCCCTCTACCTAGCCTGCTATATGCGGGATATAGGAAGAAGGTAATTTTCTCCCACTTTCTATCAAATTCTAATTAATGCATTGCGTATTGAGTGGCAGAACTCAACGCCGCGTTTTGCATCGTTTCGTCTTCGTCATCGTTTTCAGACCGAGGAAATAAAAATATTAATTATTTTACTTTCCCGTCTAAGAATCGAGCCCCCAACCGTCGCGCTTACACTCACGCCCTTATGCCAACGGGCCACGACAGCTTGTAGTTATAAGTAAATTTTTTATTAAAAGTATTTAAAGTAAATCGGTTTCTTGCAGTTATTTAACACAACTCACCATGTAAAACCCTATCCAAGTGTCCAGTTTCCATTTGCCATACGTATACCGTACCATCACTGCACCCCACCACCATGAAGTCATCTGCAGGCCGCCATTTTATTATTGTCACAGGGAACAGATGACGAGAGGCCAATGTGACGCATTTTCTTTCGGAAAGACCTTTTGGGAATTGTGAAAATAATTATAAATTAAAATATTTTTTTTCTATTATTTATTAATGTTTTATATTTTTTTTTATACATACAAGGTGGAAGTGTCACCACCACTTTAAATGAAACCACAGTTTTAACTACTCTATAAAAGCCTAATACACTTTAAAAAAATCTTTCGCAAAAATGAAAATAATATAAATAATAAAATTATTGTTGTAATAAACGGTAAAACGCCATTTGTTAACGCACGCACACATAAACCTATCAAAGGGAAACCACCGCATCCGCCTCATTCCGAAAACGAGTCGTAGGTATTGGCGGCAAAATTCAAAGTTGATTAACCTTTAGTGTTTTGTAGTAGTATGTGTTTACGTTATTGGTATCTATGCGTAACTGCGTCACACGAAATACAGGTGCGGATAAACATTGTGAAAAGAAAAAAAAACCTACGTCTAAAACTGTTGATCTTGATTAATTTCTTTAGGTATGGGCTTAAAATATTTTACCCTATATGCTGCTATGCTGTTCCCGTAAAAGGAGCGCTGACACTTCCATCCTGTATATTATTTGCTAATACAAAAAAGTAAAAGACTCACTCAATAAAGTAACGCTATGGTCGGAAGCAACTGAGCAGATACATTTCTGTATTCGAGGCTGAAAAGAGAATCAATTATTTATTTATTTAGTTTCATTCGTCGCGTCATAAAACTTACCCTTACCTTACACCTACACCAGTAACAACTATTAGGAAATATGGAGTTTGGGGGAGGTTATTTTGGCAGTTATCAGGTAACTATGGTGCAAAAACAAGTATCTAACTTTCGTTAAATTATGAAGCTCAATTTTTTTTTTTTTTAGAATTAACGGCAATTGTCACAAAGTTATTTTATATTAGCAACGCTCACTTCAGCTGCTATCACGCTTTCCGCGCTTATATCTATTGTTATATTATAGCCTATATATTTTACATATATATTTTACATAAATTTTAGCCTATGTATTATTTTGATATGAAAGCTGTATTATTATAAAGTTTCATCTAAATCCGTTTTAAATTGTGTTTGGATATGGAACAAAGATCATAGAATAAAAGTGAACTCAGAGTAGTTTCTACAACTTCTTACTTTGCAAGAAAAGAAATACTTTAATTTGATTGTTATTTCTCATGTCAACCATTTTTTTTAATTTTTAACCACTAATTTTCTCATATAGAATAGGAAAAAGAGATTATTGTCACTTTCATTAAACAAAGTCTCGCATAAGTAACTACGTAAATACATATAATTTGATATAATTTGAAGTAAATAAATAAAACTCACAGTACAATTTTGTGGCGGCACAATGAGTTGTGTAATTTCACCGGCGTGCACACAGAATCTGTGCAACAGGGCTCCACTGAACAAATCCCAGAGGCAGACGGCGAAGTCTATACCCCCTGACACTAAGTGGGACCTGTCATACCTAAAAGGAAGATTTTAAAAAAAAATAAACAGTTTACATTTTTTACATTTTTTTAATTGGTTATTTCACAACTAGGAAAGATAAATATGTTTTAGTAAATCTATAAAAAAAATTACGTAGCGAGATTTGAAAACTCGCCCCTTACAACACGTCTAAATGCACTGACCAGTAACCCATACGTTCTCATCAAGCTACGTCGAAATTTTTTTACAATTGTTACAACGTGAGGGTTGTGCATTCGATTTCTGTTCAACGGAATAAATTATTTTCCTTTCTTCACTCTGGTAAAGACGAAGGTAAGAACGCAATGTTGCCCCTCATTATGCAATATCTCGAAAATTCGACGGCCAGTGGAGTGTCTATATGTCACGTCTAAACATAATTATAGAACGATTTTTGTTAAAAAATTACAGTACAAATAAATATTTATAATTTATCTTTTCCAAAAAAATAGCAATAATAATGTATTAAATAATTTAACCAAGCATTTAATATTAATCTAGATTACATACCTTTGATGAACATGATGCGGGTACAACAAACAGTTAACTCTGCCATTATGGCCGAGCAGTAGTTGGTGTGGAGGCCAATCTGAAAAAGGAAAATAAAGATAGGAAATCACAACATAAGAGGAATAAGTACAACAAATAGATATTTAGGCAAAGGCTGAAGTAAAAGTAAAGACCGTCTAGTATCTAGGCACTCCTTTCTCCATTTTCTGCTATAAAAGTTTTATATATTTTATTTCGTGCTTTATTTCCATCGGGATAGCCGAAGAGAGAACGGAGCACCAAATATGGTCTCTGTATACCTCCTTCGCCTCGTTCAGTCTCATCAACCGGCATCTACATACTGTTCGCGACGTCGCGATATTCGCGCGTGCGCGGACTTGACACGACATCGACAAGTTCTTAGTTGCGTGTCGTGACTCGTGACGTCACACAATTGTAATAGTTTTAAGTATTATTTAATATTTTCTAAATTAGTAATATGTTTAATTAATAATAATAAATAGAATTATAAACACATATAAGTATCACCTTTTAGTTTTATATAGAAATTCTCGAATTTGTATTGCAATTATATAGTTTTAATATAGTTTACCGAGCTAATTGTTTTAAGATAATAATTACTTTCGTATTGTAAAATTTATTATTGTTAATTATAGGTTTCTATAGAAAAATAACTGATTTATAAGTGCTTAATGTTTGTAAATAATTATTAAGATATTTTATATCATAATAACTTGTGTGAATTTCGTCATAGTTACAGTATCTTTTGTAAATTTCTAATAGTAAATAATTACATATTATATTAATTTACATTTATTAAATAGCTATTTTTGTGTTCTTTTAATATGTATAAATTATAAAAGCGTCCGATAGATAGTAAGTAAAATATAAGCAAAAACTTGTAATAATCATAGTGAAAATATTAGTTTAAATAAAGATAAAACAGCTCGGTGGCTTGCGACTCTCTTTACGGGACTCTCTCTCCGCGCAAGGATAGGTAGCAAAGACGCGCGAACGGTGTGTCGGACAACCATATAGTAAGAAAAATAAGAAGAAAAATAGGAAGACAAATAGAATAATAGGAGGACATATTTGAAGAAGCCGTCAGTCACCGACCGTTATATAGAAATAGCATCTTGTTTCATTCGGCGATCTTTGTGTTCCCACTATCCGGAACCTATAGTGTACAGGGCGTCAGCAGCTCGTTCATTTGAGATCCGCCCGTCGGGTACACATACCCTTCGGCTTATGCTTTTTACATGACCTTCCTCCATTTTATTTTAAAAATACAAAAACACGAGATAAAAAAAATATTTATTTCAACTTACCATCCAACTGCTGATGATTACCATGCAACAATTGCAATTGGACCGTGTGTGTCGCATTCACTATCACAATGGACCCGTCCTCGCGGCCCACCACGAGGCGATTGGCGGCGAGTAGGTAGATTGATGCCGTCAGTTTTGTTTCTAAATTCCAAAACAATGTATATCTTTATTAACAACTGTTAAAGAAGTTAAGTTAAGCAAAAATAGCATAGTGTTAAAATATTCCGTTGAATACTTGTAGCTGCCGTCGGAGTAGAAACTTATAAAAACACTTAGGAAGAGATTTATGTATATTATGTATCGATTAGCGTTACCAAATTCTTATTGAAGCCAGTCGTGGCGCAGGGGCAAGTGTGACTGTAAACGCGACTGGTTGTAGGTTCGATCTCCTCTCGAGGAAATGAAATATATATTAAAATTTACATTTTCATTTCTTCGCTCTGGTGTCGTAGCAAAGCGCCGCGTTGAGTTCTTCTAACATGCAAGGCCCCAGAATTCGGTGGAAAGTGAGTAACGGAGTATCTTAACACTAGGTTCCCTGTGCCTATCCTGCTGTATGCGGGATACAATTTATTTGCAAAGTTGTAGATTCTAGTCTCGAAGGTACTTCTTATCATATAACAGATAAGTTTCATTTTATTTTATTTTTTTTTTATGGAAAAGATTAGGCAAACGAGCGTACGGGTCACTGATGGTAAGTGATCACCGCCGCCTGCGAAAAGGAAAGTGAAACACCGGTGTTAAAATACTCCATTTTACATTTTTAGCAATATCACTTTCCCGAAGTGACTAATATAAAAATATATAATTTTCATCAATTTGCCATTTCTAACAAATATTACATGCGACAATCATACCCGGTTCATCAGGATGACAGAACTGGTCCAGTATGCCCACGGGACTGGGGTTCATTTCCTCCCATGCCATGTCCAAGCTTGTCAGCACTATTGGCGCGTGGGCTGTGAACAATGTATAAAAATTATTAAATTTAAAGTATTATAGATATAATCGTTCATATGTTTTATCTTAAAATTATTTTTATTTTTCATTAATCTACATAATATTTTGACGCCATCGTGACACATTTTCGATATATCCTCTAGATGGTATAAGGTTCAGCACTCGCAGATACAACTGTACAAAAATAAAAATATTAAATATTTATTGAGGTCTCCCTCTACTCAACAGGTTATGTCTCGAAATTTGTGCAGCGCATAGGGAACAAAATTTCTTAATACTAGGTTCCCTCTGTTTACCCTGGTAAATGCAGGATGCAGCGTGAAGCTAAGAGAGTATCAAAATAAAAATATTAAATAAAAAGTATTAAAAACTTACAAGAAACATTCCTGGGTTGTGGTACAGCCGCATCATCCACATTCCATAAAGATACTACGCCTGCAGAATCCCCTCTTAATAGCAATCTTCTTTGCTTACCACCAACTGATGTTAGTATGAAGCGCATTGCCGGTGGACATGATAAAAGCTATAATGAAAAAAAAAACATATTGATTATCAAGTTAGCAGTTCATCTAGCAAGAAAAAAGAGTAAAATTATGCAATGAATACAGCGTTGCACTTGATCTTATTGTCTTATTAAAGTATTTTTAATGATTACTTACTTATTTAAAAAAAAAGTTAAATTTACCTTATTATCAGGATGGGCCAAAATACTAAATAACACTGGACTATCATGATCCACAGACGGACCGTGAAACCCTTTGTGATCTGGCACTGAACTGTAATATTAAAATATTATCCTAAAATACTGCTCAATTTTAAATAAATAATTAATAATTTCTAAAGAAACTAATGAATATACTTTAAATGTTGCTAAAATATATATTTAATCTGTCGGTCCATATAAAGTCACAGTTATACAAAAAAATTTAAAGACAAATGATTTATCATTAAATTTACTTAATTAAACATAAATCGTAGTAAATGTTGAACAAAAGAAATATTCATACATTAACAAGTACAACAAGTGAGGAATCAAAGCAAATCAATCAATCAAACAATAAAATAGACAAAAATTCAATAAATCAATCAAGACAAGATTGTTCAAAACAAATGGACCAAATGCATGATTAAGAGATCTGAGATAATGGACCAATTATAAAACACTTCAAAATTGGGCAAAAAAAGGACATTTTAGCCAAATTTGGAAAAGAAAATATATAGAAGTTCGCATCAATTCTTATAAGTACCAATAATACATAATAGTGTTCATGTGTATTTGTTTAACAAACAAAAATCAAAAGATGAGTTATACATGATGTGCTATACGCAACTAAATCTGTAGAAATCTCTAGAAATTAAATGAACTCTAATAAAACATTTGTTATTAAACATTAAGATAAAACATCTAGTTTGGACTGGTTCTAATGTTACAAATCAAAAATTACTTTTTGTTTTAAATGAAAATTTAATAATTATATGTAGTACAGGCAAAAAATTGAAAAATTAAGACTAATGTTGGAACAATTAATGTCTTAAACAAATATAAGAAACACTATGTAGAAATAGATGTTTTACCTCAATAATCAACATAATATACTCAATGAAACAACAACAATCGACATTTTACACAAAAAATTCTCAAGTTTTCAGAAATTCTACATAAAATATACAAAAAAAAAATATAAAATACACTAAACAAATGATACAAAGCTAAAAACCAACGACATATACGTAAAACAATTTGTGCTGACCTACTGATAACTTTTCCACGAAGTTTGCTAAAAAAAAATTTTACAAATTTAGCAATAAGCTCATAACCTACTTAGCATTAAAGTAGGCTCATTATTCATAATCTAAATATTAAGAAAAAAAATCACATTTGAAGTGATTTTTCATGTAGAAATTTAAAAATGTTCGTTATTTAAAAAATTAAATCATTTCTTTGTATTTTAAAAAACATCCAATTATTAAAAGGCAACAGTGCTTGATGATAATCTAATGAGAACGAGAACATATTAATAAATGTGTTTAAAAATTGTTATTTTATTTGTGTTTAACGATTGAAGATTAGCTTTCGACATACACAATCACCAAAAATATAGCAAAATATTAATTGTTTCTAAACTTTTTAAATTCTTAATACCATGATTCTGTATTATTTTAATTACTTAGGTTCTATTTCTACTTACTTCGCAGGTAATTTATAAAGGTAACCCTTTCCTTCAGTGGACCACACAAGGACCCGATCTGGAGCCAGAAAGTCTCCTGACATCCAACGCTCGCCTTGGGGTGCTTGGATCGAGCAGAGTACTGAGAAATCGCCTGGAAATAAAAACTACAGTTGATAATTTGAATTAAATATTATCATAGATATTAAAATTAAGGGTTTGTTTGAAATAGAATAGACTATCTTAACTATTTATGAGAAATAAAGTAAAATGTATAATTAAGATAGGAAATAAGAGTTATCAGAAAGTGAAAGTTTTAGTTTAAAATGATATAATGAATGAATGAATAAATTAAATTTTAAAATTCATACCAAAATTTTCAAATGTTTTAATTATGCGGAACAGCAACTTAAATTTAAATCATATAGTCTAGTATAGTATCAACTATTTATAGACTTTTTATCAACCACATAAAATATTTCATGTTGTGTTTTTATAATTTTAAGGACCTTAGAATCGAAATAAAACAACTGAGGTTGACCCTTTATCCCTAGCAGGGTAGTTAGAGAGAACGGGACGCCAAACGCTACGGTCTCTACATACTTCTTTCGCCTCGTCCACTGTCGTCAACCTCTTCATACATGCCCTATCTTTTTGCAACTTCACAACAATTAGTCAAAAGCTTTGAGTCTCATAGTTATGTGATTCTTTTGACTAATAAATAATATAATTGTCAGTCAGTCAGTCAATAATATGTACTATTAATGTACGTTACTTTCCACTCTAAAAAATATATGTTGTCACATACTACACTCCATGAAAAGTTTTTGTCAGTCATGTCACTTCTTTGGCTGACATAAAATATCATACAAGACGTATGTCAGTCAAACTCACCCGCATCATATATCTGACAGTACTTGGCGCACACTATGAGTACAGTGCGTTGGTTATATGCGCAGCAGTTGAGAGATAGCGCGTTCAAGCACCGTATCTGTTTTGATTCGTTCTCGTATATCGGCTCGGATTGCTTGTTTTCGTGTCCTAGAAGGGACCACACCTAGAGAGTAATAAAAAAACTTTTTAAAAATAGTAGTGATATTTTTTAATTTAAAATAGTAATTATAATCTTGACTATGAATAACTTTTAATGTAAAAGGATTTGAATCTGCCCTTCTTTGACATTTTATCGGTCTTTTCTATAGTCAACGACGTTTTGTGTTTGTACACATTTTCAATAGCCTTGTTGAAATATGTGTAAAATAATTTTACTAGCTTTCTATATGAATTAAATAAATGTCAGTCAGTTCATCCATATTTTGGAAACTTTCTGCGTGATCAATATTTTAATGTAATATTTTATACATGTTCATTGTTATTACAATAAACTGATAGATTTTGGTTTTTTTTTAAATATTCAACATATTAAAAAAATTACCTTTACAGTCCCAGTAATTGATATGGCCAACACAACATCATCCTTTCTAGAAGATGGTCGCAGTACCTAAAATAAAAAAGCAAATTAAAAATTAACAACAAACAAATTATATACAATTAAAATCCATTTAAATATCCTTAAACTTAAATAAGCTATATAATTTTAATATTGAGACCATTCTACACTTTAGCGATATAATACATAAAGATGCGAAACCGAACACCATACTTCATATACATGGACTGATCAAACGAGAGAAAATTTGTATTATTAATTAAACAACGACAACATTATAATATTGGCTGATTTTGATTACTGGTGTTAAAAGAAACAGAAACTTTGCTTCCCCACAAATACTTATATCGTTTTTTTTTTACTGATATTTTTTTTAACGACTTTCGCGTTTACTCATACATACAGGCACACACACGCAGCACACACACCCCCTGTGCTCAATTTTATATACTCACATGTAAAGCAGATATCCAATCGGGATTCATTTTAGAACTCAAACAGAATAATATTTCTAATGAGAAAGGATCCATTATTAGTATTTCAGCATAGTAGCCATTGCAAAAAAGTCTTAAATCTTCACTGTTGCACATATGGTATGCCTGGAAAGGATTTTTTAAGCAATTATAAATATGAAATATAAACATAATATGTGACTGTGAAACTGAAAAGATACAATTTTCGAGATATGGAGTTATTTATAGTTCCTGAATGATGCCCAAGTATTTAGCTTCCCTGGACCGACACTTGGATCTTGGATCTTGTATAGTCAGTTGAGGAGACAGCTTGATGTGACTCCCAAACGAGACTATCTATGTTTTGGCCACGTTGAAAGTAACTCTCCAGTCAACCAGCCACCAAGTCGAGGGCCCTTTAGCTTGACGGTGGCTTGAGAGGGATTCATTGATTTCGCAAGTAAGGCAATATGATCAGCATAGAATGCCAGCGTCGCACACACTGTGTACAACGCAGGAAACAAGGAGCTGCCCTCATAGACACCCGCAGAGATGGAGTGGCTGCTCAAGATGGCACTCTCCAGCCTTACACAGATTGTCCTTTTGCAAAGAAAAGCAGACAGGGCCCTTAAGATGTTTTGGGGAATGCCAATTCGAAGCAACTTGTGTCAGGAAGGAACAGGAGGTCGTGACGCCAAAGTCGGTCAAACGCGCTTGTTCCGTCAAGGAAGACTGCCGCTATTTTTTCCTTGCAGTAGTGCACGACCCTTGTTGCTTGGAGGGTGGCAAAATGATAATGGGAGTTCTTTCCTGGGTTCGAGAATGAGCGTCAGGTACAAAGCACTCTAGAGTTTTGCACTTATTGAGAAAAAATTGGAATAAAACAATGATTTTAGATAATTAGTATCAGTCTGAAAGCAGCTAGTTATCGTGGTGCAGGGGCAAAAGCGATAGTTGTGAATTCAATTTCGACTCAGAGTGAAATATTTAAAATTAACACATTGAGTTCTGCCACACAACAAGGAAAATCTTAAGAAATCGGCAGAAAGTAGGGAATAAAAGTGTCTTAATGGAGAATGAAACGTCTTAGCACTATATCCTCAGGTTTCCTTTTGTCCAGCATACTATCTGCCGGATACAGTGTGAAGCATTTCAATGTTACAATAATGGTAAATTGCTGAAAGTTTAATGGTTGTATGGTTACTCAGAACAACAGATTATTTTCATTTTCATCCTTGTCCAAGACAATGAAAAAGTATTCTACTACTCTACAAACAATATTTAGAGGAAGAAGAAAGAGAAAGGAAAGTTTTAAATGAAATAAACAATAAAAGGTTATTTTAATGCAAAAAAAAATAAACCAAAAAACCTGACTGCACGAACAAAATTAATGTATCCATCAAGACAAACTTAATGATGTCTCGTTATCCACAAGGGTGGATTAGTTGGACTGCTACAAAGGAACAAAATAATGGATATACATACTTAGATAAATGCCAAAAAAGAGACTTATATTCTAAAATAAGCCTATTTTTGGACTTTGCTGCAGTCGGGCAAAAAGTGCATTTGAGACCAAAAAGTGCTGTGTGCACTTGTCTTATTTAAAAAAAATAGAATATATTTGAAAAATTGCAAAATTTACTTATTTAGAAAACTTATAAAAATTTGAACATAGCGGGACTCATGCTTGCGCCTCCTGGAAGCCGACGAGGCGCTCTGACCACTAAGCCATACATTCTCTGAGAGAAATTTTCTAAATAAGTATTTTTCTTTCCTAAGTGTGGAATAACACTTTAAAAATGTTTAAAAAATATTTGCAAAAAATATTTTAATTAACTAGTTTGAATCATAGAAATTTTAATTAAAACACACAAATTTAATATTAAATATTTTAATTTAAATAACAAAAAATACCTGTATATTTGTATGAACTTGGCTCAATTTGACACTTTCCCTGCATTTTCCATCTACAAGATCCCATGTGCACATTTCACCTGCTTCTGAAGAGCTTACTATGAAATTATTGTCCTATAAAAAACAAGTATTAGAAAATATTACCTCAATTGTGGAATAGTTAGAATCTACCTAAGATAGTTCTGATTTCTAATAAAGATAAGTTTTATTCTTGTCACTTAACAAAATGATAAATGTAAACAGTCCATCTAAGAAAAAATATTAATCATACAAGACTTTTTAAGGAATTTTAAGTCTATACAAGTGCAATGTTATGTAATTTAAAATACTGCATTATTTTCATTTAAGATAAAACTAAAAAAGAAGTTAATAAGATTCCAATAAGATAAATATATGTTTTTGAAATAAAATTATTAGTTATCTAAGTAACTAAAGCATAACTAAAATAACATACCTGTATAATAGACGCTCTAGACAAACACGTAACAGGAGCAGTATGACCAACAAGAAGGCATCGCGGAGTCATTTTCAATGTCTCTGGATCCACTTGCCATATACATATTTGCCCATCATAGCATCCCGTGACTAAGGTCTTCTGGTCTCTCGATAAATAAACTGATGATATACAATGAGTAGGGGCATGCTTCCCCCATAACACTACAGGAACTATAAGATTTGTTCCAGGCATTTTAACTGAAACATATTATAAATAGCTATTAAGTTAATACATGTAATCGATAAGCTATATATTAAAATAAGAGGAGAGTTAAGTAATAGTGTATATAGTAATAATTCCCCGTGAAAACGTTTTGTTTGTATAACAAACGATAAGAAATACAATGTAATTAACGCAAGGACAAATTAATTTACATCAGACCTGAGTTATCTTTATCAAAATTGAAATATGAGTATAATGAGTTCACGAAGAACCCACATAGGTGGGTGTCCTGTCCCTTTTTAAAAGAATTTCCAGATATTTACTATATTTTTAACGCAATATGATTGAAATAATCAATGATTCTGTGACAGCTGACTGTCAAGTGTCACTTTTTCTGTCAAATGTCAAGGCTCAGTAGTGCCAACACAATTGTTTTTAAAAAATTTTGATTAAAAAAGTTCTGCTTTATAAAAGTTAAAAAAACCTTTGTTTTTATAATTTTACACAATTTAATTATAGCTATTTTTTTGTTTAAGTAATAGTTAGTGTAGTATTTACTCGTAGACTAGATCAACAAAACAACGAAAACAGCCAACGGTTATTTCATAACAACCGTTATAGTCATGTAAATTCTGAAAATTCTGGGCAAATAGTAATATATATAAGTAGACATATACGGTTACAATTCATACAACGATAGCAACCAGCAAGTACTATACCTGTGATAATTAAAGAAAAAGGAACACAACCTCTTTATGAATGAACTCGAAGCAAATAACACGTCATTATATAATTGAAATAACAAAAGTGTATTGACATTATTAATACATTATATCTAATATTAAAATTGAGGAAGTATTCGCAAAAATGGCTTCCAGTACGAAATTAAGATCTAAAAATAATTTAAAGGAAGAAAAAGTAGCAGAATTAGCGGCTAAAATAGATGAAACGGACGAAATGAAATTAAAAATGCTAGCAGGACTCGACAAACCAAGTCCTGATGATATAATATATCCATCGGAGTTAAACGCTCATTTAATTGAGCAACTTAAGGTATAATTCATTTTGTTTTCAATAAATATAATGCGACTAAAATACATATCTATTTAATTTATTATAAATATTCGTTTCAGATTATGACGGGCGAAAATAATGAGTTACGTAAGCTTGTATTCACTAAAGACAGTGAGATCAAAGAGCAAGGTAAAACTATAACCGATCTTAAACAACGCATTCGTGATATGATTTCCGGCACAGGACCAGCAATATCTTCAAAATCTGCCGGAATAATAAGCGCAAAAATTACTGAACTGTGTAAACAAAATCGTCATTTGGTAGCAGAGGTAGAAGGATATAAAACTAAAAACGCTTGCCTGGAAAGAAAGATTATGCAACTTGATCTTCTTAATAAAGAAAATGAAAAATTAGAAGCTTGTCTGTGCAAGGAAGAACAAATGGATACCAACCCCGATGAACTTAAAGAATTAAACAATAAACTTGCTTTAGTAAACAAAAAGCTTTATGAAAGTAAAAATAGAAATATAGAATTAAAAAATGATATAATAGTCGCGACTAAAATTCTTCAACAAGAGCTAGGAGATAAATTTACTAGTATAAAAGAATTACAAAACGATTTAGCTGGATGGAAGGGAAGAGCGCAGCAAATTATTTTGTTACAAGCAAAAATAAGTGAGTTAGAAGAACAACTAAATGGTAAACAAAAAGAAAAAAATTATACGAAAAGGAAGGACCAAGGTCAAGTAAGATTCCTTTTTACAGACGCATTTTTTTTGTTCTTTATTTTTTTTTCCATAAAAACTCTTCAAATTAACCAAATTTCTGTTATAATGTTACTCAAAATCATTTCTGTAAAGATTATTATTTCAGATTCTACGTGACTTGGAAGTGAAGAAGAAAAAAGAAATTGAACAAGCTTTAAAAGACTTGGAACTTTTGAAAGAGGAAAATCAAGAATTAAAGAAGAAACTGGATGGTGCAAAATGCAGGATTAGAAATTTGGAATGCGACACCATAACGCTAAGACAAAAAATGCAAACGTTTATAGAGAAAAGTGATCATGACGATCTTCTTATCAATGAACAAAGGGTATGGCTTTTTAGATATGGTTAATTTAAAATCTCTATAGAATGTTATAACTTATATTTAATTATAATTATATCTCTATACAGAGTCAAATTAAAAACTTAGAAGTATATTATCAAGAAATTTTAAAAGAAAATACTTCAAAAATGAACAAAATGCATCACGAAATTGCTGAAAATCAAAAGCTAGTCAAAAATACTGACGCTAAAATTGACGCTTTACGACAACAAGCTTCTGAGAAAGCGACAAAGATCGAAGAATTGCGAGCTCAACTTCTTAGATATGAAGAGTGTTCTCTACAAAATGTTTTCTTTAGTCCAATGAAAACGGCGACAGATAATGAAATTAAGAAATTATCAGATTTAGTCGTAACACTAAACACACGATTGGATGCGGAACGTCATAAATGGGAAGAACTGGATATATCGCATAGAAAGTTGAAAGAAAAAAGGAAAAGATTAGAAAAAAAAATTACAATATTAGAAGATGAGTTAAGAATGTTAAAAGACGCTTCAAAGAGAGGATCAAAATCCTCAAAATCATTACTAGTTAAAGATCAACAATTTGACATTACATTGGGTGCAGCAATATTAACGAATAAACAATCATCCATAGCCACTTTAATGGAAAGACCAAGTGAAACAACTTCGTCCGAAAGCCCACCGGGATATGACATGTTAGAAAAAGATGAATTAAAATATAAATTAGAGTTAGCTGAAGAAAAATTAAAGATAATGGAAGATCGTCTTAAAATGGTTGAAGAAGAAAAGCAGGATGATTATCAAAATTTAACGGAAATGATACAAACGTCTAAGCAGCTATTTAACGAAGCATTAGCTGTTTTAAAACGCGATAAGTGTCAATGTTCTTAATGGTCAAAATTTTATTTTTAGTACTTATATTACTTTTCTTTTAATACGCGAAATATATTTATTTTATTTACAAATAATTTTATATTTAGTTTTATTTTATGTTATATTTATTATGGTATAATTCATTTTATCAGCTTTACGTAATTTTTTCTTAATGGAAAGTATTGCATGTTATGCGGTGGAACTCTACGTCGCACTTTTAGTTAATTTGTATTTTTTCTTTGTCAATTTGATAAATTTATTATTCTACAGATTATTACTAAATAGTAGAAAACCAATTATAGTAGTTTATTAACGCTAAGTATAGCAACATTAACCGCCGCCATTTGTCATTTTTTTGGCATGCGCGTAAGGGGATGCAACGAGAATCGTGCCTGTGAGTGTTTTCTTTACTAAAGTTAATTTTAAACTTTGTTTAAACTTTATTTGTGTAAAGTGATACTTGTGTTGCTCTGTGAAACTTAGTGTCTATATATTTGTGTCAATAATTGTGCTAATAAATATATAACACGATGAATAAAACTTGTGCGAGGTGCGAAAAAACAGTTTATCCTACTGAGGAATTGAAATGTTTGGACAAGGTAAATTTGTTATATACTTTTTATTATTATTATATTAAATATTTTGTGTATTTATATAAAAAAGTTATTTTAGTGAGAGGCTCCTAAATGAAAAGAAACTTTACTTCATTGTAGTCGGCCGGTAAACCAATTTAAACAGCCGGACGAGTGACTCATTAAATTATAAAAATTATTGCTGATATCATTCTATAATGGACTCTTTATAATATAATACGTTTTCCTTACTTTATTAAAATGTATATTTATAATAGTACAAATGGCCTTGTGTAAGAACTTTGACATTATAACATTGTCAATTTGAAAGTTATCAAAGTAACTTCTCTAAAAAAGGTATAAAAATTTTACCGTCACGGCATTTGAATCATGGTCTCTGGGGAAACTGTCCAAATCCTGCTACATTTTTTTTATATGATTACTAAAAAAATATTTTGCTTTAAAAATGCAAAAAAAAGTTATCAAAGATATTTGCGCAACTCATAACCGATTTATTTATTTTCACAGCGATAACACTCCCAAGTGATAAAAGATAGGATATCTGATAAGAGAATATTTAACTATGCTTCCTATAATAGATGTATGGATATTGTAATTTCAATAGTAAAGTAAACTTGTTTAATCTTATTTGGAGGAACTAGTAGACCATAATTTCATAAAATTTAAAGATATTGTTTTGTTTATATGATATTTAAATAACTTTTAAAGTGAAATGGATAAAAACTGAAAATAAATTTTTAGATAAAGATATACTATTGATGGCTTTATAAATAATATAAAGGGGAAAAATTATTTCTTCAGTTAAAAGTTTATTTATAGTACATAATTATATTCTAGATTATTATAGTATGTTTTTTGGTGAATTCATTTATGCAAAGAGATTTAAAAAAAAATTATATTAAACATAAAATCTAAGGTCTTTCGCAGATGCTCAAGTGTGCAACTATAAATGTGACAGGTTGTAGGTTTGATTCCCAATCTTGGAAAATGAGTATATTTAATATTTTTATTTCTTCTTCATGGTATCGAGCCAAAGCACAGTATAAGTTTAGTGGCCATTCAACACACAATGCTACCAGAACTTGTTGAAAATTTAGCAATTAATGTGAACCTAATATTAAAGATACTTGGTTCCCAGGCTCCATTGCCCTGCTACACATTGGGATATAAATATTATCATAACATTATTTTATTATTTAAAATTATCACAAAAGTAGTAGATCGAAAATATTTTGTAACAATTACACATTTATTTGTCTCGTGCACTATAGTCAGTGTCTTGTAATAATAGCTATGACTAATGGTTGTTAGTATGGGAATTTTTCATAAATTACATAGTCAATGTGTAGAGAAATATAATCGTTTTGGTTTTACTTGTTTACTAATGATGTGAAGCCAAAAACAACATAAATAAATTCCACATAAAGCTGTATGATTCATATTACATACATGTAAAATATTTGATACACTCAATATAATACAAGGTTGTACAGGTGGATTGAGAAATGGTGAAGTTTTTGTCGTCAACATATGGTTGAAATACCTGTTTTGTATTAAGTAATTTAGTGTTATAGGCAGTTACGGATATTTATAGCTTGTTATGTAGGTAGATATCTTGTAATTTTTCTCTTATTTTGAGGTAAAATAGAATGATTGAAGTTTTTTTTTCTTTTAAGTTTGTATTTTTAGTTAATCCTAAGCAAGTATTGAGTTAGTTAAAATTAATTTATTTCCCTGAAAGTTATGAAGTCCTAAGCTATAGCTTATAATAAAAAGTATAACTAAAAAAAAAATGGCTTGTTATATCCCAAAATAATGAGGGATAGGCAGAGCAAGCCTAGTAAATTCATAATTTTTACCTATGTTATAAATATTTAGTTTCTCAATAGTTTAATGAGACTATAAAATCAAAATATATTTTTAACTTGAACTTGAACCTATTAACTTCATCCATATTGTATGCTAGTCCCAAACTGTGTCACAATGATATCTGTATGTATTTCATGAAACAAACTCTTATACATTTTATAGCATTTTTAATGTAAAAACTGGAAATAACAACTAGTTGACCTTTATATAATGAATCTCTTTGAAATTATTATTCATGTACACAATAAAAATAATAATATTCATAATAAATGAATATGTAATGTCACATTAAATTCAAATTATGGTAATGATTTTGTGTTTTGAGTAATCTTAAGACATTCTCTTTTACTTAGCTTGCTTATTTAACAGTATTTTCAGAAAGACAAAATTTTTTTTTTCATTACTTCTTGATTTTAGGAGTTTTTATTTTTTATCTTTTTCTTTAAATTATTTTCTTCCCAAGTGAAGAATACACAAAAGTACAGTCTTAATACGCCCACAACTTGTAGCGTAGTGTGTAGTGTTAGTGGAACCCAATGCTGATTTTTCCTGAATAGAGAAGGGAAATAATTTAAATGTGTATTATTTTTACCAGTGGTAAACAAACTTATATCAATTGTGTTAAGGTTGCTGTACAATAGTCTAGATTTTTTTTTTCATAAATATATCTCTTGCATTTTTTGTTGTAGGTTCTCAATGTATCACAAATATTAAAGGGTAGGCAGAGGATCCTTAGTGTTAAGACACTTGGTTTCCCATGCATTTTGAGATATTTTTTTTTGAATGATGGAACTCAATGTCGCTTTCATTTTTGTTAGCAGAGTGAAGTAAATAATCCATTCTCTCATAGTGAGAATTGAACCCACACCTGTTCATGTATACTCAGAGGCACTTTTTTAGTGTTTTGTTCATTATCATATAAAAATCTTATATGTATTTTGATCAGTTATTTATATTCAATGTGGTAATGGACAATAACTTAGTATTGCCAAACATTGGATAGGTCATGTTTATAAGTTGTGTAATGAAACAAATCTTATAACTATTATTGGTATGGTTGAATCCATCAATGAGTAAATATAGGCAAAGTACAGTGCGGCGTTAAATTCTGTTACCCAGTGTTTATTTTTTTTAACTAATAGCTGTCCTGCCAAAAAACAGCAAATGCCTCATATAGAAAATATATACCTATGTAATTGTTTTATCCTGTTTTATGTCTAATTTTATGACTTTAAAAGTGTGCTAGTTGATAGTGTATAGTTACATAATATTTTAAAAATATTGTGTGGAAATTTCCACATAGCTTATAGTTGGATTAATTTATTATTGGTTTATTTGAACTTCTTTTTAAACAAGTTAAAACTATGTGAATGGCTGAATGTATGCAGAAAAACTATTTACAAACTTTGTTTCCTCTAATATTTCAATAAGTGTAAATACATTTTTTTAGCAGGAAATTGGTATTGATATAGCATAAATATAATTTATTTTATAAACTATAATTTATTAAAAAATATACATTATATAGAAATCACTCTAAGAACCGAAGTAGGTTAAATTATAAGTTTCTACTGCAGATTAAAATTTCTTTTTTGTTTTGTACAAAACATAAATAAAGCAATCAAAACATTGATAAAAAATATTTATTTAAAAAACAAAAAATAAATTAATAAAAAAAAACAGTCTACACGAAAAAATAAAAAAAATGATTCCGGCCAGGATCGAACTGGCGGCCTTCTGCGTGTAAAGCAGATGTGATAACCACTACACCACGGAACCCGTTGAACGTATAGTTGAATTTGATATTTGTATTCAAGTATGTAAGCGACGTAACTTTTACTTTGTAAAAATACTTGCGGCACAGTTGTTAAACGAAAATAGTGAATTCAATATTTTATTTTTTGTATGAAAAATAAATAGAGTATGGTGTTCTTTTATTTTATTACACGGTGTAGATATTCGTAGGTATAATTTATCTCGGATTTGAAGCTGTTCTTTTATATCGCAGTGCACAATGCTTGTGCCGCTGTGCCATTGCGTAAAAAGTTTTTAGCTTTTCCAGTCATGTTTATTAAGTAGCTTAGAGGCCAGTTGTGGCACAGGGGCAAATGTAAAACTGAATGGTTGTGGGTTCGATCCCCACTCGAAAAGATGACATATTTATTGTCGACGGCGGGCGTAAATAATAAACGAGTAGAGCCTCGACCATGTCCTGGCCTTTGGTTCTAATCATATGTGAACACATGACACATGTACAAACACTCAGAAGCTCGGAGCAGTGCCTGGGACTTGCGACCACAGGTGTAGGCTTCAGGGTACCCTTTACTGTAACAAACACTCGCCTTCACTGCTCCAGCCCAATGTAATTACAAATAGGTGTTAACCACATTCATAATTACGATAATAATCGATTAACTAAATAATCAATTATCCGAATAGTCGAGGTTAGTCAGTGGCAGAGCACGAGTAGTGCTCCGAGCCACACCAGAGCCAAGACTGCCCGTACAATATCCGTGCGGTCTTTTATACGATCGCTAATAAATAAGTTGTAGGGTAGAATGAATAAGAATCGTGTTGCCAACACGGCCATCCTGCATGGTGCCCGCCCCGGGCACCCCACGAGTCGAGATAAATCACTGTAACAATAAACAGCAGTTGGTCGTGCGCCTAAATTATACTGTATCATAAAACAGTCCCATAATGGAATTTTGCTCATTTTATCATTCTTTACACTGAAATAGCTCGACAACATGACCCAACTTAAAAGGAATATGCCGCACTTAGGAAACCCTAAAGGGACTATGCCACACTTAGGAAACCTAAAGGGACTATGCAACACTTAGGAAACCTAAAGGGACTATGCCACACTTAGGAACCCAGACTCATAGCTCAACACAACTTGGCCTTAAAGAGCATTTCACTCACTTAAGCGTACCAAGTTGTCAAAGTCGTCTTGCTCTTAAAGAGTATTTTTCTCACTTAAGAGTACCAAGATCAACTTTGAGCCCACATGTCAATATTCAAATGATATTATAAAATTATTGAGCAATATTCCAGATTATACTCTTAGTGTATATTTTATCACGGCTCGCTTAAATTCCAGTGGTTTCTTTCTGCTTGGTCAACCTGATCACACCAGTCTGGATCTGGATTGAATGAAGCAATATCACTCAGTCTTGGTCTTTGTGCTGTTGTAGTTGAATTACTAAATAAACCTGCAAGGAAATCATGATTAACTTGCATACTGGCCTGTTGTTGCTTAGACAGCGTCTCCACTCTCCAGAATATTAGCCAATGCCAAGAGTGTCTCCGAATTCCTTGGTATGTTTCTTCCTTCAGCGTAAGAGGATGAACCTGCTTGGACCATCCCACTTCTGATGTCGACGGCGGGCGTAAATAATAAACGAGTAGAGCCTCGGCCATGTCCTGGCCTTTGGTTCTAATCATATGTGAACACATGACACATGTACAAACACTCAGAAGCTCGGAGCAGTGCCTGGGACTTGCGACCACAGGTGTAGGCTTCAGGGTACCCTTTACTGTAACAAACACTCGCCTTCACTGCTCCAGCCCAATGTAATTACAAATAGGTGTTAACCACATTCATAATTACGATAATAATCGATTAACTAAATAATCAATTATCCGAATAGTCGAGGTTAGTCAGTGGCAGAGCACGAGTAGTGCTCCGAGCCACACCAGAGCCAAGACTGCCCGTACAATATCCGTGCGGTCTTTTATACGATCGCTAATAAATAAGTTGTAGGGTAGAATGAATAAGAATCGTGTTGCCAACATTATTTAAATTTATATTTCCATTTCTTCGCTCTGGCGTCGAGGTAAAGCGCGGCGTTGACTTCAGTCACTCAACACGCAATGCCTCGAGAATTCGGCAGAAAGTGGGGAACGGGTGTCTTAACACTACTACTTGAGGTTCCCTCTGCCTACCCTGCTGTGTGCGGGATACAGCGTGAAGCTGATTTATTTCTATTTTTTTATTTATTAAGTAGATTCTATAGTGATTCCTTTCTCTGTTCTCCATCTCACTAAATACTACTAATGATAAAAGTTGATTATACCCCAGAAACAAGTATAATTAAAGTGAGTTTTGTTAACTCCGTTATTACTAACAAAAAAAATATGAAATTTTACCGCTTAGCGAGAAATAATTAAATAAATTTATTTGTTCACGATTTCTATCACGCGAGGTTGACTGGCCTTGAGCATGCGATGACAATGACATGACGGAATTTAGTAATGTTTGTAGTTTTGTACATTTTTTATTTATATGAGTTCAAATCTAAGTTGGGGGATTTCTATACACTCTGTAGCAAGAAAACGAAAACAATAATTTGCTTTCATTTCCACGAGTGAGATTTGAACCCACAACCGTCGCGTTTACAGAAACAAGCTTGTCTGTATTTTTTCAGTTATTCATAAGAGGATTATAAATTCTGAACCGATAATAAATGCGATAAGATTGCACCATTCACACTTTGGACGGAAAGAGGATGGATTAAATGTTTGTTTTTTATTAGCTTCACGCTATATCGCAAAAGTATAGTAAAATATAAATGATCAATCTTAACATGGAATAAAAACTTGGTAATGCTTTTTTCTTAAGATATTCATAGTCTTAATTAAATTTAGAGTTAAATAATTACTCTTACAAGAATATATCTCTATAGCTTGTGGGGGTTCGATTTCCAACCCGTCAAAAATTTGGCAGGTGAAAAATGTGACAAATGATGTATAAGTGGACTCTTTCCAGGTTTGCAACATGCGATTTGCCTTTTCTTTTCTGTTTGTTTTCATATTTATTTTTATTTTAGTAATTTTAAAGTGAAAGCTTATTATATAATTGTCACAATTAAATTTGAGAAGCTTATAAATATATAAAAGCGAGCAACGTGACCTCTGTAGGACTCAACAAATGAAAACTAAAACAAATCCCCTAGATAACTCTAAAATACTTCACACGAAGATTTCAAAATTAAACATTTCAAAACCCCCAATAAAAAAAAAGGCACAAGCGACAAAAGTTCTGGGATCATATACACCAAAAATTGGTTTAAAATCATGTAATATTTTATTTATAATAATAATAAGTAATAATATATGTTTTTAAACCAAATGGTGAACTTACACTCATAAATGCCATTTCACACTCGGGAAACGCTAAAAAATATGCGTTTTCCAAAAAAATATATCATTATTTAATATATTTATTTATTTTTGTAAAATAGTACTGTATGTTACCCTCTCTTTCTCTCTCTCTCTCTTTTTAAGTATGTAAAGTGAAGTTATTGAGTTCAAGCTAACGTAAATTTATTAATACTTTGGCAAATCCCATGTTAACGCAAGTGAATGCATACATCATTATAACACATTATATTAGAAGGCTATTCAAGAAAATCTATTACAATTTACAATCAATCTGTGTTTAATGTATGTATGCCGTGTGGGAATGTTTTTTTTCTTCATTTTCATGTATTATTAATTATTGTATAAGGCTCCCTGAAACGTTAATTATTAATTAGGATTTAATAATTATTAACTGAAGACGTCGTCGCGCTGTGTTGCAAGCAGAGGGTGACGTTTTGTGGGTTCGATTCGTAGGGGATTTTTTATTATATTTAATTTTTTCGCTCCGGTAATAAGACAGAGCGCGGCATTATGTTCGGCGAATATTGAGCGGTGCAGCAGCGTGCAGCGTGCAGCGTGGGCAGCGGAGTGTCCTACCACTAGGATCGCTAGCCTATACCCTATCATGTGCAGGATACAGCGTGATATTTAAAATATAATAACAAGGTTCATTCCGTCTCGTTACCGAATGACTGACAAATAACTAGAACTACGCAGCGTAAAAAGATAACATTTTATTGTCACGTAGATTCCCTGGAAGTGTAGGGGCACTAAGAGAGGGCTTATCGAAAATATTATAGAAACGGGAAAAATTGGTTTAAATTCAAATTCGAAACAAACTACTATAGTTCACTTAGATATACGTTTACTTCTCGCAACCACAAAATGTTTACATATTTGTTACAATTTTTGTTCGTAATTTTCTAAATAATATTTAAAAAAATAAATTAAATTAGCTTCACGCTGTATCCCGCACACAGCAGGGTAGGCAGAGTGAACCTAGTGTTAAGACACTCCGTTCCCCACTTTCTGCTGAATTCTGGAGGCATTGCGTGTTGAGTGGCAGAACTCAACGCCGCGCTTAACCTCGACACCAGAGCGAAGAAATGGAAATATAAATTTAAGTAAATATTTCATCTCCTCGAGTTGGGATCGAACCCACAACCAGTCGGTTTTGCAGTCACACCTCGTGCCGCTGCGCCACGACCGGCCTCAAATATAAATAATATTATTATGAAGAATGATCATTTTAAGATGAGAATTAGCTACCTTTTCAATAACACATCGTATTTTAAATTACATTAATTTCTACAATATAGTAGTTCTGCCTTCACGCATTATTCCGTATAGTTCCCGTTCGTCGTTTCTCTACTTTCCATTCGAATTGTAGACATTGCGTGTTTAGTGGAACTCAACGCCGTCATACTTGATTATGAAATCATTTAATTTTAAGTTTGAAATCATTTAAAACCATCTTATATAAACTAATTACTTAGTTATTATTAGAAATCTAACGGGAAATTTCAATATCAAAACCGACTTTCCGCCTCAGTTACGATATAATTTGATATAAACGTCCTCGTTTAATAACTTGTCAGTCTTTTGCTTTGAAAGTTTCGTTTGGTCATTTTTATGTTATAGCTCAATGGTAAAATAAACTTATTTCTTGTAATTGAAGGTGGCAGTTACGTTGTTGGTAATTTTATTTTATGCAGACTTTTCATCTTTCACGTCTTGGCGCAGCGGCACAGCGTCTAATACTACGTTGTGGGTTCGATCCTCACTCGGGGAAATGAAATATTTTTTTTTTCGCTCTGATAACAGTATAAAGCTTAGAGTTGATTTCCACGGTTAAAAACCCAATATCTCGAAAATTAAACCAAAGTGGCGACCGAATTGTCGCAATACTAGGTTCCCTCTGCCATTTGCAGGTATATATTATATCATTATACATTAGTAGATATGATATAACATCCTATATTAATATTAAAATTGTAAAAGTTTGTAAGGATGGATGTTTGTTCCACTTTCACAGAAATAGAGAATGGATTTAGAATAAACTTTACAGGCATCAGATATTAGAAACAATAAAATAATACATAATAATAAATAAGAAACGTCTATAATAAACCAGTAACATTTCTCTACTAACTTTAAATATTACATAAGTATTTCAAAATAATCTCGAATCAATTTCAATACGAAATGTACCGTACACAGCGGAGCGTCAGTGGTCCATAACAGCCTCTCTAACGACAAGGTTTTTGGGGCGGAACCATTTCCTCATAGATCACGGATACTAGAATTTGACACTTTAAGTTGCGACTTAAGAGCTACAAGTAGTTGTTATTTTTTTCACGCTTCACGCTGTATCCCGCGTGGTTAGGTAGAGGGAGCCTAGTGTTAAGACACTCCGCACCCCACGTTTGGCAAAATTTCGCTTTTATTCGACTGGCCTTAAAAAAATTAGAGAATAAATCAATTAACACAAATTTAAAATCAGGGAAATACGTAAAATAAAACCAAAAGAATTGTATCTTTGTATGTATGTATGTATGTACGTACCCCCATGATTACCGCCTAACCCCAACCTACATTAAGCATTACGGTAATCAATGGTAATTGACTCCATTGTTTACTTGAGGTCGCGTTTTTATACGCAACATCAGTTACCTATTTATTGTTAGATACTAGTACTTTAGTATGGATTCCTTTGCAAGTTAATTTATTTAATTTTTTCGCTACATAAAAGAATGTCTTGTTAATAAAAACAATATCTATAGTTATTTATAGATAGTTGAGGTGCAGAGTCACAAGCGTGCTACTGTAATCGTGACAGGTTGTGGGTTTGATTTCCACTCGATGAAATGAAATATTTAATAGATCGCAAACGAATGAACTGATTTAGATTTATTTTATTGTCTGAAAAGTGGACCCCAACTGTATTTCCCCTATCCAGATCGTAAAAACATTTATTTATTAAATATTATCGCCCAAATAGGATTTAAACACCGCCTTGAATGTAGTAAATAAAAAAATCAAATCAGCTTCAAACTGTATCCTGCATACAGCAGGATAGGCAGAGGGAACCTAGTGTTAAGAAGCTCCGTTCCCCACTTTCCGCCGAATTTTTCGAGGCATTGCGTGTTGAGTGGCGGAAGTCAACGCCGGGCTTTTTACCTTGGTGCCAGAGCGAAGAAATGAAAATATTAAGAAATAATAATTCATTTCCTCGAGTCGGGATCGAACCCACAACACACTTGTGCCCCTGCGTCACGATGGCCTCAATGTAGTAATAGATGAAAATTAAACTGCAGCCCCTATTCTGGATTTATATACAATTATATCTATTGTTAGGGACAAACCATTCATCTCTGTTCTTTACAACTAGGGTAGATTTACAGTATCAATAAATGTGAAAGATGTCTTTATTATTCTACAGTAGCAAGGGGAGGATACTACAAGGGGTTGTACCTATATAAAGCACCCTTAAAATGAAAGCGACCAATCTCAAAATTATTGTACAGTACGACGATGTGTCGTGGCTCGTGACCGCCTTAGAGAAAGTTATTATGAACGTTTACGCATTGTTCAGTGCAACCACAGAGGTGAAAATTCGATTACCAAACTTTATTTTGTAGTTTAAGTTTACATATCCCAAGTCGCATTCTGGATCACAATAATATTTTAAAAAAAGAAATGAACCAAATTTAAGACTTTTGTGATTTTCTGATGGATTACATTGTTAGACGAAATTAAATCCAAATAGGAAGCTTTCAAATAAAAAAAAAGAATCATTAAAATCGATTCGCTCAGTCCAAAGTTCTGAAATAACAAACAAAAAACACTTTACACAGTCGGTTAGATATTGGAATTTCCCATAGTATATTTTTTATAATATCTGAATTAAATTGTAGGTATTATTAATAAAATATAGTAATTGTTATAAATGTTTTGATATAAACTAAACGGGGTCACCCACACTATCGAAATTAATTAAATGTTAATTATTCGCCATATTAATGTTATAATTAAATAACTTTTAACCTATTTATTAAGACAACAATAAAGGAGGCTATGACGCATTCATATAAGTGTACGTGATGGAAGTGGTATCGACTCCCATTCGGAGGAGCAAATTGATCTCATTTCATCCACTCTAGTAACTAACTAGGCACAAGTGGGTGACAGTAAACGCGACGTATGTTGGTTCGATTCCCAATCGAAATAATGAAATATTTTCTTTTCCTAATTCTGGTAACAAGGTAAAGCTCGGCGTAGATTTGCGCCACTCAATACGCAATGTATCGAGAATACAACGGAAAATAGGGAACGGAAGTGTCTTATTGGGAACGGACTGTCTTAATACTAGGTTCCGTAGATCCCTCGGCCAATACTGCTATGAACGGGGGTAGTGCGAAGCTAAGCTTGGACTCACTAATACCTTTCTTGGTATTCCTGAGGATGCGGGTTCGAGTCCCGCTAGGTATAAATTTTCAAATGTTTTCTAAATAATTTAACCTTCCTTTGTGTGGAATAACACATTAAAAGATGTTAAAACACTGTGACGTAAGTAATTTAATAATGCACTCAATTGACTCGTTAAGGAAATGGGTCAATGTCATGTATTATTAGCATCGAGTTGATGCAAAGTGGTTGTTATTACAACTGCATAAATTAATATTAAATGTAAATCGAATATTACTGACTATTAAATAATAACTATGCATATTTTAATGCAAATTGAAATGAAAAATCGTAATAATAACTCCATGGCTTTTTTTTATCGAAACCGTCGTGGCGCAGTGGGACAGCGTCTGAATGCAAACGCGGTGGTTGTTGTTTCGATTATCATTCAAAGGAATTTTTATTTTTATTACCTCGCGCTGGTAACAAAATAAAGCGCGTTGAGTGTGGCCACCCAACTCGCAAAGTTTGGTAATTTAAGTGGATCGTGGGTAATAGATGTTCTTAGCACTACGGTCACCTCTGCTAAAGTTAAACCAATATTTTTTTTATTTAATTTGAAAAATCTCTGAAACAATTCAATGATCAAACATTTTCAGATAAACTATATAAATAAGAACATGGTGTCTTAGCAAAAGTATGTAGATCAGAATTAGGGGGATTGTAAGCACTGAGGTGCTGCATGATTAGCTATTCTATAATATAAATTAGAATATTAGCATATTTATAGCATTTTTTAAAATCTTTTTTTATCTTCACGTTTTACTTTATAACACACACAGTAGAGTCAAGACGCAACGACACTTTTAGAATTACGACACGCTTAGAATGGCGGATCTCAACGCCGCGGTATGTTTTACCATAGTCCACCCCAGCTGTAAATAGAACCTACCAGATCCGTTAGCCATTATAGCCTCAATTAGAACGTAAATCGTTCTAATTACTTACAATTCCCTAGAGTTATCACTAAGATAAGACTCCTCTTGGTAAATTAAGTAGTCCATATTACTAAAGGAAGGCCGATCGCACAGCGCTCGTTAAACCTTGGTTATCCATATAAGGATAATCTATAAAGAGTTTACATTGTATTAAATGTGATACTTTTTTTTGGTTATGTACACACCAAGGTAAAATTTAATATGTTTGGGATTTACAATAGTATAGCAAATAAGGTTATAATAGCCTTTTAAAAAAGATAAAAAAAGATTTTAATATTTTTTTTTATATGAGTGCATCTCAAGGGAATCTTTGATGTGTACTCTACATTCTTTTTAAACACATGGTAGGCAGAGAAAACCCGGGAATCTAGTGATTGGTACGGCTTATTTTTACACATACTCTGAATGGTGGTATTGTCGCATTGGCTAAGCGGATTTAAAATTGAATGCTAGTAGTAGTGGAGAAACAACAAAAAAATGCAATTTAAAGAAGCAACAAGTTGAAGATGCAACGAAAGATTATATAGTTGACAAACAATTCGTTTTATTGTGTTTTATTTATTAGTAATTCCAGCGAGATCGCTAAAGAATAATATGTATATACATATATCGTCTCCTCTATATAGGTATATAAATATTAATTTACTAGAATTAATTGTTTTTACAAATATAAATTCAAAGGAAAACTGTAAAAGCACAACTAATCTGCTCCGAATAAAACTTATTCAAAAAGAATAAAAATTATAATACAGAGTACCAATCTCAAAAATGGAGAAGATGCCTAAATCTAAACTTGTAATGTTATTTAACCGACGATTAAAATTTTAACACAGTGTAACTGAGAGCGACCTTAGGCGCCATCTGCGCTTTAAATCAGGTCAAAACGTGGCTTGACTTTCTAGATTTATGCCTCCGTTGTGTTCTTTACCGATTATATTAAATGGGAGTGATGTGTTTGATACTTATGTATTAATGTATGTACATAATGCAAGTTTTAATTCGGCGGAAAGAGGAGAAAGGAATTTTCTTAATGTCAACGGAGTGTTAACAACACTAGGTTTCCCAAGTTGTCTTTGCCTACTCTGTTATGTTTGGGATACAGCGTGAAGTTATACAGTATTAGGGTAAAACGCGTTACATTAAATTATTTGAAAGATACATTTTAAATAAAATTAAATTAAATTAGCTTCACGCTGTATCCCGCACACAGCAGGGTAGGCAGAGGGAACCTAGTGTTAAGACGCTCCGTTCCCCACTTTCTGCCAAATTTTGAAGGCATTGCGTGTTGAGTGGCAGAACTAATTTCATCTCCTCGAGTGGGGATCGAACCCACAACCAGTCGGTTTCGCAGTCACACCTCGTGCAGCTGCGCCACGACCGGCCTCAAAAGATAAATATGATATTTCAAAATTGATCTTATTACAATGCCTACAAAAATATTAATACAATCTTCTAGAGACTAATTTCGAGCAGCAGGCTACATTAGATTAGACAGAGAATCTAGTGTCACGATATTCCGTTCTTCCCTTTCGGCCTTTCAGTGAAATAATCAATTAAAAAAGTAATTCAATATTTGTATAAATATATGTACGTACAATATAACTCATCATAACATCTCTAGTTAAAAACCAAATTATCATTGATTATTGCCTCTCTATACCCCGTTAGGGATGAAGCATGAAGCTAAGTAATTACATTAGCAGTAATGTGACAATATTTATAATATTCCAATATATTTAATAATAATTTTCTGACCTAGTGAATTCACAAGACTATAACTTTAAATTTTAAAGGAAACAAATTTAGCTTTTTTATTTTCTCCGAAAAAATCTTTGCTATTTACCTAGGTCATGCTCTCCATATTTTAGATTTTTAGGTCAATCGACCACCGCCAATACCTATAGCAATTTTGGCACTAAATCATATAACCGCAATGCAGACACTCTAGTCATATCTCGAATTAACAGCCTGTAGGTACTAGCAATATGTAAAAGTGAAATATTTTTATACGATTTTAATTGAATGCTTTGCATATTTTTGATATTTTATGATAAAATTGTGGTAACATTATGGTAACGGTTTGCGGAAATATTTGTTACTGGTTGTAACCTGTGGCTGCGTCCTCGTGTTCAAATAGTATATGACACATGACATGACTCTAACTTCTAAGTGTCCGAAGAAATTATGTTGGCATGGGCTACATCACGATTAAATATAACGTACATTTCCTTGATAAATGAATATTTAACAACTTTTTTTTTGTATTTGAGCTAGTAGTTAATTCCTGAGTTTAGTGTGATACATAATTAACTCATAGATTTATAATATTCGTAGGTATAAATTATTTCAAACAACTCTTATTGCATTTTTCTGATTTGCTTTTTTTATAATACCTGAAGGGTGCAGTTTGGCATACTATATTTCATAAAGTAATTCAAATAAATTAGTACCTATACACTACATGTATGTATATCCATTATGTCTCTTTGATAAGGCATAAAGCGGCGTTAGGTTTCGCGGCAAGTAGAGACCAGACCAAAAAAACAAACAATTAGCCTATCAACAAAGTTGTTTACCACTCAATTACAAAATGTTCTACGTACATATGTACATCCTGTTTACTTCATTCAGCTCGTTCACTCGTTTTACTCAAGTGTGTAATATGGCGAATCTATTTCTTCCTCTTGACTCACTCAGTTTATAGGGAACTACTGTAAAACTGAAATGTTTATAATTATGGCCGTGTAGAGGTTAAACTCGTAATAGTTTTAGGGTTCCGCATCTACGTCTAAATGAAAACGGAACCTTTATAGGATCACTTATGAAGCAATCAAACGATATCCGTGTATGAATTTCGCCGCGTAATCAAAAGTTAAAGGGTACTTTCCGTGCACCACGTTCATATATAATTTGGCAAAAAGAAAAACTTACATATTATAGAAAAATATCACCGCAAACTTATATTTTTAGTTCATTTTATACAAATTAAATACATACGCCCGCAAACTTAAGTAACAAAGACTTACCATCGCGAAATTGGTACGGAACCCTCGGTGGGCGAGTCCTACTCGCACTTGTTAGTTATTTCTATAGATTTAGTTTATTTTGATGTTTCGTAGTAAGAAATAATGTAACAGTGTGAATAGATTTGCGGTTATGGTTGAGTTTCGTAGTAGGTACTAGCAGGTGAAATAAAAATTTTGTACGTCATAAAAAAGGCATTATTAATTTTGAGGCCAGTCGTGGCGCAGCGGCACGAAGTGTGACTATAAAATCGACTGGTTGTGGGTTCGATCCCCACTTGAGGAGATGAAATATTTACTTAAATTTATATTTCCATTTCTTCGCTCTGGTGTCGTGGTTAAGCGCAACGTTGAGTTCTGCCACTCAACACGCAATGCCTCCAGAATTCGGCAGAATGTGGGGAATGGAGTGTCTTACCACTAGGTTCCCCCTGTCTATCCTGCTGCCTGTATCCCGGCGGGATACAGCGTGAAGATTTTTTGATTAATAAAAAAACATATTTTTTTAAAAACAATTCTAACAGATTTATTATATTTTGCTTATAGCAAGAAATAATTTCAGTGTGATATTACTTCCTAGTCTCCTTTCAGTCCCCCAATATAAGTTGTCATATGAAAGTTAAAACGAATTTGAACCGAAAACCATCTCGCCTACTTATCTTAATATTCATTTTAATTAAATTACAAATAAAAAGATTTCATCATTACAATCCATTCGTAACTTTCCATTCGTGGTGAGACGTTCTTGCCTAATTATTATATTGTTAGCGCCTGCGAACTGGACCACTGCAACTGGGCTGTTTACGAAAACACTTTATACATATACTAGTTCCCGCATGCGTCTTCGTTTACATAGACTGTATTTAGAAACCGTTCTAAACTCTGAAATAGGTCTTGAGAGCGGTCTTAAGATACTGTATTCATTGCAGATTATAATTTTGTGAATGAAAACGGCATATCAAGATCAGTCTATATCTCACCTCTGCCTACCCTGCTATGTAGGGGATACAACGTGAAGCTAAGAAAAAGAAAAAATATCTTCATTTTTGTTTTACGTTTATAAGCCGCATTAGAGGCAATGTTAAATGTTTTCTATAATCCATAGACAATATATCCTAAGGAGGTACGGAGCGAAGAGCGGAGTATAGAATAAGGTAGCTATCACTCTTGTGTAGACACTTTTCAATTTCCGCCCGAATTTGAGACATTGCCTGGTGAAGTGCAGAACTCAACGCCACACTGGCAGTACCAGAACAACGAAATGAAAGTAATTCTACCCCTGAGTAGGGATCAAACCCACAACGCTAGCATAAAATTATATTTTTTTTTGTGTGAATATATTGTTTCTTGCAGTAAAAATATTTTTTTTTTTGTATTAATATTTAATATATTCACTTATTAATACTTATGTAAACACCTACATAAATACACCGTACGTATGGGTGTTTTGTTCTGCTCATAAAATGGATTCTCGTGACCTTATTATACTGTAATATTACGGAGCCATTCATTAGTCTGTCTGTTTGAATTGATCTTGGACACTGGGCCATGGCTTTGGACTATTATTTTGTAAGAAAGTGTTCTTTCTTGTCCCTTATGGAGATTGTCTTGTGTATTTTTTATTTGTATTGCGATTATTAGTTTTTTTTCTTCTTTTTTTAGCTATACGATATAGGTATCCCGAATATTGTGTGTTGCGAATATCAACGCCGTGCTTTGTACCAGAGCAAGAGCAAGTGAATGAAAATGTTTCGTCAAAATGGGAATTGGAAAATTATCTTCAGCATCTGAAATAAGTCTCAAAACACTCAGAACTTCCCACAAATTAAAGACACTGCATTTTGTGCAAGATTGAGGAAATAAAAATAATTCACCCTCCCCTGGGTGGGAATCGTACTCACACTCATAACATTTACAATCTGTGTCTTACTCTAGCCAGAAACTCGATGGCCTAACGTTCTTACCTGCGCCTAGAACTTTTTTTTTATACTGACATTTTCTAAAACCTTGCAACAGTTTTTTTTTTTAAATTAAAACACAGTGTCTGAGTGAGAAAATTTTAACATATTGCACGTCACGACTAACGCGCCCATGTCGCTTAATTACAGGTGTGGCACAAAGGCTGTTTCAAATGCCAGGAATGCGGAATGACACTCAACATGAGGACGTACAAGGGCTACGGCAAGCTGCCGTACTGTGAAGCGTAAGTTTTTTGTGGTTTTTTTTTAATGTATTTTTGTTTTTTTTTAGGAGAAAGGAGGAGTGATGGTCACTCGTGATTACGTGAGTGATAGTGACTTGTATGTAAGACTAGCTTTTAGATGCAGCTTCAAAATAACTGGAGTTGTACATGACACATTCGGCGTTCGTTGTTCAGGGTAACTTAGAATGCAGATACAATGGGCTAGCTAGGTTAACTTGATTTAATAAGGCCTTTAGTCGTTCTCGATAAATGGACTATGCAACACAAAAGTAAATTCAATTCAAGTCAATAGTTCCTGAGATTATCGCGTTCAAACAGACAAACTCTTCAGAGTTCAGGTGTGGCATCATAGGAAGGTCGTATATATGGAGATTTTATGTATATTGATAGAATTATAGTATTCCACTAACTTATCCGAAAAATATGGGTAGCCAAGGAATCAAGTAGTGTCTTTGGATTTTTAATTTCTTTAAGATATAAAATAATAACACTTTATTGCACATGAAACCTTACAAATTCATCATCATCTTGGTTATATATTTTAATATAATATGCGCATAGCCTTATAACTGCAAGTGATTTTTATACCAGGGCTATTTTTTATACGCTGGTCCAAATTCAGTTTCTTAAATTAAAAACTTATACAAAATTAAACGCAATAAAAATAAGTAAGTAGATACCTTAAAGTATCTTGAGGGTACTCAAGTGAATGAATCAATGTATTAATAACAACTAGAACTTATACACTACAGTAAATGCTATGTAAGTTATTTTTGTAAATCCAGTCAGCAGTACGCCAATATGAATAATCAATTAATATGCATTTTATGTATAATTCATCTCACGTCATTAAATGCTGTCAGATACTTGAGTCACATTCAATTAAAAATACGGTCAGCAAAACAAAAAAAAATTAAGAGATTGATTTAGTAAATGTATAAAAAATCTTTTTTCTTATTTCTCCTTTATGATAGTTGGAGTCTTGAAAAGTGCAAAACTGTACCAGAAATTACGATGCTTGAAAATAAGTGTTTTTCGAATTTTCAAAAAAAAATCTTTGAAAGAGCATAAAATACTTTTAATGTGTTTTTTTAAATATAATATAATATTTATGCTAATGTGCACTAGACATGTCAATAATATTGACAAATATCTATAAGCAATTACGTATATCTTTTACCCAATGTAGGTATACTTTCAAATTTTGTCGTTTAACCCAATTGATTTGTTGTAAAAATAAAAAAAAAATCAAAGGAACATCGGACTGTAACTTACGTAGTTGTGAGTTCGATTCTCACTCGTGGGAGTGGTTGGAGATTATATTTGATTATTTCATTTTCTGCAGCGGTACAAACTCGGCTTTTTTGACGCATCATACAAACGCAATGTCTAGTAAATTGGCGTGAACAGAACATTTCAACAATATGTTTCCTTTGTCTATCCTGCTATGCGGGAAAAAGCGTGAAGCTGCGTATTTTTCAAGATAAGCAAATAAATAGGATGAACATTGTATTATTATTAACGTTTATTTCATTCTTCTGAATTTTAATTAACATTCTTTTGAAACTTGAAAAACGAGTAGTAATATAGATATCTTTTTAAATTTTTAATATTTTTTTAGAGGAAATTTAAAATATTTCTGTAGCTGTTATTATCACACTCCGAGGAACCAAATAATCTTTGTGATTTGTATGCCGACGGTACATAGTTCGCATGAATGGTGGGTGCGTCTAACAATCTGCTACATGATTCACTCGTCAGATGTTTTTAACAATAAATATAAAATTTAGTGCTATAAATAATAAGTTATTGCACAATTAGACACGTTTCTCACAGTAACCAGACAGACGCTATGGTTTTGGGTGCAATTTTTACACGAGGGAATTAAAATAAACCATATTTTAATTTCCTCGATTTGGTAACAAGACAAAGCTCGGCGTTGAGTGCCGCCACTCAACGTGTTTTAATACTCTTAACACTAGGTTTCGTCTCCCTACCCTACTGTGCGAGCAAAAACGTAAAGCCGTTAGAACGACGTGACGAATCAATATTAAAAAAAACCTTGTCAATAGAATTAAAAACAATCACGTTCTAAAGCAAGTATTATAAACGATATCAACAAACAATATATGTATGTAAATGCAAGTAAAAATGAAAGTGGCCGATATAAGTATTTTATATAATGATATCCGTTAATGTCTCAGACGGAAATCGAATCTTATACCATTGTAATAGAGCCGTGTTACTATGTATTTGCATTTAGTATATAAAGTGTTTTAAAGTGTGAATTTGAATCTTATCTCCACGTGATAATGTTCATAATTGTATTTTTGATAGCTTTGTGTCTTTGAAGGGAAGCACGCTCCATTACGTACAATGGTAGTTGTTAGTTGGTCTTATATGCCCTCTATATTATAAGATAAATGTTGTGTTTTGTCTGTTTATACATATGTTTAGGCTTAATAGTAATTTTAGCCGACTTCAAAAAGGATTTCAATTTGATTGTATGTTTCTTATGTGTTTGTTACGCAATTATTAGGCCAGTTATCACTGGGTTCAGATGGTTTTTTTTTATGAAACAGATAATTTTTTTTGCAATCGTTTTTTGTATGTCTTAGAAGTTTGTATAGAACGAAGTGTATATTAGCCAGGTTTTCTATAATCATCATCTTCATTATTAAAGTCATCATCATCACTATCATCAGACTTTATGTTCTATACATATATTTAAAGTATAAACTCCTCTAAATTATTGTAATATTTTTTGCACAGTAAATTGATTAACATGCACAGTGCGTACGCGCATCGCTAATGTTCTGCATCCGCGCGCGGTTATTATGTCATGACAATATAATATGTAGGTCATGTTTGATCCGGTGATGAAATGTCTATACTATATATAGTAAGTAACACTGGCTAGAATTGGTCACGTAATTAATTTTTTTAACGTCACGCTGTTGGCTACAGAGGGAACCCAGTGTTAAGTCACTCCGTTTCCCATTTGTCGCCTAATTCTGAAGGCCTTGTGTGTTAAGTGGCGGAACTCAACGCCCGCCTTGGTACCAGAGCGAAGAAATGAAAATATTAAATATTTCACTTTCTCGAGTGGCAATCGAAGGCACAACCCTTTACAGTCACACTTTGTGCCCCTGTAATTTAATATTTATAGGTAAAAAGGGGAGGTAGAGGTGGGTTACTCTCAAACTTATTGTAAATCTTTTCCTAAATTGAATCATATTATAAATTTTTTTCGTCTTACCTTGATTTGGAAGAAGTTGTTTTTTTTTTCGTCTCTTCCCATTTTGTTGCGAACTGGTGCCTGAAGAACGGGAGTTTCTATCACACATAAGGTTCTAGATCAAAATTCAATTACCACTGTTTTAGAGGTGATAAAGAGTCTTTTTATTTTGTATAAACGATATTTTTTTTATTGTTTATGAGAAATCAAAGGAATTATCCAAATCCAGCTTCACGCTGTATCCCGCATGAAGCAGACCATACAGCGAGAGCCTAAAAATTCAGGGGAATCTTGAAATCCCCATCAAGGGACGTTTGTTAAAAATAAACATGAACTTTTAATCAGCTGCATGCTAAGATAACTCTTTATTTTTGATCTGCGTATATGTTTTATTTTGTTTATATACATGTTTTTAATTTTATGTACTTCGAGATATCGTTTTTGGGGGTGTGATTTACGAAATTATTTTCTGGTAGTTTTATTTTCTGTACTCATCCATCATTTAACCATTAGGGGCTTTATAGAGGTAGAGGAGACGTTTTTTTTGATAAGATTCCCTGGTCTCTTACCAAAATAGATTATTTAATAGATATTATATCATTAAGGAGGTATTGGGTAGTGTAAGTATAAGTAAAGATAACGACGTTGTAACGCAGTTAATATGGTTTTTTTACACATGCGATGATTACCAGTTCGTACCTAAATAGCGCGTTTAACTAAATAAACACCTAATCTTTATAAAGTTAGTCTATATTTCATACCCCACATTCTGCCAAATTCTCGAGGCATTGAGTGTTTGTTGACTGGCGAAACTTAACGCCGCGTTTTGCCTAGTTACCAGAGCGAGGAAATGAATATAATATATTTCATTCCCCCAATAGGGGATAGAATACGCAATCGTTGACTTTACAGTCGCACACTTGTGCCCCTACGCCACGACTCTTTTTAGTTTATTTTATTAATTGTCATAATAACTAATGCTGTTATTAATAATAATATTTTTGGCCATTTGCATTCAAAATTATACACTGCTTTTATTACACATTTATCATACATTAAATCATCAAAGTGGAATTCCAACCCATACCTATCGCAGTCAAATCGTTCCAATTACGTCATATACATACATGTATGTCACTATACCAGGAAGTACGGATTTAGAGCGCTTTAAGAAAGTTACGACAGAATCGAGCTCTTAGCTCACACTGTGGAGTAAAAGTGTGATAAATTGTAATTCGTCACTGATGCTATAGGATTTTGAAATGTATAGAAAATTGACATATTAAGAAAATGGCCAGTCGTGGCGCAGGGGCACAGGCGAGGGGGACTAAACGCGAGGTTGTGGGTTCAATGCCCACTCGAGGAAATGAAATATTAAGTGTTAATTTTTTCGATGCCTCCAGAATTCGGTGGAAAGTGGGGAACGGAGTGTCTTAACGCTAGGTTCCCTCTGCCTACCCCACTGTGTGGAGAATACAGCGTGAAGATGAAAAAAATACCAGACAAGTGCGAGTCGGGTTCGCCCACCGAGGGTTCGGTACAAAAATTGGAGCCTCATATATAGTTGATAGCGTCGAAATACGCGTTTTTGTAGTATAAACGGCCATATCTTCTTTTTTTCAAATAAATGTAAAAATAACGATTTTTTCAGGAAATCAAGGGACCGTAGATCTGAGCATATATTTTAAATTTAAACTCGATATCTCTAAGCGTTCTTGAGATGAAGGCTCTTAACAGACAGACAGATAGACGGACAATAAAGTGATCTTATTAGGGTTCTTATTTCCTTAAAAGATACGGAATTCTAAAAAGATAAAAATGCTATTGTGATGTAGTCGAGCAGAGCCTTGACGACACACGAAGCTTGATTATGAAGAACGGACGGAACGAGCAGAGTGTCTGTCTGACACTTTCTGCCTACGTAATGAAGAGACAATAGACACTAATAGCGAAAGTGTTTTGTTTTTGCATTATAATTGCACCACATCAAGTTCTTATACTGTAGTTACAACTTTCATTGTTAGCACCTCTATAAGAAGATTTTTGTATAGATAGGTTACTTTACACACATATGCTGCAAAGTATACTTAATAATCATTTGGCGAGCATTGCCCTTTATTAACTATAGTACAGTAGTTTATAATATTTAAACTATATTTTTTTGTCTTACATCTTGTACTATCCTCTGCCCCAAGCTTGCCTGGCAAATATCACGTACTGTTGTATCATTTAAGAATCATATTGCCAAAATACGGCTTCGCCTGCATACACTTATTGTTATAATTTAGCTTAATTATACAAAAATATTATAAAAATGATTTTCTCAGGTCTGAGGCATTAACTTTAGTGAACTGGTGGTAAATTATTTGACGTTCAAAAAGTTAAGCATGTAACTTCTTATTTTGAATAAAATTATTTGAATTTGATAGCCTATATATTATTCTTATTGGCTAAGATCCCAATCCTACGTCATTTTAGCAAAGCTGAAATTTTGATAATTATTAGTCTGCTATGAAGTTAAGACAGTATGCATATTTACTAACCTGAAAATGGCGTAGATCTGGGGGCTCTGGGATCTTAGTTTATTATGTATAATTTATATTATTGTAATGTTTACCTAAATCGTAATTTTTTAAACTTCTTTTTTCCCGTTCCTGTAGAAAATTCTAGAAATCCTTTCATATTGCTCCCTTACACTTCCTAACCTACTCACAAATAACAAATTTCAAATTTCCAAGTCCATCAGTTTCGTCAGTTCACTTTGTATGTCAGTTTCTGTAATAAAAAGTATTTGACTTCACATTTTGTTTTAATCTTTCTCATAAGATGCTTATTGCGCATAGAAAATGAAACCTAAAGTTGTGTTTTCACAAAGTTTCTAAATGACCATGTTCCCATAATGATGGAGTTTCTAATGAGTTGATTATATTGAAAATTATTGTAATCATAATGTATGAATTTATATGTATATATACTTATTAGTACTTATTATGTTGAAACCGTCGTGGCAAAGTGGGTTTAATGCAATGATTGTGGGCTCGAATCCAGGTTTGGGCTATTTCCTTTATGTGGAAAGCCTAAGGCTCTTTTGAAAAATGAAGTAAAAGCAAAAAGTAAAAGTTTCTTCCCCAATTGCAGGATAGGCAGAATAGAAGTGGATTCTAGTGTTATGATATTCCGTTCTTCGTATCTTTTGAGATGTGCGTATTGAGTGGCGGAGCTCAACGCCGCGTTTTCTCTGTCACAGATGATAATAACCAAATTCTTTTAAATAAAATAACATCTTATCTCATGGTTACATATATGAATTTAAAGTACATAGTATAGTCAATTATTAATTACAGTTTCGAAGTTAACTGTAAACGTACACTTGAGTACGTTGAAAATTTTTGAAATAGAGTTACAAAATAATATTTTTTGTTTTTTTTTAATTTATTTTTTGTCGTGGAAAATATGCTATTGTCTAGACTCTCAAGTCGTATGTACCGTTATTTGAAACCGCTTAATAAAATCAGTCCTCTTTTGACTTGTTTTTTAATTTGTAAACTGTAAGCATTGAAAAATATTCTTACAATTTTTCTAGAATTTTTCATCTATGTCTAACACGCAACTTCACGCTTTTTCCCCGTTAAGAATATTCTAAGATACCTTGCGTGTTGATTGGCGTAATTTAACAGCGTGTCTTAGTAGTCAAGCCTCTCTTATAATATTTTCCCCTCGTTTGTTTCTTTCTTTTTCATTTCGCCATCATATTTTTATTAACAATAAGTACTCTTCTAGTCTAGTTATTTGTTATAAAAGTAAGAAAGCAGGTTCACATTCTTATTTCCAGCAGGGTAAGCAAGGAGAACTTAGTGTTAAAATACTTCGTTCTCCCTTTTCCGCCGAATTTATCGATTTTCGAAATTTACGCTTTGTCTTGTTACTGCGAGGGAAATGATACTCATTTGTCCCCCGTGTGGGAATCGAACTCACAATCGTCTCGTTTACAGTCAAAGCTACACTGTGCTGCTGCGCCACGACGGACTTAATGTCATACGACGTTTTATTACACAATAGGAGCTGCGGTCGATCATTACATGAATCAATGTTTTTAACCTTTGACGCAACGTATAATGCATGATGAATAGACAATAACAAAACAATAATAATATTTAAAAATACCTATTTAGTTTTAGTCGTCATTTAGACAGGTTTCCAGGGAGGTTCTGGGTTCGAGTTTGGAGTTGGTTAAGAAAGTTAGTTGTCATGTTATTAAACTGCAACTAGGTCATATTTCTTAATTTTTTATTCCTAGTTTTTAGTTACTTAAATTTATTCGTGTATGTCTTAGGTATGTACAATACGCTTAAATTAATATTAGACCAACATACAACAAAAGAACAAAATTAAAGAAAAAAAATATTGATAAAGATTAATATACATAACGAAGCGGGTCACGTGGGCCTGGGCAGGCAGTCCCGATTCAATAGGTCTTCTATCATACTAACGCGGTGAAGTCAGATGACGTCTTAGTACAACCGTTCAGTATGTCACTCGAAGGAGAAGTGAAGTCCGCACGCTCGTTCCCGCTATCATAAGACCGACGCGTGTTTCACCCCACTCTCCCAAAAGCCGACAACTGACAGTGTTGCCATCTTCTGAATACACCCAAGTCAAGCAACTTGACGTTCCGTATTCATACTCTGCGACATACATATGTTCTTCGACTCGAGGAAATTATTTTTATTTCCTCGCTCTGGTATACAAAGCGTGACGCTGTGTTCCGCCACGCCACACGTAATGTCTCGAAAATTGAAGAACGAAGTGTTTTTTTACTCTAGACTACATCTACCTGAGTCTACTCTGTTACGCGGGAGAAAAACGTGAAGCTGTAAAAAGATGTCATGTCTCCCTGAAAATAAAAATCTACTTCTAAATTTTCCAGGCACGTGCCAAAAGCGAAGCACACCACAATGGCCGAAACGCCAGAACTGAAACGGATAGCGGAAAACACAAAACTACAGAGCAACGTGAAGTATCACGCCGACTTCGAGAAGAGCAAAGGCAAGTTTACACAGGTAGGGGTTTCGTGATTTATTTCATATTCTTTTTATTTTCTTTGGCTTAATTTATGGGGACAAAAGAGGTAAACAGTAAGGAAATAGCTTTATAATTATTATCAAAATCGTTGTTGTGGTGCATTCGGAGGAATGTTTATATGTTTATATATAAATTATTTTCGATATCCTGGTTTCGTGAGACAAAATATGTTTTTAAATTTTGCCCACCTAGACACGTTGCCCCGAGTATTTAAAAAAAAACATTTTTAAGTAAAATTCCTTTAACAAGAAAGATAAAATTTCTGCAACTATCTTAAAAAGAATATTTAGGTAATTAAGAATAAATTTCATGATACGTATTTATTCACTTCGACAGGTCGCTGATGATCCAGAAACACTCAGAATTAAAGCAAACACAAAAATTATAAGCAATGTTGCCTACCACGGAGACTTGGAGAAGAAAGCTCAAATGGAGAAACAGAGACAAATTAACGAGAACGGAGAGATAGTGGGTCAGTAACATGCACATATTGCTTAACATGCTATGGATATTATCATCTTGCACTCGATTAAAATTTCAGAGTTTATTGTATTAATTTAATTTTTTTAAATTTTTAAGATTTATATTTATTATTTTAACTACCAATTTTTGATTGACTATATTTAATAATCTTCATGCATACCCTCATTTTAATGAAATAGAAGATTACATTGCTACATTTAATTATTAAGTCTTATCAAGGGGAAACAAAACTGTTCCCTTTTTTTAAAAAAATAACATTCTCACAAGTAAGGTTTAAAATCACAACCAAATACATATAAGCACCCAATAGCGAAAAATGGAGTCACTTTTCATTATAACTTTGGCTATGGTATAATTGTTAGTTACAAATTATTTTTCATATTATAGAAGTTTGTTCTTGAGTTATATTCACTCAATACATACACACATTCACAACACTTCCATCACTCACAGTCTATGTTGTGACACGAGCTCTCACGTTTCGCACAAATCCATTGTACTGGGATGGGTCGTGGGACTCGATTTTATGACTAATGGTACATCTTTGTGTTTTGATGATTGATTGACAATGATTTCTTAGTCAAACTCTGGATTAAAGAGTGGAAATTTTTTGATTTGTTTTGCATTTTGGTTGCAATGTTATTTAGTTTTTGTTAATTTTCTGATGTGATAGGCAATTTTTCTTAAAAAATATCTTATTTAATAAATATAAAAGAGTTGAGAAATTTGTCTTGTTTGTGCTTAAAAATAATATATTCAAACATATCCTTGAAACATTTAAATCTAGGCATAGAGTTCTTATTTAATAAATATTTTAATGACTGTCTATTAAATAATCACTTGCAACTTACCCGATTCATAATATAAATATTTAACAATTGAGACAACTAATTTAGAAATAAGGAATCCTTGTCAATCAACCGTCGTGTGTTTAACCGTCCATCATAATTGTTGCTAGACGTAGCGACGAACGATAACTACCATCAACAAATAGAGAACTACGCGACGGAAATGCTACCGCCAAACGTACCACCACCAAACTTGCCACCCAAAAATCATTATCAGACACCCGTCGTCGCCCAAAGTCATCGTCAGTATCCGGAATATCGTCAACAAGAGGAATATTATCAACAGCCAAAGTACGAGGAATATCCAAAAAATGCGAATTTTCATTACGGAAACCAAAAGATTGGCAGGATTCAAGATTATGATCCCCTAATCGATGCTCCGAGAGCTCCTTTAAATGTTCAAAGGGCTTCGGCTACGTTGATTTACTCCAGTGAAGGGAAACGAGGTAGGTCCACATCGCCATTTTGTTTTTCAGGTTCATAATATCTGACTACCATTTTTTTATAAATTCATGCTATAAGCTTTTGTGTGTGTGGTGCTGGTTATCCAATCATTATTGGCTCATTCATTTGCTAAAAAAATATCAAATAAAGATTTGTTTTAATAATTGAAAAAGGTAACTAAAGCAAAGATTTGTTTAATAATTTATCAACTATATAATAAATTAAATGTATAAAATATTGTAATAATAAATATTATGAACCACATTGTGTATAATAAATATTCAAAAAAAAGTTCAAAGACAAAGAAAACGACGAGTTATTTTATAGAGATATTCTTTTATATAAAATAAACATCCCAAATATCCTCAAGTTATTACCAACAATACGTACGTTTTTAAGCAGGAGCACACCAATCCCAGCAGAGCAGTCGGCACATCGGCCGCGTGACCGACCTCGACCCTCTTGCCAACGAACAACCTCCTAATCATCGCCCTCCTGCCCATAATCAGGTAATTATAGGATTATGGAGATATTATGAAAATGTTTATCCTATTGAATAGGCAGTGGGAACCTACACTAGGTTCTCGCTAAGGAACTCCGTTCTCCACTTTCTTAGCGTCTTGAATGACGGAATTCAGATTGCGTTTTAGATAAAACGGCGCTTAGGGCGCAGAAATCAGTTAGAACGTTTTTATATCAAAATGTGGCCAAAGTACTGTATGATGTTACAGTACCCGTTAAAACCCATATCCACAGAGCGCTCAGATCCTCTCACCGACAAACTCTAGCCCTTAGTCTCTCTCATCTCTAACTGACATTCATTTGTTAATTGACATTTAAAGTATTGTATATTGCACCCTTTCTCTCGTATATGGAAGGGTGAAGGGCTATTTTCTGCAAATTTTAAAGAAAATTTGTGACGACACAATTTGGCGCTTCTCGTTATCTTACTTAGACGAGGAAGTGAAGATAATTCAAATATAACAATACCCATAGTTCACCCGCAAAATTTTATATATGCATTATTACCTCTGTGCAATTTTGACCCACGACCCAAAAATACGTAGATATGTTAGTTAGCAACACTAATTTTGCAAAACGAAAAAGATTTTTTAAAGACATTTTGGCGAAAAAATATTTATATTATTAATTTTTTAAATAGAAAGTAGTGTAATTTTAAGAAATAATTTTTGTAGAAGGATCTAAAATATTTATTTTCGCAACATTTGCTTCTTTTTGCTTATTCTAAATTATATTTTAATTAATATTTTCAGAGAGTGTTCATCGCCATGTATGATTACGAAGCGAACGACAGTGACGAAGTGAGTATTAATATAAAAAAAAACACCATTTATAATATTTTTTTATGAATATAGAATAATTTTCATTCCATATAGACGGATTCTTCTTATAATTTATTTATTATTAACATTTTCATATTTTTTGCATATTACACTATTGAGAAATAAATAAAATTACATTATACATTTTTTTTTTATTTTTACATAAATTCTCATAAATTTTTTGTATATTTAAAGTTAACACTTAATTAAAAAAGAAATACATGTGTTTTTTTTATTTTATTTACAACACTAATCTCATCAGATCAATAAGATAATGATTTTTTCGTACTTCCCAGGTATCATTCCGCGAAGGCGATTACATATCAAACGTAACTTCCATCGACGAGGGATGGATGACGGGACAAGTGTTACGCACAGGACGCACTGGCATGTTACCCGCTAACTACGTCGAGTTAGCTCCGGAACAGACGTATAATTGAGACAAACATACATACAGATATAGACCGACCGATTAATATATAGCCAGCTTAACTATTATATAGATACACCAATAGACATGTTATGTACGACATATGCGCAGACATACTAATAAACATATGAGTAGATAATTTGATATAATATTGATTTGGTAACATTTTTCTGTTTTAACTAAAATAAATATTAAAAAAGTGTCCAAAAATATAATTGTTATTTATTATTCACTTTAAATTGTAAACAGTAAAACAATAATAACAGTATTTTATAATCAATATTATGTCAAATTAGATTATTATAAAATGACATTTAACAAACAACTATTAAAAGTTTTACACTATTTGTCACATCACTATTTTATCAAAAAATGACTGTAAACTTATATATTAAAAAGTTCATTTTTAATACTTAATAGAACTGCTTTTTAAAAAAAATAAGATTAGTAATTCACGCCTAAAATACTTTTAACGTCCACATAAAGACTATTATTAGCATTTTTGTCATTATTTGACATAATCACTTATAAATTTTTATAGATTATTATTAAATTTGTCACAGTATTTTAAATTTCAGTTAAAATTTTAAACAAACAAATTTAAAACAGCCATTCCATTTTTAATTGCATTTGACACATTTCTTTTACTTGAGATTATTTTTTTTAAATATTTTATTTTAACTTTTTTGTACCTGGTCACACTGCAGGTCTCAATTTTTTTTACAATGTAAATAGTTTATATATACATTTTTAAATATATAAATAAATGGAAGTGATTTTTTCATTGTTGATTTTTGTAATTTTTTTTATCAAAAGCATGCCTTTTTAAATATATATCTAAAAAAAAAAAAATCACCAAAAATCAACATGTTAACTTTCCTTTCTATATATAAAATTATCTTTGATACTAAGGTATTATATATTTTGCACTATTTTATATATTAATATATATTATTGTGGTGGGAGACCATATTTTTTATATATTTGTAGAAATAAGCATAACCTCTATAAAAGCATAATATGTTGTTCACATTCCGTTTTAAATTCACTTGTTTTTCGTCATAATTTAGAAGAAAAACTTAGTTTTTTAACAGTTTTTCACGTTTTTTTTATTGTATGTATGTATCATCCAATTCATTTGTTTATTTCATAGAATACATTTTGATTATATTTAAATACCATATCTAAATATTGCCAATTAGTTAGATAGTAAAGCTTATACTAATGTTAGAAAGGTTAGATTTAGTCACTTTTTTCTTTATTTATTACTTAAAATGGGAATTTGAATGTTTAATATTCATTTTAAATCCCAAAATGGCGATTTTAGTCGATTTTCTTGTTGTTATTTGTAAGCATCACAAATATTTACAGAATATGTCCAATTGATTATGTTATAACTGTGTCATGATTATAGAAGTAGTTATTATGATTATGACAATAACTTGATTATAACCAATTTTAATATATTGTTGTTTTGTATGAATTATAATTTTTATCATCATCTATTACTACTTCTATAAGTATTTTTAACATCAATTTCATTAATTAACTTTTTTAAAGCAATAAAGTATACTAGGCAGTGCCTTTTGTTTTCTTTTTTTTATGAAAATCCTTGTAGAGTATTATATAGAGCCGACCCGATGTTACAGTGCCTTTGTAATATTTAATAAATTTTAAGCATATTTTTGTTGTTTTATTTTTTGCAATATATGTCGAATTTTATACTTTGTGATAAGTAGAAATAAAATAAATAAAATAAGCGCTTTAACCAGACGATTCCACCTTTTTTTTTCATTTATTTATGTACCACACAAGAAAGAAAGTATAAAAAACATAACAATAACAGAAAGAATGTGTACAACGGATAACTTATCTCCAATAGAGATTTCTACCAGAAACCCTTGAATGTAGAAGATGTTAAGAGAAACGATTCGGGTGCAGTATTTAAATATTTAGGTAATAATAATAAACCTACATACAAATATACTTAATATTACACATATGTAAATAGATAAATATACAAAAACATAAATATATACAATAACGTGAAAAATTGAGAAAGAAAAATGAAAATAATAAAGAAATGGACGAAGCGAAATACAAAAAAAAAATTCTAATCGAGGTTAAGGAAATGTTGTTTTAATCTGATTATTATTAAAAGTATTAAGAGACGGGATTCCCAGCCATTATAGTGTTAGGAAGTGAGTTCCATAAGCGCACCGCCTGAACTATAAAAGATTTCTCATAGAAAGAGGTATTAAATATTGGGAACTCAAGCTTTCATAGGGTGACACAGGAGCGTATAGGTCTTTCACTTGGAATTGCCAATTGAAAACGCTTCCTCAAGTAAGGAGGAGAAGATAGCTTTAAAATGTTAAAAAGAAGAGTGAGAATGTGCAGGTTACGGCGTAAACGGACAGGAAGCCAATTCAGTTGCCGTCGAAAATCAGACACGTGGTCAAATTTGTGTAAGCCGAAGATAAAATGAATACACATATTTTGAATTCGGTCTAGTTTGTCGAGAATCTCTTCATTAGCATCCGGATAACAAACATCAGCGTAATCTAACAGTGACAGAAATAGGGTTTGAGCAAGAGTGGTTTTAGTGTGAATGGGTAAAAAATTTTGAAGACTTTTAAGAGAGTACTTCTCTGCACGCACACATAATAAACGCATACATTATTCTCTTAATGCGCAGGCCATGAAAAATGGTTATCAACTATAAGAGCTAATTTTCTCTCTGAATCGGATAACGGTATAAATGTTTCGTTTAGTTCTATGCAAGGCAAGGAATTAAAATCTAGTCTGGCACGTAATTGTTGACTTTCAATTAATAAAGCTTGAGATTTGGAGGGGTTAATAAGAAGGCCTAACAAAGTCGCCCACTCACTGATATGAGCGAGATCAGAGTTTATGTTCAGAATTGCAGTATTCAAGTCTTCAAGGGTGGCGTGTCTATATAACTGTAAATCGTCAGCGTAGAGATGGTTTTGACAAGATAGAATTTTGGCAATTTCATTTATAAAAATAGAAAAGAGCAGAGGAGAGAGTACACCAGTTTCCAAATCAGCAAAGTCAGAGCAAAGCTCCCCGGTGTAGATTCTTTGCTCGCGATCCCGAAGATAAGAACGAAACCATTCAGTGCCACCTTTTACAGGTGCAGCATATAAAATAAAATATTTCAAATCCTTACCTAAAAAAAATACCAAGATTCGTCAACAGTTTAGACGTAGGTTTTTTTTTATTTTACGATTTTTATCCAAACTATGTTGTGTCAATAATCATTTTCATAATTCTGAGAAAGTGCAAAGACTACGCTTCAGGAAGCTCCGTCGCGTAATCCGCGGCAGGCGCCCCCTGCGCGTGTCGAACCTGGGCTTGCGGCCGTAAACAGAGCGTTGAATCATTTTAATTTTACATTTTCTCAAAAAGTAGACGTCTAAATTACATACTTTAAACGCCAAAGATTATCTTCGTAATATTTCCTTGATAATGGAATTACTTTCGCTTACGAGCGATTCAACATTTTTATCAAATAAAAAACGTAGTATATCCCGCAACGTGTGTGTATCCCGCACACAACAGGGTAGGCAGAGGGAACCTAGTGTTAAGACACTCCGTTCCCCACTTACTGCCGAATTCTAGACGCATTGCGTGTTGAGTGGCAGATCTCAACGCCGCGCTTTGCCTCGACACCAGAGCGAAGAAATGGAAATATAAATTTAAGCAAATATTTCATCTCCTCGAGTGGGGATCGAACCCACAACTAGTCGGTTTAACAGTCACACTTTGTGTCCCTGCGCCACAACTGGCCTCTAAACTACTTAATAAACATTATTGGAAAAGCTGTAAAGCTTTTTGCGCAATGGCGCAGAGGCACAAGCATTGTGCACAGCGGTATAAAAAAAGGGCTTCAAATCCGACATAAATTATACCTACGAATAATCGAGTGGGGATCGAACCCACAACCAGTCGGTTTTACACTTTGTGCCGCTGCGCCACGACTGGCCTCTCTTCAATATTTTTTTGCCACAAAATATCTTATTGTGACTTATTGATAAAAGATAAATATACAGTGTCGCGGACTTTATTTTACATACGAGTTACATGTACTCGTATATGTAAATATTTCTGCAAAACGCACGCGATTAAATTAATACGATGGCGTTCCTGGTTCTTGTTATTATGTCATTTATGGCTAACTAAGAATTAAACCGTAACGTTATATAGCCTATAGTACTCCTGAGGAATGTCGCTTTCATGCAAAATAAAAAATGAGAAAATCTGACCAGTAGTTCCACAGCCTTTAAACAAACAAATACATAAAATATTTAATTAGTCATATTACGGTTATTCAGTTTTTTTAAGAACATTTTTTTTTTACTTTATCCTTGAATACAAATTTAAATTAAGTGTACCAAAAATATAATAAAAAATACTTATCGCTAGTCTGTTTAGAAACGTGGTTGATGATTGTTCTTCTCACGATTAATACAGAAAAAATCTAATAATCTCTGATCATGTATAGACTGATTCACGTCCACTTCGCTGGTAAAGGATGAGATAGTGACTTCTTAAATTGATAATAAAATTGCATATAGCGAGGTAGGCAGAGGGAACCTAGTGTTAAGACAATCCGTTCCCCACTTTCCGCCGAACTTTTCGAGGCATTGCGTGTTGAATGTCAGAACTCAATGCCTTGGTTTTTTTTGAATTCGCGTTGAATTCTTGCCAGAATTTAACACGTCTAACTTCCTATTTTTTAATTATTCTTTATTTGCGTATTCGATTTAAAGAACTTATATTAAAATGTGTATAAAAATAAAACAGCAAATAAACTATAATACATTTATTGACTAAACATTACAACTCGCGGGAATGAACCCACTACAACTACAATACAACTTGTATATAAAACCTAAAAAAATATATATTTAATACTCCATTACGCAACTAGCGCTGTGTTTAGGCACTTTCAAGGCACCTCAAACATATTATAAACAATTTTAATTGCAAAAATATTTGTGATAGGGATATTGATAGTATATTTTTAATATAAAAAGAAAAACAAATATTGTATCCAAAATTTGAACATTTTATTGAAAATAACTGTAGTGTTTTTTGCCATTTTTTGTCGGCTAAATGGTCTTCCGCTGGTAGATTTATGTTCACTTGCAAATTGGGAACCTGGGAACATAATGTGTAGACACTCTCCCAATTAAAACACTTCCGTTCCCCACTTTCCACCGAATTCTGGAGGCTTTTTTGTCGTTGTTGAGCGGCGTAACTCAACGATGCATTTTGTCTTTTATAAACATCTGTGTTTAGGTTTTTAAAATATTGGATATTTTTAAATATTCACATACCAATATCCTTATTAAAAATTCCATACATACCTATATAATATGCAATAGTAATGTCAAAAAATAATAAATAATATTTTTTAGTTAAATGTATTTAGATTAAAACCAGTATGATCAAAAATTATAAATTTAAAGTTTAACTCTTTTAAATTTAATTTAAATTACACATAAGAGCTGCCTTACAACAAACTAATTAATTACACTAATAAAATGTGATATACACAAACAATATATTTAAAATAGATTAAGACCGTCATTACAAAGTGATTTAAAGAAAATATTACAATATTTTTTATCACTACTTATTTAAAGTGATTTATCATTTTAAATCTATGTTTGGGTAACTGATTATAAGGTTGCCCGACCTTAAACTCGACAGAGAAGTATCACCATTCTCTGGAGTGGGAATTGAACCCACTACCGTCGCGTTTACAGATACTCTACAACGGCAACACGGCGGTAATTTCTTATACATTTAATACAGTAACCATTTCACAAGTCACCTGTAAAGACAATCTCAACATGCAAAACAATATTAATAATACTTAAAACTAATTTATTTTAAAAAAATATAGCATAATTAAATATATTCATTAATAATCCTCTTAGGGTACTAAAACTAACTTAAAATTACACTAAAACCGAACGTAAATTAAAATTTTGGTAAAAAAAATATTGAAACTCCTTTTATTTGAACAAATTCAACATAAAACATGTTTAAACATATATATTTGCGATTTTATTCAATTTATGTCCCTTTTTATTTTATAGAACAAATGTATAAAATAATAACTACAATAAAGCTAACTTAAAACACTTATTATATAATAATAACAAGTTATTTTAATTAATTCAATTTCTATAACAATTAGGCATGGCAACTTAATTTTTTAATAAAAAAGTAAACCCAACATTTTCATGATTTTTAAAGTTATTTTATAAATCAACTTTTTATCTTCAAGGTCTTTTCTTTAATAAAAGAATTATAATCAAAAAAACAATTTTATTAAACAATGCTAAAATCTCTTTAACTACAGAAATAACAGGGAAAAGAAAATAATTTATAAACAATCATTCCCCCTGAGGGAATCAAACCCACAACCATAGATGTTGTTCCACTGCAACAGGGGGGCCTCTTTATTTGAACGTAAAAAATGAAAATTTATCATAAATATTAATATTTAATAACGCGAACAGGCTGTATATAGATTATTTTTATTTCTTACAAACATAAACAGTAGTAATTGGTCTTAAATTCTATTTATTATTAAAGAAATAACATTATTATAGAAGCCCCATGATAAAGTAAAAACATAAATTAAAGTAACTAAATCTAATAGAACATACTTATAATTGATATTTTTTTTTAGACCGTCTTTGATATTATAGATAGTCAAAAAAAACAATAAAAATAATTTTTGTTAATAGAATGACAAATGAGGTGAATTATTAGTAACAATATTATTTCATATAAAAACAAAACAACTCATGGCCCCTTTTCTTATAAAATAACGATCTTCCTTCAATCAAAATATCTTTTTTAATTATTTAAAGTATCTTTCAGATTTGTAAAAATTTATTTACTTTATTTTCAGCTTCACGCTGTATCCCGCATATAGCAGGATATACAAAAAGTATTTTAGTTTTTAAATACTTACGATGATGTTATTCCCCACAAATCCATTCTTTCCATCCAATTCTACAATTGTATATTGCCGCAAGGCAAAGGAAATGTATCATTCTTCCGAGTGAGAATTGAACCCACAACCGTTGCGTGTACAATCACTCTGTCCTACTACACCACGACGGCCTATTGAGGTATTAATACACTCAACAATTTGTTATATTTACTTACAGTTTAATGTGAAACAACCAACAAAAGAAAACATTATAAGACATTGTACACTCCGTTTTTTAATTTATTTTTACTCTTTAATTTCTTTCAGACACTAAAATCAGCTTATTAAAAAATCAATTATGAAACATTTATGTTATATATATAAAAATATACAAATTTGATTTCCTCAAAGTATTTCTTATAGGCAAAATATATTAATATATAGCCTTAGTGGATACTTCCAACTACTTTAAACCACTTTTAATTAGTTCAAACCAGTTCGTCGGTAAGTGTTACGGCACTTAGTGGATTACGTCTAAATTTGGACTTTCACATTCAGAATATATCAACATCTTAAAGAAGGAAGTAACATAACATTATTTATATGAACTACCTCCGACTTCCAACAGCTTCTACAGTTCAGTTCAGTTCGTCTCTTAACAGTTCTAACCAGTTTCTGACAATCGTTTACTGTCTATAGTAGACTGACTAGGTCTAAATTTCGACTTTCACAATTAGATTATATTGACATCTTAATGGACGACGTAACATTACATATTTATATTGACCTCCTACGACTTCCAACCACTTCCAACCAAGTCTAACCAGCTTTTTTTGGTTAATTCACTGTCAGTTTCCAGTAGGACTGAGTAGTAGTGTGTTATCCTCTATCCTTTCCAGTCTAAAGGTAGAATTATCAGGTAAGTGACGAACTAGGTCGTCTGTCAGACGAACTCGAGCGCCATTAGGTCCCGATACAAGGACTATGTCAGTTTCCTGGAATAAAAACAGATTTTTAGTCTAGTACTATTTTACGAGGATGTCGTGGCGCAGTGTCACAGTGTGTGACTGTTAATGCAACGGTTGTACTCCATTCCCATTAAGATATCTCCGTTACTCATTTCTCGAAATTCTAGAGGCATTGCGTGTTAAGTTGCGGAACTCAACGCCGCGCTTTGCCTCCTTACCATGAGATATATTTTTTTTATTTTGATTTTACCGGTCTGGTAACGCTCGGCGTTAACTTTCGTCACAAATTGAGCGGTTCGTGGAACGGAGTGCAACCAACACTAGGTTTCCAGGTTCCCTCTGCTTACCCTGCTATATCCTAGAATACACATACAGGATACAGCGAAACTGTTTTGTTTTCTAATTGTATTTTTTTTCTTACTTTGGCACTCCCATTCAATAATCCTCGTAGCTTGGCATGCAATTCCGCAGCTGCAGCCGTGTGCAGGTACAGCGCACTGTGCACATTGTGCGAGTTGGACGCGCACACGTAGAGGGTTAGACGGGGTTCGATACGCCTGGGGGGAAGAAAAAATTATATACGTATTTTTTTTAAGTTTTTATATTGAGGTCCTAAAAACAAAACTATACATAAAGAAATGACTATGTTTGACTGATTAAATACTCACTAATTAAAATTATACAATATAAATAGATTAAAATCAAATATTAATATCAGCCAGTAATTTAAGTTATAAATTTTATATTAGTATAATACTACATTAAATCATTATTATTATTTTTTTAATTTTTGTGAAGTTTAATTAATCAAAAATATTATTTTTCTGAACACAAAGACTGCGAGGGCCATTAAATTTTATATTTCTTTGTTTTAAAAAATACTTACTTAGCGTGTAAAGCATTGAATAGACGTATGCCATCAGCCAACCCACAAATCTGGATTATATCATCACGGGATAATCTGAAACAAAAAAAGAAATAACTATATTATATAGGTACACAAGAAAAAAATTGAAATCAAATATTTAACATTTCCATTTTCTTCGCTCTGGTGGCATGGCCAAGAGCGGCGTTGGGTTCCGCCACTAATCACACAATTCCTTCACAATTCGTCGAAAATTAAGGAACGGAGTGTCTTAACACTAGCTTCTCTACCCACCCTGTCATATCCTGAAACTAAACAAATAATTATAATTCCATACCTTAAAAGATCAGCTCCAGAAAAGTTAGCAAACGTAGCGACATGTTGTGAAAAACGATGCCGGGACAGCCACAGTTGTGTTTCATTTGACGATGCGTCTTTTGAAAGACCGTAGTTCTGTAAAAATATTAGATATTTAATACTTATTTGTATTTAAATACATTTATTCATGACAAAAAAAAACAAATAGGAAATCGAGAATATACATAAATCAATACACTTCTTAAATTAATTATGTATGATAAGAAATATTTTAAAGTAACTTAACTTAGCTTCACGCTTTATCCCTTGCGGGATAGTCAGAGAGAACGGAGCTCCAAAATTCTCTACTCTCTTTCTCTGACTACCCCACAAGGGATAAAGCGTGAAGCTAAGTTAAGTTTTAAAGTATTATATGTAAATAATTAAAAAATTACAATTCTAAGTTGTACTTCCCGGGAAGAAAATCCGTATAATACTTCAGTACATACTATTCTACTATATTTAAAATCAAACCATTAAAGTTAAGAAAAATATACGTGTTGACTAGACTACTAGTAAAAAAACATACCTTTTCAGGTTCCTCGGCGGGCACCGGCAGGTCAGGCAAGATGGCGCCGGGCGAGTGACAGGTAGGGCTGTGCGCCTTCATGTCGCCGCCGCTGTTTTTGTTAAAAAAAAAAACAAAATTATAATATATACTCGTGTTATAACACTTAAAAAACAAAAAACGGAGTCTGTAAAAATCGCTATAGTATAAAGACCAGACAGCAAATTTGAATAAGAAAAAACGAAAATAATAAACAAAAATATTATATATTTAAATTTAAAATTACGACGTATTTTAATTTTTCGGAAATGGACAAAAAATTTGAGCGATATCCATGGGCAAATCTAAGCGATCTCTGGAGGCGGACAATTTTTTTATATTAAAATTTGATGGGATGGGGACGACGCACCCGGACCTTCTCTTACGCCCATCGCGATATTAAACTTATCTAAATAGACCAGATAAAAATGTAAATATAAAGTTCGTAAGCAAAACGCTAAAATACCCATTAAGTAAACAATAGAAAAATAAAAAACAGAAGTGAGTTAAAAACAACTTCCTTGCAAAAAATAAATAATAATCAAGTAGTTTATTAAAATCTGATTTAAATAACGTGTGCGTGTTTGTAAACAAATGTATTATCTATTATTATGTGTTTAGTGTTGTAATGAATTGTTACTTGACTCATGGCTGTACAAATTACTGTCTTTGCCATTTTAATTATACTATTTATAGATACAAAATGGCGGCTATTATAATTGTAAGATTGTAATATTAATTTAACTGTTAAAGTTGCAGAAAGTGGAAAACAGAATATTCTAAAATAATTTATTCCTTGTGTTAAAATATTGAAATACTAAATAAAACAGATATATGTATAATGACTACGAGATAAGAGAAGAAAAATAAGGAAATGTAAAAGTTTTTAATATCAAAACGTTAATAATAATAAAATACTCACTCTTGGCAATAAAGTGGTTTCATTTGGTTGTTGGCAGCAATTATCCCTGTGAGGAATGAAAAATATAATTTATAAAGAACAATTATTATAAATAATGCAATTTTTTTAATTTTTTAAAATCGTAATTATACAAACAATAACACAAAAGACAAAATAACACAAAACAAAATATTGCCAATATAAAACAGAAATAGCTCGTTAAGTTTTGGAAGCTTTAAAGTGTGTTTCTAAAAAGACTAATTTATTTACTTAATAATTTAATTAAAATAAGTTACTCATAATTAATTTTCATAACAATTAATCGATAAAAATCGACAGAATTAAAATGCCAGACAAGTAATGAATTTAAACCTTTAGGTTTCTATTTTAAAATGTTTTACATTTTTTGATTCTACTTGCTTGTTCAATACTCAAAGAATTTCTCAAGTATTGGGAGGTCTTGTGATATAATTATTACTAAAATAAAAAAGGAGTTCTTTAAAATTAATAAAACATATGATAAATCTTAATTATTGCATACACGATGTTTGTTCGTTAAATTCCTAATTAGAAGAACACGCATAGAAAACGCTTTGTTTTGTATTTGGCTTTACGCTGTAGGTACCCACACCGCATATAGCAGGGTAGGCAGAGGGAACCTAGTGTAAGACACCCCGTTCCCCACGCAAATCCCATAATCAAATTTAATGATATATTAAAATAAAACAAGAAACATTACCTGATTGCGGTAAAATTGGCTTGTTCACCAGTACTGGGCTTGTAATTGCCTTCGGAGTGACACTGGAAGGAAAAAAATCAATTTAAGATAAAAATATATTTATATTTCAAAAATGTCTTAGTGATAGTACACACACATTATTGTATAGTAATTTAAGGTAATGTTAACCCCGGATTACCATATAACACTCAGTCCAGTTATAGAAATTGAAAAAGTGCAACGTTAAGTTCCGCCACAACACACACTCAATATATCTCTATGAGCCGAAAGTAAAAAAGAAAGCCAACTTTCAGTAACTCAGGCTTAGCTTAAAATTCTATACATAAATAGGTACCTACAAAATAAACACAATAAAGATCTAAATCGAATCCCGGACATACGCACTGCAAGTGACCGGCAGGACCACTGGGGTACCTATCTATATATATTATATATTAACTTAGTAATGCCTAACTGATAACCGCTATCGCACGACGCGTAGTAATAGTAACTGAGATCATCCTATATTCAAAGTAAATAACAAAAATTTTCCAAACGTATATAATGTTGCGCTAAATGAATAATTTTTTGTGCATATTATGTTAGGACCGGCGTTTGCCGGTTGGCTAGTTTGAGGCTGATCGTGGCGCATGGGCATAAAGTGTGACTGTAAAATCGACTGGTTGTGGGTTCGACCCCCACTCGAGGAAATGAAATATTTATTTACATTTCCAGTGCAGTGGCACAACATCTACTTACCCCCAATATTAATAACCTATCTCCAACGTCAATCTTAGATTGTTTCATATATATATCCAATCTAGAGATTGGATAGACAAAGAAAAGATTGGATAGAGAAAGAGAAAAATCTAAGATTGACGTTGGAGATAGGTTATTAATATTGGGCGTTAACTGTAAACGCGACAGTTGTGGGTCCCATTCCCAATAGGAGTTATACATTATTTCCTCGCTCTGATAACAAGTCAGAGCGCAGCAAGGAGTTCCGCCACTCAACACGTATTATCTCGAAACTTAGGCGGAAAGCGGGGAACAGAGTGTATTTACACTGTGTTACCTCTACCTAACCTGCTATATGCGGGATACAGCGTGAAGCTAATAAAAAATATAATAAATCAATAATTAAGAATAAGGGGACAACCTTCAAAGTATTCAGTATTTATCATTTAATATGCTGCATTTATGTATAATCATTCACTTAAGCTCATTCCGCCAATACACATCTCATCTCAATTGTACTTGAGTTGCATTAAAAATTATCTTCTTTAATAATAGACTTTTAAAATGGTTATAAAAAATACAACTTTAATTCATATTATATAGCTATTGTAATGTTATTGTCAAAAAAATAACTTATTATTATATTTTCTAATGAAAGATATTAAAGCAAAGCAAACATGTGATTTCAATTTTTTTTTGCCTATTTGATTTGTGATTACTGGCATTGATTGATAGAAGCAGAAGGTTATGGGGTTCAATTCCCAACAACCAAAAAAATATGTCAGACAAAAAGTTATACAAAATCTTTGTTTGTAAATATATTTATATGTATAACATAATAAAAATGAAATGTTACATTGTATGTGGCCTAGCTCGTTAATTATTAAAATTTTAGATTTTATAAAGAAGTGACCTATGAAAAGACATTTAAAATCAAGATTTGTTTTGTTATTGTGAGGGTGCAATATTATTGTATGAATCAGTTATTATCATAGTCCTGCCTACTTAAAGATTAGATAGTATGAAAATTATCATAAAGACTAGATTTTTTACCTTCACTTTGCATTTCTTGTCAAATGTAAGAGCCTATTATATATATTTGTGTACAACACATGACTTTCTCTCCGCAACAGCAATGGTGGGTTACATCAAAACCAAAAAATGTGAGGTAATATTAACAATGTTGTTATTGTTCTATTTTCTGAAAAAATCTCACTTTAAAAACCTCAGAGTATTATTGTTATATGTATATTTTTTAATAGCTTCACACCATATGCAACATATAGCGGTGTAAGCATAGGGAAACCTAGTACTTATACATTTTACGAGTATTTCTGTTGCAACACCCAAACTCGACAAGTTATGTCTGTTCATATAAAAACATATTTGGGAGTTTTGGGTCACAGGGGGATAGCATCTGACTGCAATCATGAAGGTTACCCTTGCAATTGCTATCACTTCATGAGTGCCGATCAAAGATCATAATTTTTCTTCAGGGGCGAACTACTCTCGCCTCTCCCCGCCCGGTAATGCTGTCAAGACCAGTCCAGATCAACAGCATTAAAGTCAATTCCAATAATATTTAAATAAATAAATCATGATGGTTATGGGTCTAATTATAACTCATATAAATAAAGTATTTGTATTTCTCTACTGTTGTAAATATTTTATATTGTGCATTCAGTTCTTTAACTAAACAAGCCATCAAATTGGGGAGGACAGTGGAGAATGGAGTGTATTAACATTAGGGTGACACAATTTCAAATTATGAGAATAATGCTAAATAAATATGCTGGTAAGAATTACTATATCAACAAAATAAACAAGTATGCAAAAGGTTATTGGATTCATCTAATTCCATTATAGGATAAGCCTTGAGCATTTTATATTATGTAACATGGCAGTTGTAACAATTATATAGTTAATTATAGCAAGAAAGTATGATGTTTATAAAATAAAATATGAATTGCAAGTATACCCGATTCTAGGCATCCAAATATACTTTGATCGCAAACACAGTGAGTTACAATTTTTTAAATTCACACTGTATCCTAGACATAGAAAGGTAGGCAGGGGGAACCTAGTGTTAAGACAATTCTGTTTTTCCACTTTCCACCAATTTCTGGAGGTATTGTATGTTGCTTTGCTCAAATGGGCATAAACACACAATCTGTCATGTTTACAGTCACAAGCTTGTGTCCTTCTGCCACATCTAGCCTCAAGTAGGTTAGGTTGAAACAATTATAAAGTTCCTTGAGAAACAAACTATCCAACAAGAAACAAATAACTCAAACATTCGCTATCTAAAATGATTGTGTAAAACCAAACTCTTTAACTTTATAATATTAGTACACATTTTTCACAGTTAGGAAAATTCATGATATTTAAGATTATTAATAACGGGCTGTAAGAAAATAATGTTTTTAGGACAAAAAAATTGCAAATATAATGATATGGTTCCTTTTATAGAGATTATAGCTTTTAATTGTTGTTAGTTTTGAAATATAATTGGAATGTTATATTTGGTATTTTATTAAAATAATAAACTAATATTTACTTCAATCTCGACCGTCCACGCCTAACTATCACATTAGCTCTCCTCAACCTGGCGGCCAGTTCCCTGTATGTTTCAGGATCCGCATCAATTTCCACCTCGGTTTTCAGTAGGGAGAACCTCATCCGCCAGCCCTGGGCCTCCACACTATGGAGTAGACGAGCTCGCAGGACCACACCGCCCACCTGCCTCGCACTAAGTCTCTGCTCGAGCACGAGCATACTCCTGTCAGCTATAGTCCTGTCTCGTCAGGTTAGAGGAGAGGAAAGCGCCTGATGCTGAACGGTAACTACGTCCACAACCACATCCAACCAACATAGCTTTAGATACACACGCCACAGACACCATTGGGCAACTTTTGTTTACCAACGAAACTTTAATCTAGTAATAATAGTGTCAAAATAATTCACTTGTCCAACATTTCTAGACTATTCGCAGCCGAAATGTCGCAATAACTAAAATATAAGCGAATACAAGATATCACCGGTTAAACGGAGCTACAAAATTTATGTTTTATCAGCGGTAAATAATGAGTTATAAACAGAAACAATGGAGTATGGTACGGGTGAAGGAAAGCCAGTGACTGAGCGTGATGGCCGCTGATTGGTCGCTAGTGATGCGCGCGCGTTGATTGGTTACGATCCAGTTCTATTCGGTTTTAGTGGGCCGCGGCCGGCTCGCGGTAGTGTACTGCACTACGTCATGACGTTGCTAGTGATGTTATTTATCGATAAAACTTTTGTTTTAAAGGCTTTGACATTTTATGATTCTACGTTTATTAATACGAGCGATATTAAATTATATTGTTGGATTGTTAGTGACATTTTAAGAACAAAGCGGTTGGCTATAATATTATTGACTAGAGTTAGATGTATCGGCACCGAAGCGGATATAATAATAGTTCCAATGCAGTTTTGATCAATTGTACTTCAATTTGTAGCTAACTGATGTGATCCGGTTCTCGCTTTGTTCGAATTTAACGCTTGTTTCTTGCCGGTTGGATATTATCTTACATCACTACATTGAGATCACTTTATAGCAAATACGCGACCTTACACAACGTTACATTGTAATCGTAGCTACTCTATTTACTTGTAATGTCACATAATATAATACTTAATAGTAATGTAGTACTTGTTAAAGCGTGACGTACTCCATATAATCACGTTTAATGTCAATTGTTTTAGTTCATTTTATCAAATACTTTAAATGTAATTATTTTAATAAATCACACTTTGTATAAAATACATATGTATTTGTATATATATTATAACTTAATTTACTATCTTAGGAATAAAATCATGATAATAGCAATAAATGAGTTTATAAATGAAAAACTACTTGTCGAAAATTGTTTTGACTTCAATTCTCCTTTTGGTACAAAATATTTTTTAGTAATAATTTTATAGCCTACAAATTAAAATAGATATTCCATATAGTACTTATGTATTTCGAAAAATTTGCATTATATCTTCAAAAGTTAACAATGTTAATGTGTTGAAGTCAGAGAAGATAAATATCATTATAATATCATCACGCAATTAGAACCCCTTATTCCACACCTTTCGACCTATAGCAGTAATTGGAAGCACTTGTGTCAAGAACGAATTAACGAGCATGTGATTTTAACGGGGTGAACACTGAAGCGATGTGGTTCTTGCCGGTTACAGTTGCAGTCACTATTCGATTTTAACTGTATTTTATATTGCTTGCATCTCGTTTAATGCAACTCTGTAGAGCAATTAATGATGTCATTCGTGTATGTAGTTCTTTTTTTATGATTTTCGCTTTATACAAATATAAGTGGCAAGAATATAATTTCAAAGAGGTGAAACACTAAAGCGATGTGGATAATGCTGGTTACGCAAACAATTCGATTTTAAAGGTACATTTGGTTGTATCTTATTAAAAAAAAGCTGAATAGTGCAATTAATTATGAAATCGAACCATCGTTTTTCGATATTTTTTTGTCCATTGTTCGCAGAAACAAGCGTTAAAGTCGATATTAGATTTATTATTTAGTTTTTGGACGAAGATAATTATTTTTGAGGCTAGTCGAGGCGCATCGGCACGAAGTGTGACTGTAAAACTCGAGGAGATGAAATATTTACTTAAATTTATATTTCCATTTCTTCGCTCTGGTGTCAAGGACAAGCGCAGCGTTGAGTTCTGCCACTCAATACGCAATGCCTCCCGAATTCGACAGAAAGTGGGGAACGGAGTGTCTTAACACTAGATTCCCTCTGCCTACCCTGCTGTGAGCGGGAGCTTCACGCTGAAGCTGATTATTATAATTATTTTATTAATTTCCTTAATTTTACAGCATTGACTAAAAATCTGGTAAAAATTCAGTGCACAGTATACATTTACTAGTAAGTCAACGACCTGCTATGGATCTTGTGCTAGATAAAGGTTAGTTACCGTGAATAAGTAACAACACCCTTAGTTATGTTACATACATAACATAAATTAAGTTAGAAAATACTAGATTACACAAAGCTTAAGTCTATTTCAGCATAAGCAAATGATATTTATTTATTACCATAATGCTTTGTATATGAGATAGAAGCGTCTGCGCTTCTTTTACGGGAGCAGCATACAGGGTACAATATTTCGAACCCATACTTAAGTAATAATCAAGAAAAGATTCCTCAACAGTTTAGACTTAAAAAAATATTTTTATTTCATAATTTTTATCTATACGGTATTACGTGTGGCGCAGTTACGAATAACCAATAACATAAACACTTACTACTACAAAAATGCTACTAAACGTTGCCGATCTGCTGCTTTTCATTCTCAAAAAACATACCAGAACAAGAACAGAATATTATTTTGTTTGAAAAAAAAATATATAAGGCTTTTACAGAGTAGTTAAGACTGTGCATTCATTTAAAGTGGTGTGGAAAAAACACTCTGTATACATATGATATATAAAAAAAATTACAATATAAGATGTACATGAAGTAACAAGAAATAATAAGACATCGTAAGCTGTAGTATCCGCAAAATTTACTCGTAAACCGCTGCAAACAGGTTTGAATCCACAACGGAAGTATGAAATAGCGGTTCTAAATATAGCGAGCGGTGCAATTTGTGGAAATGGGAACGAAGCAAGTCGTTTATTTATAAATAACGGTTTTAAAATTGTTTGTAGTTTAGAAGTTTAAAATTACAATGTATATTATTCATTTAAACAAATTAAAACACTGTATTTTAAGACTTTCTTCTTCAGTCTTAGATTTGGACATATATTTAAATTCATTTAAAATAGTTTTTTTTTCAACTAATATTTATTAATCTGCAAAGGTACGTTCACAAATAAAGATACAAGGCACAACTTTTACTTTTTTAATAAAAAAAAATGGTTTATTAGTTTACGAAAGAGTATATACAACGACAGGCTAAAAATACGAGAGATAAACATGCCAATTGAATAACAAGGGCCCAATTGAGCAACTGTATGTTAATTTATGTTCATACATATGTTGCAGGGCCAGAGAAGGGGCGTGACAATTTTGCAATGAAATATTCAAAATATGTGTTATGATTTATGGCCATTCGTGGCGCTCGGGCACAAAGTGTGACTTTACAGTCAATCCACTGGTTGTGGGTTCGATCACCACTCGAGGAGATGAAATATTTATGTCATTTCAAAAATAATTCAAGTTCTAGGATAATTAGTTAATTACATATTTCGTCGAAATTCTATTAAGCAGACGGAGTCTAATTCTTTCATTAATAACCTAAGCTTGTGTGAATTAGCATAAGAAATACAATTGAAATAGAAATGGCTCAAGCACATCTGTACACATGTACATAAATGGGAATCAAATACGATACATCAAATATTTATGAAACAGTCAATTCAATAGAAAGTTTGATTTATTTAAAATTTAATATTCTACATTATCATATACATATTTCAATTACAGCAGCAAAACAATTACACAGTTAAACTACAAATATGTAGATATTAAATTCACAATGTAAACATATAATATCTGGATAGAAGCCGCCTTATCACATGTGTGTCAATTGCTTCACTGGTTCAAATTGAAAGGGAATTGATCTTTATTAATGACGTGATGCTAGTGAAAAGATGCCATGATCTATTTATATTACACCAAAATTAAGGCAATAAGCTTTTGCTTATATTTTATTATTTAAATTATAATATCGACGAATGTTTCTCAAAATTCATATATACGTAAAAAAGGTTCCTATTAGAAGCAGTATAAAACAATTTCTAGAAGCTTCTTCGGTGCAAATGTAGACGGCTTTTGAGACGTGACCGTATAAATTACTCGTGCTGCCCTGCCCTCACAAATGACGCTAAATTGGTGCAATTTAATGCTCTATATTATAGACCGTTAACTAGCCAAAGAAATTACGTGACAGCTAAAATGCTTGGTATTAGAAAGATAATTGTCGTGTTATTAGTTGTATATTATTTTGCTACGTCGTAATTTATTGCATATTATTGAATATATTGTTGTATATTATTTTCGAGTGAAATTTTCTGTATAAATTATAAATATTTTCACTTAATAATTATATAAAAGGAACCATTAAAATAATCATCAATCCGTAAATATTGTAGAGTTACGTTAATTATAGGAAAATATTAAATATTTGATGTTTAGAATTTTGCCACATAATTTAGTGCATAACAACAAAGTAATTAACAGTACACTACAGTTAGATTTATCTTCCATAAAGATTTTTTGTGGACAAGGTTAAGAGTGATACAACACCCACTAAATTACCAATCACGTCTCACATGACGTCCAATTTGTGCAATTTAGTGTAATTTACAACAGAGACGCGGACAGATGCAAATTGAGAATGATAAGTAGGATTTTAAACTGTGTTTAATTATTTCACAAGATATTATTAGAATATGTAATTTGATAGCCTGTTTTCTAGAGAATTTTAGAGGCAAAGTCGAATAAATAATCATACTGATTGGATATACCAGTACAAGTAAGGAGCTACTAACACGAACTATATTATTTAAAAAAGAGACAGAAAATGCACATAATATATATTTTACAGTAAATAAAAATAATTAATCACATATCAAGTCAAATTTTGTTCTGTTATTATTTTAGGTATAAAAGCGTTATTTTATATTATGATGTGATGGAATATTTATTTAATTAAAAATACATATATTATTATTATAAACTCAATAACGACTATTGAGAACATAAATGTTTTTATTAAAAAATGTTACTAAACAAAAAAAAATATATACAAATAAAATATCGACATAAATTGACAGCACTAAAAGGTTTATAGAAGATTATAGTAATATATAATAAAAGTACCCACAACCACAGCTTTTATTTAAATCCTTCTCAATTTATGCATTACAACATTATTAGAATTAACTACAAATTATATTAAATTTGAAAAATAAAATCAAATTTGAATACATAATTAATTTAATATAATTTGTGGTTAATTCTAATAATGTTGTAATGCATAAATTGAGAAGGATTTAAATAAAAGCTGTGGTTATGGGTACTTTTATTTGGTCAAATATATCTTTTATTTTAAAATATATATTTTTCGTTTTTTTTTTTAATTTCATATCTGTTGGTATAGTCGCCTTAACGAGTTGAGAAGAATGTTTTAGAAGATTGGTATGAGTCAAACTAGCGCATCGAAAGTAGAAACTTTTGACGTATATTATAATATTATTAAATTAAAAAGTATATGGAATATGGAGACTTTTTAGACCATTATATATATATTTTTAATTTGTAGCATTATATTTGCCTAAGTTCGTAAAGCAGTCCAGAGGTCGCTTTGGAATTGAATATTTCAATTAACGTAAATAGATGTCGCTAAAAATTTCATACAAACAATAATATGCAATTTATTTATTAACTTCACATATTAATAATAGTTAATATGAAATTATATTTACCACAAATAATTAAAAGAAAACAGAATTTTTAGAAATCTAGGATAGAATTGAAAATTGGCCACATACATGCATTGACAATATTATTGTACGTGTGCGGCCAGGCTTAGACGAGAGACTAACAAAAGTGATTGATGAAGAATGATAATTCTTGTTATCATTAATATAACTTTATATTATGTAATTTAATTACATTGTCTTTAACCTAGTTTAAATAAAAATAAGTATAACTTTAGTATTCATAGTGATCCTGATTTTATTGAAATTAACAGAGCTAAAACACTTATCTGATATTCTCTCTTTCGATTATCTACCTATATTAATCTTTATTTATTACTTATAAAATCTAAACATGGATAATAAAATGTGCCACACATTTAATCCAGGCACACTAATGATATATAAAATATAATTTTATATGATAACAAATCAACAAATAACTGACGAGATTATATAAATATCGATTAACAGACAATCGATATTGGATATCGGTGTTTTAACCTGCACTCATATAATGTATTCATTTGAGCTTGGGACTTGAGAAATGTAAACAAAGAAAGCAAAGTTTCGAAAACTTATTTTGCTTTTTTATTACTAATATTTTTTTCTTGAAGCATACAGTTTCCCACATATGTTATTTTGGTGTGTTTTGTATACATGTTTTGTCTGATAACCTGACTCCATGATCAAAAAAAAAAGGTTGCAAGTAGTCTAATGTTCAGAAAAAAACGATTTGTTTATTATTTTAAATAAACTTTATTCATATTTGTAACTTTCAATTAAATAAACGGTTATATGGAAATATAACGGTTATATGGAATTATATGGAAATATACAATAAATATTTTTTACTCTACAATTTATTTATATTGAAATATTCGAGTTTGAGAATAAAATCCTTTTCTTTTTACATGTCAACTATTTAATAAGTAATTATTTAAGTAATTTATGATATTCAATTTCTTATAAGTCATAAAGGGTTACATAAGTTCTACAAAACATTGTTATTTACTTCTGTAGTTATTTTTGTAAAGCATATTAACTCCATTAGTAGTGTTCCTAAAAAGTAACCTTCTTCAGTTTTACGTACCTTTTATCTCGCGGTTCCCTGAATAGGGTGTAGTTGTAGAGAAATTATTTTTTGTTATTGTTAAATGTTAGTCAACTAAAGTATAAATAATATAGTATAAGTAACTAAATCATAGTGAATGACGCTTAGCGTCGCATTCAACTGTGTTTCAGAGCTTGTGATGGGGCTCTTGATGGGGCACGAGTGACCCTTATAACACCGTATATATACACTTAAAATACGCGTACCTTCGATATATAATAACACGTTTGGTGGATATAACACCTTAATATTTAGTGGGTCATAACACGGACAGTCCTACAGTAACATATTGTGATCATAAGCGTATCTAGAGATATTTCCTAATATATTTATAATATTCATCATTAGATTTTTTTATATCTCGCATGTACAGACAGCAATCAGTTACAATTTTATTATATGTATAGTTTTTTTTATATTTGTCTGTTAGAGTTCATTATGTTTAGTTTTCGACTATATTTTTGCAAAAATCTAATGAAAAGAAAATGAGAATGTGGAGAACTTCAGAACATTCAGAACTTCTCTTTGCTTAATTTGCTAAATTCAAGGCAAAAAAAATAAATAAAATCTTGTCTACCGGCGGGAACACTGAGTACGGCACAGTCGACGAGTCGTGGCCGCCCTGAAGTTAGCCGTAGATGATAGCGCAGTTTTGATTTTATATATTTTTTAATTTCATTATTATCCTCCCCAGTGAACAATGCACAAACGTTCAGAAAGCTTAAATTCAGGCCAACCAAGGTTCGTCGACCGTACTGTAAGTCACTACTATTAAAAGAAAAAAAGAAAAATAAATCTTAAAACTTACCACATTTCCGGTGAATATGGCGGTGAAGTGGTAACGAGGGACGGTGGTGGCATTAGAGCGTCGTTTGATAACTGTGAACAAAGAAACATATATTATATTATTTATAGAATTAAATTAAAGACGGGTTCCGTTTTAAGTTCAGAAAACGCATAAAAATTTAAACGTAGCGGGACGCGACCCGCGCCTCCCACTAGTCCCACTACGTAAAAATTTTTATACGTTTTCTAAATAAGTATTTTCTTTCCTTTTCGTTCATTTCGTTTTGTAGCATTTGCTGTTATAGCGACATCATAATTAAAACATGTGTGAGAATATTTCAACTCGCTAACTATACTATAGAGTCCGGTTTTACGCTTTAAACGAATCCTAAAAAAATCCGAAAATAAATTAAAACAAAAAACAAAAAGAAATTACAAAAGTGAAATATAATAAATACAAGTAATAACTTAAACAACAATCTCACAGTGGTCAACACGGTCGCGTCGCAGCCGGGCTGGTACTTCTCCAGGTCAGTGCGCGGGCGGCGGAGCACCTTCTCCCTGTCCTGCTTGTGTTTACGGTCCGCGCCTTTGAGTTTGAACACCTGTGGGAAAAGACATGTGGTCTGTATCGACGTGACGGTTGTCGGTTCGATTCCTGCTCAAGGAAATTAAATATTCAATATTTTAATTTCCTCGCTCTGGACTAGACAATGCGTGACGCTGAATACCGCCATTCAACATTCAATGTTTCGAAATGTAATGCGTTAACACTAGGTTCCCAGATTCCCTCTGTCCACCCTGCTTTATGCCGTATACAGTGAGAAGCTAAAAAAAAATATTTCAACATGTATAACGTATAAAAAGCATTTTGCATATTAGATAGAGTGAAAAAATATTGAAAAGTCAATCCATTCTTGTAATATTTCTAAAGCTTAATTAAATAAAATGTTTTACGACGATTTTTAAAAAAAGCAAAAATAAAAAAAATATCGAACGGACCAATACCAATGCTAAATGGTAAAAAATAAAAACAAAACTCACAGATCTTTTTAATTAA